>QRFJ01000415.1:806485-875547 GCA_006176705.1 Cocos nucifera
AATGTCTTTCGAAATCTTCCACTCCATCGATTCATCGGGCTCATCCGGACCGACCTTCTTTGACCCTGTACCCCTGGCCAAGGTAGAACCCAGGAATATGTCCCATCCGTCTTTTGCTCCAGACACCATCCCATCCGTTCTTACCCTAGATGATCTTTTTCTGATCCGAATCCAATACGGAATTTCTCCAGAATATGATCTTAAACTTCCTAGCTCCGACGACCGGGTCAGCTCTCCTTCGATCGACTGGTTTTGTTTGTACTTAGAAGCTTTGTGCGTCGGGTTTAGACTTCCACTGCCCCCATTTGTAGTCGCCCTTTTACGATTTTTAAACATCCCCTTCACATCTATTTTATCGAACTCCTTTGGATTTGTCATAGGTTTCCTCTTCCTCTGTCGATTGACCGAAGTCTAGCCGACCATTTCGCTTTTTAGGTACTTCTATACCTTCAACTACTATCCTTCCATGAAGGATTGGTGGTACTTTTTTCTTTAGGTCAGCAAGAAGGGGTTATTGAAAGATGCCCCTTCTTTCATTCATAATTGGAAGAAAAAGTTTTTTTTTGTACATTGCCTGATCCTACCATTAGGTCTTCCTCCATGGGGCCATATTAGAGAGTCAGTTCATCAAGCTCCTAGCTTAGATGGAGCCGACCTTGATTCCTCCTATAAACTCAAGGTGTACCGAGCTCCTCTTTTTTTCAATCTTCTAAAGGAACAGACTTTGTTTAAACTAGATCTGAGTCTCCGCAATTCCGCTGGTACATCTTTTGATTTTTGAATCTACACGATTTTGCGCACGTGTATTGCTACTGACCGTGCTTCTTTTTTTGTTATAGAAATGGATACACAAGCTGGCGAGATGCTTACCAAAGGGCTCTACATCAAGAAGAGGAAAGGAAGGTGCCAAATGATGGCTCAAAAAGGGCGAAGGTCAGTGTTTCCAGCTTCGAAGTCCCCGCCTCCACTGCCGCTACATTCAAGGTCGTCGTTGGCATCGAGATTGCCCTAACTGTCGAGGTTGGCACTGTTGGCGTGGGCTCAGTGCCTTCCATGCCCTTAGGTCCCTCCAGCGGGGATCGAGTTTTGGAGCTCCTTGTTAAGGAAGGGACAGGGGAAGGAAGAAAAAAGAAAGCCGTTGCCAAGATAACCTGTAAGGCTCGCCTAGGCGGACCAGACGACGACGATAATGAATGAGGGGAGGATCCCTTCGACAACTCGAAGATCATCTGGGATCTTACTGATAGGTTTGCCGTACCCAAAGTGGTGGACCAGATGGCCGACCTAGACCCACGGCAGCTCGTCTGGGGTTTTCTCGGAATCATCTTCAAGGTGATTACTCCGTTGCTCGACTCTTTCTCTTCTCTTCTATGCTTTTTTTTCTTTTTTTTTTAACATTAATTATTTATTACAGTCGGATCACCAAATGCTTGTCTACATCAAGAGGGCGCATCGTCAGGAGGCGGAGGCACGAAAGGCCCAGGAGGACTTTCGAGTCGAGATCTATTATCTTCAAGAGAGGGTTGACGAGGTCGAGCATCTTGCCGACGAGAAGGCCACGGACATCGAAAGTCTCCATGGCATGCTCCGCAAAAAGGAGTTCTCTCGGTCAGACCAAAGGCTGCACTGGCCCTAGAGGAGGAAAGGCGGAGGGAAGTTGAAAATAGGGTTGCTAAACTGGAGACCCAAATGGTAAAGTCGATCTTGGAGGTAATGACCCAGGCCGTGGAAGAGTTTAAGACCTCTTTCGAAATGCGGAACTTGAACATCGAGTTCGGCCAGGAAGCATTTATCAAGGGTTTCGAGCTCTACGAAGGTAGGATAGCTTGAAGGTTTTTTGAACTCAACCTCAGCTTTCTGGAGGAGGAGGAAGACGATGTGGATGCGGGACCGTCTAATATCATAGTCGACCCTTTCTTCGATGAGCTCATTTTTGGCCCATCCGAATCTGCCGCAGAGGTGCTCGAACTAGTTCAAGAACCTGAGGTGGCCGAGAGCGATCTGACTCTATCCTCCATCATCCCTCCCGAGGTTGAAATTATTAAGTAGTTGTATATTTTTTTTTTCTCACCTTCTTGCCTTGTACTCAAAAGTTTTGATTAAATGAAGTAATTTTTTTTTCATACCTTTAAGTGCTTTTTATATCTCAAATACAGTCTCTTGCCAACACTGACTCACTGCCTCAGGAGGTTTCGATAAAGTCTTTGATAAAGAACCTGAGGAAGAAAGTTCATCTTCTGAAGAAGAAGTTGAAGAAGATGGAGGACAACCTTCGAACCTTGCGAAAGAATGCTTTTGAGGCGACCAAAGAGGTCACTTATCTTCGAGGCTTGCACATGAAGGATGCGGTGAGCTTCAGTATTCGAAAGGGCAGCTTCGAGAAGGAGATCGCCAAACTCAAGAGAAATGCCAGCCACAAGTTCTGGGCACTGACAGCGAAGATCAGTTCTCTTGAAGCTGACCTGAAGAATACCGAAAAAAAGATCCGTCTTCTTGAAGGAAGCTCATTGTGGTCTACTGACAAGGCCCGATATGACTAGGATTGATAAAAAAGGTTCTTCCAGCTTCAGAAGCAGCTGCAAGATACTGAGGACTGGCATAATAGCTATCGAGTGATCTGGACGGAGAAGATGTCCAAGCTTGAAGGCAAGCTCAAGATAGCCAAAGATGAGGCAGCTCATCTTTGAAAGTGACTGCACAATAGTTGGGGAGCTAGAACGAGTGGTGAGTCAGAGAAGATTGCCTTCTTGAAGAGGACCATCGATGAGCTTTCAGAGGTGGTTGGAGTGGAGAAGGCTGAGGTTCAACGACTGAACCTTCAACTCACCTATGAACATCGTGCTGTTGAGGACGTGGAGGCCGAGTCTGAAGTTTTAAGGAGATAGTGGCGAGAGCTTGAGGGTAAGTTTTAGCTCGCCAACAGAATGTACATAGATGGTCTCTACAAGAAGAAGGAGCTTGAGGAGATCCTTAGGCTAAAGTAGGCCTTGGTGATGGTCAAGGCCGGCAGCCCAAAGTCTGAAGAATTTAGTTTGCCTTAGAGCTTTTGCCTCTTCCCCCTCTCTTTTCTTTCTTTCAATGTAATCGGTCTTGTCAGCCTATGTTTTGCTTGTAATAAACTCATTTTTTAATGGAATAATACATTTCTCATTATTTTTATTTCGCATGAATCTAAGGCCTATTTGTGGCTTTACCTTTTTTACCTCATTTTTCTCTCTATCGTCTTCTTATGAAATATTTGTTGTGGATGTCGAGCTTGTTATGGACGTCGAACTAGGATCTCTTCTACAAATCAGGATAATGTTCTGTCTTTTGCATTTGACCTAGTCAGATTGTCACGAAAAAATATGTAAGAATTCTCCATCGAGCTTCTTTCTTTTTCATATTTTTGGTCTATGAGGTTCCGACTTTTGCTCATATTAGGATGGGGCTTTTCTTCTATTCTTAACATAGCTTATGGGGATGCGTTAGGATCGTTAGTAGGGCCTCTCTTCTCATCTCGTCTTAGCTCAATGAGGCATTTGACTTTGCTCATATTAGGATAAGGTTCTCCTTCTATTCCTAACGGGCTGTAGGAACACGTTAGGACTGTTGGTAGGGCCTCTCCCCTCATCTCGTCTTAGTTCAATAAGGCCTTCGATCTTGCTCACATTAGGATGAGGTTCTCCTCCTATTCCTAATGGGCCGTAGGGATACGTTAGAGCCGCTGGTAGGACTTCTCTCCTCATCTTGTCTTAGTTCAACGAGGTCTTCGACCTTGCTCACATTAGGATGAGGTTCTCCTTCTATTCCTAATGGATTATAGGGGCACGTTAGGGCCATTAGTAGGGCCTCTTTCCTCATCTCATTTTAGTTCAACAAGGCCTTCGATCTTGCTCACATTAGGATGAGATTCTCTTTCTATTTCTAACAGACTGTAGAGGCACGTTAGGGTCATTGGTAGGGCCTCTCTCCTCATCTCGTCTTAGTTCAACGAGGTCTTCGATCTTGCTCATATTAGGACGAGGTTCTCCTTCTATTCCTAACAGACTGTAGGAGCACATTAGGGCTGTTGGTAGGGCATCTTTCCTCATCTCATCTTAGTTCAATGAGACCTTCGATCTTGCTCATATTAGGATGAGATTTTCCTTCTGTTCCTAACGAACTATTTTAGATTGCTTTAGAGAATTGTCATTACATAATTTTTGCGCCAAGAAGTAATGATGTTAAAATAGTTTTATTGAAGAAAAGTTACTGATAGTACATTCTTAAATTTTCTAAATTCTAAGACCGCGGGAGTGCCGCTCCTTCAAGCTCCTTCAAACGGTAAGTTTCGGGCCGGATGACCTCCTCTACTCTATATGGACCTTCTCAATTCAGGATGAGCTTTTCTTGATCTTGAGGCTACAAAATGGATGCTCGTCGGAGCACCAAGTCCTCCTCTCTGAATGCTTTGCTTTTTACTCTAGAGTTATAGTATCTGGACACTCTTCATCTGTATGCTGCCATCTGAACTTGGGCTTTTTTTTTTCTTCAAGTAGATTGAGGTTGAATCTGAGGTCCTATGAGTTACGCTGCTCATTGAAGGCCATGACCCATGCTGATGGAAGTTTAAGCTCGATTGGGATGACTGCCTCCATTCCAAAAGTCAAGGTGAACGATGTTTTCCTAATCGGTAGCCTTTGAGTAGTTCGATACGTCCAGAGGATGTGGTAGAGTTCGTCCGCCCAAGTTCTTCTTGCTCTTTCAAGCCTTACTTTGATGCCCTGCAGTAAAATTCTATTGGTCACCTCTATTTCACTATTTACGTGTGGATGGGCCACTGACGTAAAATGATGGGATATGTTTAGATCTTCGTAGAACACAACGAACCTCATCTCAGCAAACTGTCCCCCATTATCTATTATGAGAGTCTGGAGTAGACCAAACCGATAGACAATTGACTTTCAGATGAAGTTTTATATCTTGACCTTAGTAATTTTTGCTAATGGTTCGACCTCGATCTATTTGGTAAAGTAATCGATCGCAACTAGGTGGAACTTTCGTTGTTCGGATGCCATTGAAAAGGGGCCTAGTATATCCATTCCCCAATATGCGAATGGCTAGGGTGCGCTTAGTGGAGTAAGCTCAGTAGTTGGCTATCTTTATATGTTTGCATTTCTCTGACAGCGGTCATATTTTTTGACATATTCTACAGAATCGTGGTACAAGGTTGGCTAATAGTATCATTGCCGAAGTAATCTTTATGATAGGGATGTGGCTCCTATATGGCTTTCGCAGATTCCCTCATGCACTTCTCATAATGCGAAGTCGACCTCCGAAGGTCGGAGACATCTCAAGAGCGGTAGTGAATACGATCTTTTATGTAGCTTGCCTTCATACAAAACATATCAAGAGACTTGATTCCTGAGTTTTCGAGCTTCTTTCAGATCATGAGGAAGAGCTCCATCCTTGAGGTAGGCAATTAGCAGATCAATTCAGCTTGGCTCGTGCTCAATTTGCATAATAGGATGTGACTCCTCTATGCTTGGGCACTTCAGAACATCAAAGAATACTTCTTTGGGCAGTTAGGTTGGGGTTAAAGTGGTCAATCTTGAGAGGAGGTCGGCTCTTGTATTCTCTACTCTCAGAATCTATTGAATACTAAAGCTATTGAAGATTGGAGCCAAACTATTTACTTTCTCAAGGTATTTATCATACTTTTCTTTTGAGCTTCATAACTACCGCTGATTTGTCCGACCACCAACTGAAAATCACTGTAGACTTGGAGTCGGTCTGCTTTCAATTCTTTTGCTATTTTTAACCTAGCGATCATAGCTTCATATTTGGCCCCATTATTAGTTACAGAAAATTTGAAGCGTAGTGCATATTCGACAATGATTTCTCTAGGGTTTACCAAGATCAATTCCATGTCTGCTTCAGCAGCGTTGGATGAACCATCCACATACAGGGCCCAAAAACCTTCGAGAAGGTCCGCACTCTCTTCGGAAGGGCACGGTTGTAACCACGAGATGCCAGTTCTGCTCTGTTCAAGCTCGACTTCATCTAGAATGGTGCATTCTATCATAAAATCTATCAATATCTGAGCTTTGATTGATAGTCGAGGTCGGTAGTTGATGTCAAATTTTGTAAGCTCGATCGTCCATTTTGCAATTCTTTCGGAGGCATCCATTCGATGGAGAATTGCTTTGATTGGTTGGTCCGTGAGGACAGTTATGGTATGCCCCTGAAAATAAGGTCGGAGTCTCATGGCAGTAATTAGAAGAGAGTAAGTAAATTTTTCTAACTTTGAATACCTAGTTTCTGCATCCTTTAGGATCCGACTTATATAGTAGACCGGCCGCTGCACTTTTACTTTCTCCTTGACTAGGACCGCTGTCAAGGCTGCCAGAGAGACTGCTAAGTATAAGAATAATTCTTCTCTGGATTTAGGCTTTGCCAGCAATGGAGATGAGTCGAGGTAGTTTTTAAGCTCCTCAAATATTTGTTGGTATTCCATCATCCAGCAGAAGTTCTTTGGCTTGTTGAGAGCTTGGAAGAAGAGCATGCATCGCTCGACCGATCTTGAGATAAAGCGATTTAGAGATGCCACTTTTCTAATCAAGCGCTGAACTTTTTTAATTATTTTTGGAGCAGTCATCTCCTGAATAGCTCGAATTTTCTCTGAATTTGCTTCAATTCCATGTCTTGATACCATAAATCCTAGAAACTTCTCTGAGGTCACACCAAAGGCGCACTTGATCGAATTCAGCTTCATCTTGTACTTCTTAAGTGCACTGAAAGTCTCTTCGAGATCGATGATGTGATTCATTGAAGCTCGACTTTTTATAAGTATGTCGTCCACATACACCTCCATGTTGCGATCAATCTGCTCCTCGAAGATTTTGTTGACCAAGCGCTGGTACGTTGCTCCTATATTTTTTAGTTCGAAAGGCATAATCCTATAACAGTAAAGACCATGATCAGCAATAAAAGTAGTTTTCTCCTCATCCTCTGGTGCCATCCAAATTTGGTTGTAGCCAAAAAAGGCATCCATGAAGGTGAGGAACTCGTGGCTCGAGGTTGCATCCATCAGTTGATCAATCCTGAGCAATGGATAGCTATCTTTTAGGTAGACTTTATTCAACTTTTTGAAGCCTATACACATCCTTCACTTGCCATTTACTTTTTTGACGAATACTACGTTTGAGATCCAACTCGGGTAATTAACTTTTTGGATGAATCCAGCCTTGAGAAGCTTATCGACTTCTTCTGCAATTATTTTCTGCCTCTCTGGAGTGTGGCTGCGCATCCTCTCTTTCATTGGCCAACACTTAGGATCTACAGTTAGCCAATATTCCATGACCTTGGCATCAATTTCTGGCATATTCGCTGGGATCCAGGTGAAGACGTCCGCATTCCTTCGGAGGAATGTGGTGAGTTGTTCCCGAATCTCATCCCCCAAGTTGGAGTCGATTTGCATAGTGTGCTCTGTGTTCCTATCATTCAAGGGCACAGATACAAGGTTTTTCATAGGCTCATCCCACTCCTCAGTAAGGTCATCATGGACATTCAGTCCATCAACAAGATAAAGATCGGGTCGAATGTTATTCTATAGGATAATGGAGTAACAATCCCTTACTAATGCCTGGTCTTTCCTGATCTCTCCAATTCTGCAGCTCATTGAAAACTTCATCTTTAGATAATAAGTTGATACTATAGCTCGGAGCATGTTTAAGTCAGGTCGGCCGAGAATAGCATTGTAGACAGATGGAGTTTTTATAACTAAAAAATCGACCTATGCTTTAGCCAGCTTCGGGCATCGTCCTGCAGCCACAATCAAAGTTATTATATCCTCAATTGGTACAGCATCGCCAGTGAAGCCTACCAATGTGGAGTTCACAAATCTCAAATGGTTATTAGGTAAAGACATTCTTGAGAAAGCATCGTAAAATAAAATATTAGCAGAGCTTTTATTATCTACCAAAATGCGACGCACATCATAGTCAGCAATGTTTAAAGAGATTACAATTGCGTTATTGTGTGAAAACTGAACTCCTTGGGCATCCTCATCAGTGAAAGTAATGGGCTCTTCAGTTCTCCACCTCTTTCCAAGCTCTGCTGATCCATTGGTTTCTCCTTATCGAAGTCTCTTAGAGATAGTGTTGATGATGCCGAGGGGTGGCCAATCTGGCTCCTGCTCCTCCCTTCTTGATAGTTCTGGTTGTAGCAGTGCCCTTGACCGATCTTTTCATCCCTTAGGCCGACGTCATAGAAATCGATCAAACGTACCTTGCCTGATGAGCTCCTTGATTTCATCTTGAAGCTAGATATATTTTTCAGTATCGTGATCATGGTCACGATGATAGAGGCAGAACTTGTTTGGGTTGCGTCTGCTAGGATGGGAGCGCATCCTTTCGGGCCTTGAAAGCTGCTCCTTAATCTCCATCAATACTTAGATTTTTGGAGCGTTGAGAGGAGCATAGTTATGGAACCTTCAGAGGGGAGAGCCCTATCGAGTCCTTCTATCAGGACTTCCTTACTTCCGAGCCTAGAGAGGAGTTCGGGCTCGCTTATGCTCAGAAGGAGTTTGGAAGCATGGCTGAGCTTCACTCAACTTTTCTTCCTCAGTGGACCTGCTTGGCTCATCAATTTGCTGCTCTCCAGCGGCTTCATTGTCCTTGGCCTTAAAGGCCTATTCCGCTCGGACATATTCTTCAATCCGAGCAAGCATATCAGCAAAATTTTTGGGGTACTTCTTCTCTAGGAAGAACAGCAGATTATTTTTCTGAAGGTCGCCCTTCAGCGCGGCCTTCACAATAGATTGGTTCAGATTTTGGACCTCCAGCACAGTAGCATTGAAATGATTAACATAGGCTTGGATGGATTCTCGGATGGATTCTCCCTCTTGCTGCTTGATGTTGATGAGGAATTTCGAACCTCACCTAGGACGTCAGCTGCTGACAAAATGAGCCATAAACTGATGGCTCATCTGATCAAAAAAGAAGATGGTATTTGGCTTGAGGGTCGAGTACCAATTTCTGACCGCTCTCTTTAGGGTTGATGGGAAGGCTCGATAGAGAATGACGTCTAACGTGCCATGAAGTAGCATCATCATCCAGAAAGCCTCTAGGTGGTCGATCGAATTGGTTGTCCCATCGTAGCTCTCGAATTGAGAGAGCTTGAAGTTTGACGAGATTGGTTCTTGCATGATGCGGTGAGAAAAAGGTGGTCGGTACAGATGTCATTATCATGGGAGGGGGGAGCATGATGAAGTTTCTCGATCCATCGGTTCATCTCTTGTAGCTTCTGATCTAGATCCTCTCGATCATAGATCTCCAAGTTCTTTTGACTGAATGGGGGCAAAGTCCCCCCAAGGGTGGAGTCGTGATCAGAATAGGGACTCTTCACCCTCTACTTCTCCTTTTCGGAGGTCACCGACCGACTAGCCCAAACCAACTGCCCCCAGATCGGATCATGGGGTTCTGGAGAAGTCTGCTCTAATAGAATCGGCACCAAAGGCTATTATTGTTGCATGGCCTGCACTACTTCTATGAGGTCGCAAACCTATTGGATCAGCAGATTGAACTACTCCGCATCCACTATTGGTGTAGGTGGAGCTTGAGTTGCCGAGGATGAGATAGGAGCGGACAGATCTGGATGGAATCTGGCTATGAAGGTTGTCGATCGTCAGATAGAAGCTTTTTTGGGAGGCATCTTTTTTGGAAAGAACGACTTTGGAGAAGTAGAGATCTCTGCTGTGCACTTCTTTGAGAACAAGAAAACTTCAGGAACAAAGGACCTTTCCTCTAACGCCAATCATGTTGGTGCAAAATCTGATCATTACTGGAGGAGGCTGGAGTCTGAGAGTCTGAAAGAAGTTCAGCCATCGGAGAAGTTCGGAGGGAGTTCGACCGTCGGAGGAGTTCGGAGGAAGTTCGACCGCTGGAGGAGTTCAAAAGAAGTTCGACTGTGATCATGAGTTACACCTGACCGAGCACCAAATCGAACTTCGGCGGGAGCGAGGTTCACCCCCAACATATATATATGTATATATGTATGTATGTATATATATGTATGTATGTAAGTATATATATATGTATATATATATGTATGTACATATATATATATATGTATATATATATATGTATGTATGTATGTATGTATATATGTATGTATGTATGTATGTATGTATATATGTATGTATATATGTATGTATGTATATATGTATGTATATGTATGTATATATATATATATATATATATATATATATATATATATATATATATATATATATATATATATATATATATATATATATATATATATATATATGTATGTATGTATGTATGTATGTATGTATGTATGTATGTATGTATCTATGTATGTATGTATATTAAGGCTTTGAAGCTCTCGAGGTGGTCTATAGGGTTGGTCGAGCTTGCATGATCTTTGTGCTAAAGGATGGGCCATCATTGAAGCCGAGCTCACTGTCTTGAAATGGGGTTTAGTTGCATAGTGTATTGATTTGCTGGTTCTATTGAAAAATATATCCCAAAGTCAATCATCAGTCAGTTTACGATTGTACTATCTTATAATTATAATTAATTTATTAATAAATAAAATAAATATTTTAGCATTTTTATCATAAAATCTACATCTTCTAATGAACTCCATTATTATGAAGTTCTTTGGACTATTTTGTTTTGATAAAGAGAGAATTTATCGATTAGTTCTTAAATAGTTTATGACTAAATGATATGTTGTTAATTAAGACGATAATGTTTATCGAGCATAGATCATTGTATGCCATATAGATTGATTGTCCTCTTAACCAAGAAGTATGAAGATACTTGTATGACATACAAGTGAGATGTATGGATACATCATCACTGGACGTGACCACCTTCAGAGCATTCTGCTATTGAGAATTGCTCTGATGGGATATCGGTATAAGTATTTCTTAGACCTGAGATCACCATAATGGCTTGCAAGCAACTCACTATACTTTGGTACCAGACTAACTAATTTTTAATTTAATAATAAAAGATTTTGAAATACAGTCAAGTACTTACAAAGTCAGTGAGTGATCAAGATGGGATTGACCACTCCAAGAGTTATAGAAAAATGCATCACTATATTTTAATATAGCAAAAACCTTGATCAGGATAATCCATAAGATAGATTTAGTATTTTGAAATACAATATAGATGACCTAATCGAGGTTGACAGTTAAACTAAGGTATCCTACGAGAATTTTGGTCAAGAAGATGAATTATACAAAAACTATGTCCATATGGATTCTAAGGATGTTGTTTTACACATTCAACCTAAGGGTGAGCATGGTGCGGTTTGGAGGTCAAACCAACCAAACCATCTTAAAATGGTTTGGAAATTTTTCAAACCAAATCAAACCATTTTATCTATTGGAACTGAAGCGAACCAAACCGCTTTAGATAGTTTGGTTTGGTTCCAACCGCACCAAACCATTTCACATATTATTTTTTTTCTTTCTGACCAAGAATATAATAAAAAATTTAAAATAAAACTTTCATAAATTAATAAGAAAGTGCAAAATAAAATCATCAATATCTCTAATGAATTGGATAAACCTTAAATATAAGACATCCACTTCAAATTCCAAACTTAAATATAAGATATCAGTCGAAGAATCTAAAGATCCATGCAACACCCATGTCAAATTCCATACTCGAATATAAGACATCGGTCAAACAATCAAAGCCGAAGGAGGCACAACAGAGAAAAGAAGAGAAGAATGAAGAGAGATAGGGAGGAAAGAAGAAATAGAGGCTGTTAGGGCTGGCTATTGATTAGTGGTTAGGATTAGGATTTTCTGAATAGTATTTAAGTTATAAAAAAATTTAAAACAATTCATGGTTTGATGGTTTGGTTTAGTTTCAGAATTTTTGAAACCAAACCAAACTACCAAATAGCAGTTCGATTCAGTTCATGAACCATTTTCAAAAAATTCCTCTTCCAAACCAAAACAAACCACCCAAAATAGTTTGGTTCGGTTTGATTCAATGGGTTGAACTATTTTACGCTCACCCCTAATTTGGCCTATCCGGCCATCGATTACTATTACAAGATGGTCACTTCGATTGATACAAGAATTGATTTCTATGTTATCGACTTAGGTTCAGACCTATAGGGTCACACACATAAGAGGTCTTGAACTGATCGGATGGTTGATCAATGATTAAGATTCGTTCTAGGGTTAAATAATCAATACGATTGATGTTTAACATAGTGCAAATATTACAGGAGAATCGATTAGCAATTTAATTTTTAATTAACTTAATTTGATTAAGCATGTGAGTTGAGATTAATTTTAATTAAATATAATTTAATTAGATTTGGTTTGGGCTTGATTGGATCAAGTTCAATTGGTTTATTGGATGAGCTAATTGCAAGAAAGAACTAGTCCTACTTCAATTAGGACTTGACTGAATCTAATCTTTAATTTGATTAAAAATTAAATTAAAATTAAATTTGATTTAATAAGATTATTAGTTGGACTAAGACCTAATCTAATTAGATTAAATAAATTTTAATTTAAATTGGTCCAAGGATCAATTTGGACTAAGTCAAATTAGGAGTCCTAGTGAGACTAGGACTCCCAAATCCTTGCGCCATTCAATCTCCATGCACTCTCCATGAAATTTTATTCAATTTTTTCATGGAATCTCTCTTTTTTAGAGAGAGGACATGCATCCCTACATTCCATATACTTCTTACATGGTATTTGGTTGAGGACCAAGTCAAAATAAATTAGTTGTTTTGATTTCAATCTCTATTTGATAGAGTTTGTTGCAACCAGAATTCTTATCCATTTATGATGCCTAAACTTTTAATTTTTCTCTAAAATTTTCATAAAAATAAGGGATTTTAATACGCCAAACATCATGTAGTCCATGCCCAAAAAGAAGGAGGGGACATCTAAGAGTTGGGCACCCTAAGTCTAGCCCAATTTGGAGGTCTCTTGACTAGGTATTTGACCTAGACAATAACTCCTCCATATCTCTCAATATAAAAGAGATTTTAATCTAATTTTTTTTTGAGATTACAAATCTAAGAGAGAGGTCTTTGGGTGTGGAGAGGCTAGGCATAGAGAGGTTTAGGTGTGGGAATTGTAAAGGCACCAATCAAGGTGCTTTGGTGAGAGAAAAAGAGAAGAAGAAGAGGGTCTTCTTCTAGGGTTTTCTTCCATCTATTCCTCCATTTTTTTTATGATTTTGAGAGGTGTCTCAGTTCCAAAATAATCTTTCTCATCTTTTAAAAATTAGAGGGTCCAAGTTTCAAAGATAGAAAGATCCAGATCAATCATTGAAGAAGGATCAGCACAATTCTAGCAAACTATACTGATTTCTAGGCATCGGACTTCTGATCAGCGATCGAGAGCTCGTGTAGACCACTTACAGAGGTTGGATGTATGTGCGGCTCAAAACGATAATCTCATGTCCTGATCAGTAAGTTAGAGAACTCGATTTGCAAAGGTATGGATGATACAATCATCTTTCTCCTATCTAGATTTGATCTAGTGTAGAATAATTTTTATGTTGATATGATCAACGTGATTTATTCTCATATTTTAATTTTTGATTTAATATCATGCTTTAATCATGTAATAGAATCCTAGATCTAGGATATTTTTATATTTAATTATAAATTAATATGATTAATTCATATTTTTGTTGCATAGATTTAAAAAAAATTTAAAATCTAATCCTGAAATCCTAGACTAGTTCCTTCAATTGGTATCAGAGCCATATTATTTTTACATGATTTTATGCATATTTAGATTGATAATTTAGATCTGATCTAAATTATAATTTGATGTTAAATCTAAAATTAAAAATTATTTTAGATTGCATGGACTGCTATAAGGTTGCCCTGCTGTAAGATTTATCTCTTATAGTGAAAAGATAGTCCTAGTACGCTATGATCATAAAAAATTAGATTAGATCTAAAAAATTTTATAATCAGATTAAAAATATTTTAATCTAATTAAAAAACTTTAATCTAATTTTTTATCAGCAAAAATATGTTAGATTCGATCTAAATTGATTTATGATTGATTGAATTGAAACTGTTTCAATTATATGAGCATGTTTAGATTAAATCTAAAAGTAGTCTCATGGTTTATTTAATTGCATATTGATTATGAATCAAACATGTAATTGATTGGTAGAACCATGTTGTAAAATTATTTTATAAATATAAAAATTATTTTTGAAATGCTGAACCCCAACCATCAATCCAAAATTTAATTAAAAATTAAGTATGATGAATTAGGCTCTAGAATTATGAATTAAAGATTCTAAGTCATTAATCATAATATTGGATTATTGGGTTAGATGAAGTAGGTCCATTAATTGGGTTAGACCTAAGGTTAGTTGAAAAATGAACTAAATTAGAGTAATTGATCAAATCTAATCAAATATTGAATTAAATTAGGTCAAGAACTCTTTAGATAATATTATAATAGTTGTAGTTGGTCAAGTTCAAGTCTTTAATGAGAACCAAATGGACTTGATTCATGGCTACGCGGTCGAATCCAAAATTGCTAGGTTGATCAAATTAAAACTAATGAACCGGATGGTGTCTAAGGTAAGTTTGACAATCTAGACTAGTGATTTTTAATTGAAAGCTACTCACACTGATTTCGATATTTGATTAGTTAATAGCTTATCCCTTCCGCTGATCTTACTTGCCTGGCTATCCTGGTGAATTAGATTTTGATTAGATTACTTGATGATTTAGACTCACCCATGTTAATTAGATAAATCAATATGACTGATTTAGATACTCCTAATGCCAGCTTTAATTAGGTCCTTTATGATTTGACTTGGTGAAGTTAGTGAAAGGATCAAAATTGGCTGGTTCTCTTCTCTCTTTCTTAAAATTAATTAATTAAATTTTCTAAAATTATTAGATCCTTAAAAATAAAATAGTTATGGTGATAACTAGATTATAGCCTCCCATTAAGTGGATGATAATGGATTCATTAGTTGGATAATCATTGGAGGTCCAAAGGTCTAGTGCTTATCGGCTAATAGAATTATCATTCATAATATGATTTCTTGACCGCATCTCTCTAAATGATGGTTAGGTTGATCAAACAAAGTTGGGCTTAATCATTCATTGGTTAGATGGACCAAGTATGATTATGTTAATGGTTGGATCTAATCAGATCTTTTCAATGGAGGCTAAAGCCTACTGATTAGGGACTAGGATAAAATTAAATTACTAAAAATTATTTAAAAAAATAATTGATTATGAACCTATCCTTAGATGTACATAGGTTGACCAACCAAAGTTGGACTTGTGTGCAGTTTATGTGGATTCTAGTATGCACTAAAGAATTAGGATAATTCCTCGAATTAAAAGTAGAGGATACTAATTCGAATAAAATAGTGAGAGAACCTTTTGATTAAAGTCCAAATCTTTAGGTTTAATGAATCAATTACTAATTAGATTTAAATTTTTTTTTGTGCAGATATGGCCACTTCTCTTTCGCTTTGATCATTCTTAGATAATGATAAGCTAGTGGGATCCAACTTCGATAATTGATACCATAAGTTGAAGATTGTTCTTAAATATGAACGAATCTTGTACGTGCTGACAGATCTGGCATCTGAGAAGTCAGCACCTAATGCACATGGAACAGTTAGAGATACTTATCAGAAGTAGCTCAATAATCGAACCATAGTATATTATATCATGCTGGCAGCCATGAGCGATGAGTTCAGTTGTAGATTCAAGTTTGCTCAGCTAGAAGACATGCTTCAAATATTGAAGGAGTCTTTTGGCACAACCGATGATGTTGAAAGGCACAAGATTAGTTGTGCCATTTTCAACGCAAGAATGAGGGATGGAGCATCAGTCACTGATTATGTATTATACATGATCAAGCTAATAGAGAATTTGAGCAAGCTCGGATTTTTCTTGTATGAGCAGCTAGGAAAAGATGCGATTTTAAACTCGTTGCCCAAATCTTATCTCTCATTTCTTATGCATTACAAAATGACAAAGCTTGAAGTAAACTACCACGGGTTACTAGGATTACTTTAGAACTTTAAGAAGGATCACCAACTCCATAAGAAGTTGGTGAACTTAGTGGAAGGATCTTCTTCAAATTCTCGATCCTTTAAGAAAGAAAAGAAGAACAAGAAGAATAAGAGTAAGAAGGTGCATGTTCAGGCTGGGATATCTGTGTAGGGCTAGACCAAGAAAGTAAAGCTCGATAAGAGTCAAGCTGAATGCTTCTTCTATAAGAAACAGGAGCACTGGAAGAGAAACTATCCTCAATACATTGCCTCCTTGGATCCAAACAGGCTGAGAAAGAAGCAAGTTGTTGTCGTACAAGATATTTATATGATAACTCCTTACAATATTTTTAATTATGATATTACTAATGGGGTATTGAATATCAGTAGCTCTTACCATATTTTTAATTCATTGCAGGGATTGTAGATCAGTAGAAGATTTGAGCAAGATGAGAGGTTCCTGAACATTGGAGATGGAAGACCAGTTCTAATTCTAGCATTAAAAATCTTGAAACTTGTATTTGGATCTCACATCATTATTTTTAGTGATTATCATTTTTGTCCTAATTTTTTTTTTTGAATGTCATTTCTGTAAGCCTTTCAACTAAAGATAATTATGAAATTTCAATAAAGAAAGTTTTGTAATGTCATTATGAATGGTGTTACTATATTCTATGGATACTTGAATAATGGTGTATATATGTTATCACAACTTATTAATGTAGTTTATTTTACTGGCAAGCACTCTAGATTAGATAGTATGCCTGATATATACTTATGGCACTATAGGCAAAGTCATATAAACAAGAATAGGATAAACATGTTGACTCAAGAGAAAATCCTCGAAGTCAGTGATTGTGAATCACTTCCAACCTATGAGTCTTATCTACTTGAAAAATGACTAAGTCATCTTTTACTAAAAAAGATGAGAGAGTGATAGAAATGCGATGTTATCGTTAAGACACCATATTTATCAGTTTAATCCGACTTCTTAAAATCATTGAAAATGCATAGATAGCAGTGAGTCGGATCGAATCCATAGAAAAAGTAGTATTGCTAGATTTAAAATTTTTGATTTTTGAAAAAAAAAGAAAATTATTTAAGTTTTTGAAATTAAAAGTGAAGTCGAAAGATTAAAAATAAAAATTAAAAGATGCAGAAATTTAAACTTGGTACTAAGATCTACTAATTAGATCTTAGCATCTACTTACAATAAAAAAAAATAATAATTAAAATGCAAAAATTAAATTGCAATAAAAAGCAAAAAATTAAAGTGCAAAAATAAATTTTTTATTAATTAAAATTTTAGAATTTAAATACATAAAGTTTAAAAGAAAAAAAAATAAAATAAAATAGCTCGATCTCTGATTTTGGATCGACATTGGCAGAAAGATGGTGTAGAAGCTCGATTCTTCTTCTCGGCATCCGTTGCTTCGAAGCAGCCTTTAACCCATAGCCTGACTTCGCTCTGTACCAAAGCTTCATCTTGATTAGAGATGTTGATTTTTGGAGGCCTAAGATCCCTTTTATAGAGCTAGGAGGGCTGGATATTTTTTCTAAAGGCAATATGGGACTAATAGCCTTTGTAATCATCAAAATATAAAAAAATTAGGATAAAATTTGAATCAAATCAGCTCTGATATGACTCTGGTAAATCTGGTGAAATCTGGCCATTCAATAGGAATCCAACGATCCAAAAATCATCAAAATTGGATGCATATCATCCCAGATCAAGTCGGATTAAATTCTGGCCGTCCGATCGCACGTTGATGGAGGAAATCTGGTCGTAAATCATGCGTCGGAAGTCTTGATCACCGTCGGGAGCATTCTGGACCGTTGGATCTTCATCTCTTGATTTTTTGGCCATCGGATCGCGCCAGATCGCTAATAGAATTTGAATCAAGCCTGGAAATCACCACCGCCGTCCGATCTTGACCGCAATTCAACCACAGCCGTCTGATCGCGCAATTACTGTTCTCATGGACCGCGTGGACCGGCCGCACTGCACACCACAGCCAATCAACGCTCTTGTCGCTAGGTGAAAAGACCAAAATACCCTATGAGCCACGATAAATTTTTGTAGACCCTTTAAGGGTCTAGGTCCACCACGTGGCAATCTCTGATTCGCCGGATTTTGCTGAGCTGGCGGTCCACGCCTGGATCGTGGACCGGCTGATGGCTTCAATGGCTGAGTCGGCTTTGATGGCTTGGCTTGGCTTGGTGGCTCGGCTTACGGAGCCGGACTGAGCCATTTTCTTTTTTTATTTAATTTTTATTTATTTTATATCTTTTAAAAATTCATATCTTTTTTCCATTTTAGCTCCATTTTACTTAAAATTTATTTCATTGTGATCAAAAAAATGAGCTCTTTCTATTGATAATAAAATTTTATTTTTTAATTTTTATTATTTTTTATTATTTTTTAATTAATTTTTTAATTAATAAAAATATGAAATTTTTTCAAAAATTATATATAAATTGATTAATAATTCTTAAAAATTAATATAAATTAATTAATAAATTAATACTTTTATTGGTGAATTTATGATGCTTATCACACCCCCCAACTTAAGCTTTGCTCGTCCTCGAGTAAAGAAAGAATTTAGTTTTAAATACCTTTTAACTTTAGAGTTTCGAATTTTACCTAAGCAATTTTCAAAATGGCCATTGATATTCAGTAGAGCTTAAATGAGATATATCATTGGGGTATTAATACTTATCAATAGAAAAATTAAGTAAAGAACATTAAATTTTTCAGAACTTTTTCTAAATTATCCTACCTTTATCTCTGATTTGTCTAAACTTTCATATAGGCAGGTGTATTGCTACTTTTCATCCTTCATTTATTAATTTTTATTTTCACATTGCCCACTTTTTGATGCGAATATCATTGCTTACTTAGGCAACGGGACCCGGTTACTCGGTGGAAAACCAATATTATTTTTTTTTTTTTTAACGTTGTACCACTATTGAGTGTCTTAACTCCTTAAGCTTTCTATTTGATCCATGTAGCGAGTCTTGGGCCAATGACTCCCAAACCAGTTGGCTTTAGGGCACTAGGTATAGAATACCCCTCGGGCTTACTAGCTCGAATCAAATAGGCTACGAGTTAAGACTAGCTTTACAACGAGCTTCTTTGCCCTTCCCACCTTTTGATGCGAAACTCAATGCTTGCTTAGGCAAAGAGGCCCGGTTACTCAGTGAGAAGTACTTGGAAACTATTTTATTAAAATAAATTTTTATATGAAGAAACGTATAGTTACCCTACACAAGCCTATAAAAAGTAGACTTTTCTTTGATGCTAGTAGAAATAATTAGAAATGCTCCAAGAAAAAACTTTTTATGTTCTAGACTTAACTCTTTATTGAATTTTCTTAATACTTGATTCCTCAATATCTCATAGATTCTCTGATCTGTGCATCAATTTTCTTTTAAAAATGCTTAGTTTAATTCGATTCTTAAGCATAATCAAGTATCTAAATACTAAATACTAACTTTTTTGAGGACTTAAAATTTTAAAATTTTTTTATTTTTCTCTCCCCCCAACTTAATCGACATTGTCCTCAATGGAGAAGAAAAAATAAAGGATGTAATAAAGAACATGAAAGAATACACCTAACTCAGTATATTTTTATTTTGGTCCAGCACATGCCTTTGAAAATTTGAGCTCTCCCTCCAACTTATTCAAATTATCCTAAAAAAAAAATAAACTAAAAAGATAAATTAGATAAAAACTAAATATTGGGTTGCCTCCCAACAAGCGCTAAGTTTACCGTCTTCAGCCAGACACAATATAGCTCACTATCCTGTGTCGAATATTGGATTGACAAATTCCAATGGTTTTGGATTGCCAATCTCAGAAAGATGATTTATAATCCCATTATTAATATAATCTTTGTTAATTTTAGGGATATAATTTATGATTCCATTCTCAGACCCATGTTTATTAAGAATTTCTCCTATTTGTTTTTCTAAAATGCTCATGAATGGAGTTTTAGGAGTTAAGTTTGATTCAATGGGTGCTGGAATGGTGACTAAAGGCGGTTTTAATTCTGGAGGTAAATTAATGTGATCCTTGCTTAAACAACTCCATTGACATTTCATTACATGCCTTTTGATTTTTATAAGAAGAACCAGCTTCTAGGGTTGAAGGGAATAGGACATTAGGTTTATAAGTCTCGGGTAAATCATCTATTCTCTTTTTCCCTTATTTCTATCTCATTTAAACTGGAACTAGCATCAGTACTAATTCCTTGGCTTGGGTTCTTCTATGTGGTTAGTCTCAGTACTAACCAGTTCCTCTAAATTTTTATTTTGGCTAGCATCAGTACTAGCCTCTCTCACCTGGTCTTGGTATGGGTCCATAAGAATCCTATAGCTTTTAAGTTCAGGAATTACTTTGGTATTCTCAAATTGGAGATTCTTAGATGAAACATTAGATTGATAATTTAATCCAGGTGGTTGGTGGTCATTAGGTGGGTTGTTTGAAATTGGTAGGTTCGGTAGTTGATCTAGTTCTCTCCTCATGTTAGACTCAACTAATTATCCTATTTGAGCTTCTAGTCTGGCGATAGATTGCTGTTGAGTTAGAATTAATTGTTGAAGTTGGTTAAATCTATCATCAGCTAGATTGGTCTGTTGAGGAGGTGGGTATGAAGGCTGATTATAATATGATGGCTGGTTAAACTGACTAGGCTGACCATTATTATAGGCATAATTTTGATATTATCTATTTTGATAATTTTGCTCAAGTGAAATTTGGGTCTGAGCCTGAGTCTGTTGGGATGTCCAAGAAAAATTAAAGTTACTCCAATCTGAATTATATGAATTTGAAAATGGGTCATTAATCAATTTGGAGTATCCTTGAGTAGCTTGAACTTGTTCTTGGATAAAATATGGAAACTGTGCAGTCATAGGACATTCACTTACATGATGGGTTGGACTAGCACAGATTGAATAATTCTCCTGATAATTAGAAGATGATGTGAATTGTGCAGGAGATTGTTGACCTAGGGTTAGGAGTTGATCTATTTTCTGAGCAAGAAGGTCAACTTTATCTAATTTTTGGACTATTAGGTTCATATTAGCCATTTGATTATTATGTTTAATGTGAATCAACCATTCAATTAAGTTCAACTAAATCAGAAAAAGTGATTTTCTACCATGCATGTATTAGTGTAACCCTAATGTATGGTTCAAAAAAAAATTTTAGAATTTTTTTTTTTTTTTTTATTATTATTTTATTATATTAAAAATTAATTTTTTTAATTATTTTATTTATTAATTTTAATTTAATTTAATTTAATTTAATTAATATTTTTAATATTTTTTAGTTAGTTTAATTTAATTTTTATTTTATTTTATTTTATTTTATTTTTAGAGGAGTAAGAAAGAAAGAAGAGTTCTAAAGAAGAGGTCCTAAGGAGTCCTAGAACTAAGAAGAAAGAGAAGAATTAGGTTTAATTAGATTTAATGTTGGTTAGCAATCAAGTTGGTCAATCAATCCTGACTAAAGGTTATCCTAGATCTAGACAGCTCCTAACTGCCAAGGTCACCTTCAAGCCCTCCAAGTGTAGGATTAGCCAATCAACTAGCCAGGTAAGTGTAAGGTCGGTGGGAGTCCCCCCGTTGCTTGCCTTAGACACCAATTGTGCTTGGGCCAGGTAAGCGAACGGAACCAATTAGAAACCACCTTCCTTCGGGCCCAAGTCGTCCCTGAACCACTTTCCTAGACACCAGTCAAATTGACTTATCCTAACCCGGTTCAACTCTTAGGATTTCTTATCCTATTGAGCTCGAGTTCCTAGGGTTGATGTCTAATTGATTTTAAAATTTAAAGGCTTAGGTCAATGCAGGATGTTGGTTGGTTGTTTGTGGGCTAAGGAAGGGTGATCAAATCCCCACCTTATCTTGTTTAATTGGGTTGTGCCCTTAATTTGATTTAATATGAATATGCACAAAAAAAATTTTCAATCAAAGGGTTCTATGCAATTTAAACTAGATGCATGTAACTAATTGATATTCTGAAAGGCTTACCTTGCCTCCAGCAATCACCAAAAAAATAAAAATAAAAATAAATAAAAATAAAACTAATATGATGCATGCTCTAAACAGTTAGGGATTTCTAATCTTATCATGAGGCTTTTAATTAGGATTTAAATGAATATTTTTTTAAATTAATTTAAAAATAAAATAAATAAATAAATAAATAAAAAGAAAAGAGTACTAGGGTTAGGATTGATCTTACTAAGCAAAATTTCTGATTCTTTTTGTTCTTTAATTTTTTTCTGCAAAATAATAAAAAAAATTAGCAAGCAATATTTATAAAAAAAAATAAAAATTTTATTTATAATTTATTTACAGAAAAATCAAAGAGATCAAAAATTTAATGTCCATGCCTTTCCCGACAACGGCGCCAAAAACTTGATAGGAATGCGATGTTGTCGTTAAGACACCGTGTTTATCAGTTTAATCCGACTTCTTAAAATCATTGAAAATGCGTAGATAGCAGTGAGTCGGATCGAATCCACAGGGAAGGTAGTGTTTTTAGATTTGAAATCTTTGATTTTTGAAAAAAAAAAAGAAAATGATTTGAGTTTTTGGAAATCAAAAGTGAAGTCGGAAAGATTAAAAATAAAAATTAAAAGGATGCAGAAATTTAAACTTGGTACTAAGATCTACTAGTTAGATCTTAGCATCTACTTGCAATAAAAAAAATAATAATTAAAATATAAAAATTAAATTGCAATAAAAAGCAAGAAATTAAAGTGCAAAAATAAAATTTTTATTAATTAAAATTTTAAAATTTAAATACATAAAATTTAAAAGAAAAGAAAATAAAATAAAATAGCCTGATCTCTGATCTTGGATCGGCATTGGCAGAAAGATGGTGTAGAAGCTCGGCTCTTCTTCTCGGCATCCGTTGCTTCGAAGCAGCCTTTAACCCATAGCCTGGCTTCGCCCTATACCAAAGCTTCACCTTGATCGGAGATGTTGATTTCTGGAGGCCTAGGGATTCCTTTTTATAGAGCTAGGAGGGCTGGTATATTTTTTCTAAAGGCAATATGGGACTAATAGCCTTTGTAATCATCAAAATACAAAGAAATTTCGGAATAAAATTTGAATCAAAATAGCTCTGATATGACTCTGATAAATCTGATAAAATCCAGCCATTCAATAGAAATCCAACGGATCCAAAAATCATCAAAATCGGATGCAGATCAGCCTCAGATCGGGTCGGATTAAATTCTGGCCGTTCCGATCGCATGCTTGATGGAGGAAATCTGGCCGCAAATCATGCATCTGAGAGTCTTGATCACCTATCGGGAGCTTTCTGGACCATTCGGATCTTCATCTCTGGATTTTTTGCTGCCATCGGATCGTGTAGATCCGCGTGATAGAATGTAGCTGAATCAAAGCCTGGAAATCAACCACCAGCCGTCCGATCCTTGACCGCAAATCAACCACATCCGTCCGATCGCGCAATTACTGTTCCCATGGACCGCATGGACCGGCCGCACCGCACACCGCAAGCCAATCAGCGCTCTTGTCGCTAGGTGAAAAGACCAAAATTACCCTTGTGAGCCACGATAAATTTCTGTAGACCCTTTAAGGGTCTAGGTCCACCACGTGGCAATCTCTGATTCGCCGGATTTTGCTGAGCTGGCGGTCCACGCCTGGATCGTGGACCGGCTGATGGCTTCAATGGCTGAGTCGGCTTTGATGGCTTGGCTTGGCTTGGTGGCTCGGCTTGCGGAGCCGGACTGAGCCATTTTCTTTTTTTTATTTAATTTTTATTTATTTTATATCTTTTAAAAATTCATATCTTTTTCCATTTTAGCTTCGTTTTACTTAAAATTTATTTTGTTATGATCAAAAAAATGAGCTCTTTCTATTGATAATAAAATTTTTTTATTTTTTTAATTTTTATTATTTTTTAATTAATTTTTTAATTAATAAAAATATGAATTTTTCAAAAATTATATATAAATTGATTAATAATTTTTAAAAATTAATATAAATTAATTAATAAATTAATACTTTTATTGATGAATTTATGATACTTATCACACCCCCCAACTTAAGCTTTGCTCGTCCTTGAGAAAAGAAAGAATTCAGTTTTAAATACCTTTTAACTTTAGAGTTTCGAATTTTACCTAAGCAATTTTCAAAATGGCCATTGATATTCAGTAGAGCTTAAATGAGACATATCATTGGGGTATTAATACTTATCAATAGAAAAATTAAGTAAAGAACATTAAATTTTTCAGAATTTTTTTTAAAATTATCCTACCTTTATCTCTGATTTATCTAAACTTTCATATAGGCAGGTGTATTGCTACTTTCATCCTTCATTTATTAATTTTTATTTTTACATTGTCCACTTTTTGATGCAAATATCATTGCTTAGGTGTATTGCTACTTTCATCCTTCATTTATTAATTTTTATTTTCACATTGCCCACTTTTTGATGCGAATATCATTGCTTACTTAGGCAATGAGACCTGGTTACTCGATGAAAAATCAATATATATATATATTAACGTTGTACCACTATTGAGTGTCTTAACTTCTTAAGCTTTCTATTTGATCCATGTAGCTTTGCCTTTCCCACCTTTTGATGCGAAATTCAATGCTTGCTTAGGCAAAGAGGTCCGGTTATTCAGTGAGAAGTACTTGGAAACTATTTTATTAGAATAAATTTTTATATGAAGAAACGTATAGTTACCCTACACAAGCCTATAAAAAGTAGACTTTTGTTTGATGCTAGTAGAAATAATTAGAAATGCTCCAAGGAAAAACTTTTTATGTTCTAGACTTAACTTTTTATTAAATTTTCTTAATACTTGATTTCTCAATATCTCACAGATTCTCTGATCTATGCATCAATTTTTTTTAAAAAATGCTTAGTTTAATTTGATTCTTAAGCATAATCAAGTATTTAAATACTAAATACTAACTTTTTCAAGGACTTAAAATTTTAAATTTTTTTTATTTTTCTCTCCGCCCAACTTAATCGACATTGTCCTCAATGGAGAAGAAAAAATAAAGGGTGTAATAAAAAACATGGAAGAATACACCTAACTCAGTATATTTTTGGTCCAGCACATGTCTTTAAAAATTTGAGCTCTTCCTCCAACTTATTCAAATTATCCTAAAAAAAATAAACTAAAAAGATAAATTAGATAAAACTAAATATTGGGTTGCCTCCCAACAAGCACTAAGTTTATCGTCTTCAGCCAGACACAATATAGCTCACTATCTTATGTCGAATATTGAATTGATAACTTCCAATGATTTTGGATTACCAATCTCAGAAAGATTATTTATAATCCCATTATTGATATATTCACTGTTAATTTTAGGAATATAATTTATGATTTCATTCTCAGACCCATGCTTATTAAGAATTTCTCCTATTTATTTTTCTAAAATGCTCATGAATGGAGTTTTTATATTAGGAGTTAAGTTTGATTAAATGGGTGCTGGAATGGTGACTAAAGACGGTTTTAATTCTGAAGATAAATTAATGTGATCTTGCTTAAACAACTCCATTGATATTTCATTACATGCCTCTTGATTTTTGTAAGAAGAACCAGCTTCTTGGATTGAAGAGAATAGGACATTAGGTTTATAAGTCTCGGGTAAATCATCTATTCTCTTTTTTTTTTTTTCTATCTCATTTAAACTAGAACTAGCATCAGTACTAATTCTTGGCTCGGGTTCTTCTATGTGGTTAGTCTCAGTACTAACCAGTTCCTCTAAATTTTTATTTTGGCTAGCATCAGTACTAGCCTCTCTCACCTGGTCTTGGTATGGGTCCATAAGAATCCTATAGCTTTTAAGTTCAGGAATTACTTTGGCATTCTCAAATTGGGGATTCTTAGGTGAGACATTAAATTGATAACTTGGTCCAGGTGGTTGGTGGACATTAGGTGGGTTGTTTGAAATTGGTAGGTTCGGTAGTTGATCTAGTTCTCTCCTCATGTTAGACTCAACTAATTATCCTATTTGAGCTTCTAGTCTGGCGATAGATTGCTGTTGAGTCAGAATCAATTGTTGAAGTTGGTTAAATCTATCATCAGCTAGATTGGTCTGTTGAGGAGGTGGGTATGAAGGCTGATTATAATATGATGGCTGGATAAACTGACTAGGCTGACCATTATTATAGGCATAATTTTGATATTGGGATCTATTTTGATAATTTTGCTCAAGTGAAATTTGGGTCTGAGCCTGAGTCTGTTGGGATGTCCAAGAAAAATTAAAGTTACTCCAATCTGAATTATATGAATTTGAAAATGGGTCATTAATCAATTTGGAGTATCCTTGAGCAGCTTGAACTTGTTCTTGGATAAAATGTGGAAACTGTGCAGTCATAGGACATTCACTCACATGATGGGTTGGGCTAGCACAGATTGAATAAGTCTCCTGATAATTAGAAGATGATGTGAATTGTACAGGAGATTGTTGACCTAGGATTAGGAGTTGATCTAATTTTCTGAGCAAGAAGGATCAACTTTATCTAATTTTTGGACTATTAGATTCATATTAGCCATTTGATTATTAGGTTTAATATGAATCAACCATTCAATTAAATTCAACTAAATTAAAAAAAGTGATTTTCTACCGTGCATGTATTAGTGCAACCCTAATGTGTGGTTCAAAAAAAATTTTTAGATTTTTTTTTTATTTTTTTATTTTTTATTATTATTTTATTATATTAAAAATTAATTTTTTTAATTATTTTATTTGTTAATTTTAATTTAATTTAATTTAATTTAATTATTATTTTTAATATTTTTTAGTTAGTTTAATTTAATTTTTATTTTATTTTATTTTATTTTATTTTTAGAGGAGTAAGTAGAAGAAGAGTTCTAAAGAAGAGGTCCTAAGGAGTCCTAGAACTAAGAAGAAAGAGAAGAATTAGGTTTAATTAGATTTAATGTTGGTTAGCAATCAAGTTGGTCAATCAATCCTGACTAAAGGTTGTCTTAGATCTAGACAGCTCCTAACTGTCAAGGTCACCTTCAAGCCCTCCAAGTGTAGGATTAGCCAATCAACTGGCCAGGTAAGTGTAAGGTCGGTGGGAGTCCCCCCGTTGCTTGCCTTAGACATCAATTATGCTTGGCCAGGTAAGCGAACGGAACCAATTAGAAACCACCTTCCTTCGTAAGCCCAGTCATCCCTGAACCACTTTCCTAGACACCAGTCAAATTGACTTATCCTAATCCGATTCAACTCTTAGGATTTCTTGTCCTATTGAGCTCGAGTTCCTAGGGTTGATGTCTAATTGATTTTAATTTAAAGGCTTAGGTCAATGCAGGATGTTGGTTGGTTGTTTGTGGGCCAAGGAAGGGTGATCAAATCCCCACCTTATCTTATTTAATTGGGTTACGCCCTTAATTTGATTTAATATGAATATGCACAAAAAATTTTCAATTAAAGGGTTCTATGCAATTTAAACTAGATGCATGTAACTAATTATATTCTGAAAGGCTTACCTTGCCTCCAGCAATCACCAAAAAATAAATAAATAAATAAATAAAAAAAAAATAAAACTAATATGATGCATGCTCTAAATAGTTAGAATTTCTAATCTTATCATGAGACTTTTAATTAGATTTAAATGAATATTTTTTTAACTTAATTTAAAAATAAAATAAATAAATAAATAAATAAAAAGGAAAGAGTACTAGGGTTAGGATTGATCTTACCAAGCAAAACTTCTGATTCTTTTTGTTCTTTAATTTTTTTTCTATAAAATAATAAAAAAAATTAGCAAGCAATATTTATACAAAAAATAAAAATTTTATTAATAATTTATTTACAGAAAAATTAAAGAGATCAAAAATTTAATGTCCATGCCTTCCCTGACAACGGCGTCAAAAATTTGATAGGAACATGGTGTTGCCGTTAAGATACCGTGTTTATCAGTTTAATTCGACTTCTTAAAATCATTGAAAATGCGTAGATAGCAGTGAGTCGGGTCGAATCCATAGAAAAGGTAGTGTTTTTAGATTTGAAATCTTTGATTTTTGATAATAAAAAAAAAATAATTTAAGTTTTTGAAATTAAAAGTGAAGTCAGAAGATTAAAAATAAAAATTAAAAGATGCAGAAATTTAAACTTGGTACTAAGATCTACTAATTAGATCTTAGCATCCACTTACAATAAAAAAAAAAATTAAAATATAAAAATTAAATTACAATAAAAAGCAAGAAATTAAAGTGCAAAAATAAAATTTTCATTAATTAAAATTTTTGAATTTAAATACATGAAATTTAAAAGAAAAAAAAAATAAAATAAAATAGCTTGATCTCTGATTTTGGATCGGCATTGGCAGAAAGATGGTGTAAAAGCTCGGCTCTTCTTCTCGGCACCAGTTGCTTCGAAGCAGCCTTTAACCCATAGTCTGGCTTCGCTCTATACCAAAGCTTCATCTTGATCGGAGATATTGATTTCTGGAGGCCTAAGATCCCTTTTATAGAGCTAGGAGGGCTGGATATTTTTTCTAAAGGCAATATGGGACTAATTGACTTTATAATCATCAAAATACAAAGAAATTTGGATAAAATTTGAATCAAATCAGCTCTGATATGACTCTGGTAAATCTGGTGAAATCTAGCCATTCAATAGGAATCCAACGGTCCAAAAATCATCAAAATCGAATGCATATCAGTCTAGATCAGGTCGGATTAAATTCTGACCGTCCAATCATGCGTTGATGGAGGAAATCTGACCACAAATCATGCGTCGGGAGTCTTGATCACCACCGGGAGCATTCTGGACCGTTGGATCTTCATCTCTTGGTTTTTTGGCCGTCGAATCGCGTCAGATCGCTAATAGAATTTGAATCAAGCCTGAAAATCATCACCGTCATTCGATCTTGACCGCAATCAATCATAGCCATCCGATCATATAATTACTATTCCCATGGACCGCATGGATCGGCCGCACCGCACACCGTAGCCAATCAGTGCTCTTGTCACTAGGTGAAAAGACCAAAATATCCTATGAGCCGCGATAAATTTCTGTGGACCCTTTAAGGGTCTAGGTCCGCCATGTGGCAATCTCTGATTCGTTAGTTTCTGCTGAGCTGATGGTCCATGCCTGGATCATGAATCGACTGATGGCTCAACGGCTGAGTCATTTTCTTTTTTTTATTTAATTTTTATTTATGTTATATCTTTTAAAAATTCATATCTTTTTCGTTTTAGCTCCGTTTTACTTAAAATTTATTTCATTATGATAAAAAAAAAGCTTTTTTCATTGATAATAAAATTTTATTTTTTTAATTTTTATTATTTTTAATTAATTTTTTAATTAATAAAAATATGAATTTTTTTAAAAATTATATATAAATTGATTAATAATTTTTAAAAATTAATATAAATTAATTAATAAATTAATACTTTTATTGATAAATTTATGATACTTATCAGAGAGCCGCTGAGCTCTTAGGTCTAATACATACAGATTTATATGGACTTATGAGCACTAGTGTCAGAGGTGGATATTTTTATTTTATCATTTTTATAGATGATTTATCCAAATATAGATATGTCTATCTGATGAAACATAAGTTGGATTCATTTGAAATGTTCAAATAATTCTAAAGTGGAGGAAAAAAAATTAGAAAGAGTGTTAAAACTCTTCGATCTGATTGAGGAAAAAAATATTTTTTTGATGAATTTCTCACATATCTAGGAGAAAATAAGATTTTGTTTTAATAGACTCCTCCAAAAATACCACAGCATAATGGTGTGTCGAAAAGAAGGAATCGAACTCTATTAGATATGGTTCGATCCATGATGGATTTTATCAACTTATCGATATCCTTCTGGGGATATGCACTCGAATCGGCTTGCTATCTTTTAAATAGGATTTTGAGTAAGTCCGTGATTAAAATTTCATATGAGATATGGACAGGGTGTAAGCCAGCACTTTCACATCTTAGGATTTGGGGGTACCAGGCTTATATGAAATGGTTAATCTTAGGTAAACTTGGATCTAGGTCTGACAAGTACATATTCATAGAATACCCCAAAGAATCAAAAAGATATATTTTTTACCATGCTGATGAACAAAAAGTGTTCGTCAGCCTTAAGGTAATCTTTTTGAAAAGAAAGTTCCTTGGTGAAAGAACTATTGCCTCTAAGATTGAACTTGATAAAGTTTAACAGCTAGAAACACTGATACCTATAGCTAAACCAAAATTAAATTTGATTAGATCAAATCTAGAGCCCAATGTACTTGCACCATTAAGGTGATTCGATATAGTACCGTATCAGTCGGACAAATACTATAGTTTCTTGATCCAAGATGGTAATCCCATCGAACTCGATGAGAACGATGAGGATCCGATAATTTATATGGATGCAATGTAGAGGCCTGATTCCAAGAAATAGCTTAAGACCATAAAATCTGAAATATAGTCCATGAAGGTCAATGATGTATGGATATTGGTTGACCCTCTTGAAGGGGTTAAACTTATTGAATGTAAGTGGATCTTCAAAAGAAAGAGGGACATAGATGGAAAGATGGAGATCTATAAAGCCTGTCTGGTTGCCAAGGGGTATCGTTAACATTATGGTATTAACTATAACGAGACATTCTTTTCTGTGGCAATGCTAAAATTCATTCGGATAATACTTGCTATAGCTATCCATCTGGACTATGAGATCTGGCAAATGGATGTGAAGACAGTTTTTCTGAATGAAGAGCTAACCAAAGAAGTGTATATGATACAACCTGAGGGGTTCACATCTATAAATGAGTTTGAGGTATGTAAGCTTCAGAGATCCATTTATGGATTGAAGCAAGCATCTCAAAGTTAGAACATGCATTTTGATAAGGTGATCAAAATATATGACTTCTTCAAGAATGGAGAAGAGCCCTGCATTTACAAGTGGATGAATGGTCCAGCAGTGGTATTACTTATATACATAGATGACATTCTCTTAATCGAGAATGACATCTCCGCACTGCAAGAAGTAAAGGTTTGGTTGTCATCTCAGTTCTCTATGAAAGATTTAGATGAAGCATCCTATATCTTAGAAATGAAGATCTATAAGGATAGATCTAAGATGATACTTTGGTTATTCCAGTCCACATATATAAAAACTATGCTAAAGAGATTTAGCATGGAGAATTTCAAGAAAGACTATCTTCTATTAGGTCATGAAATTTTTCTCTTTAAGAAGGATTGTTTGATAACTCCTGAAGAGAAAGAGCATATGAGTAGAGTTTCATATGCTTCAACAATGAGATCTATTATGTATGCCATGATATGTACGAGATCAAATGTGGCATACTTACCAGGAGTAGTGAGTAGATACCAATCTGATCCAGAAGAAAACCATTGAAAAGTGGTTAAAGTCATCCTTAAGTATTTAAGAAATACTAAGTATCAATGGTTGGTTTATGGCGAGTCAGATCTGAAACTTTAGAAATTTATAGACTCCAGCTTTCAATCTAACCATGATGATAGTAGAAGCATGTTGGATTATGTCGTTATCCTAAATGGTGGAGCCATATGTTGAAAGAATTTCAAACAGCATACTATGGCAAACTCTATTTCTGAAGTAGAGTACATTGCAGCATCAGATGCCGCAAAAAAAGCTATGTGATAGAGAAAATTCATCATCGAGCTCGGAGTAGCATCCTTTCTTAATGAATCGGTCCTGCTCCACTGTGATAGCACTGATGCCATACCTGAGGTGAAAGAATCAAAAGCACACCAGCAAACGAAGCATATACTGCATCGCTACCATCTGATCCAGAAAATCATGGATTAAGATGATGTTGATCTTCAGAAGATTGATGGAAAGGAGAACCTGACCGACCCCTTCACCAAAGTCCTGGCGATGAAAAAGTTTGACGACCACAAGTCAAAGATGGGTATTAGATATTGTACTGAGTGGCTTTAGGATAAGTGGGAGTTATTGAAAAATATGTTCTAAAATCAATCATCAGTCTGTTGATGGTTGTGCTATCTTATAATTATAATTAATTTATTAATAAATAAAATAAATATTTTGATATCGTTATCATTCTACATCTTCTAATGAACTTCATTACTATGATAAAGTCTTTAAGACTATTTAGTTTTGATAAAAAAAAAAATTATCAATTAGTCCTTAAATAATTCACGATCAAATGATATGTCATTAATTAGGATGATAGCGTTTATCAAGCATAGATCATTGTGTACTATATAGGTTTGTTGTTCTCTTAATCAAGAAGTATGAAGATACTAGTATGGTATACAAGTGAGATATATGGATACATCATCACTGGACGTGACCAACTTCAAAGCATTCTGCTATCAAAAATTACTCTATTGGGATATAGGTATAAGTGTCCCTTAGACCTGAGATCATCGTAGTGGCTTGCAAGGAACTCACTATGCTTTGGTACCGAACTAACTGAATTTCTAATTTAGTAATAAAATATTTTTGAGCACAGTCAAGTACTTGCAAAGTCGGTGAGTGATCAAGATAGGATTGATCACTCCAAGAGTTGGAGAAGAATACATCACTATATTTCAATATAGCAAAAATCTTGGTCAGGATAATCCATAAGATGGATTTGATATTTTGAAATATAATATGGATGACCTAATCAAGATTGATAGTTAAACTTTGAGGTATCCTATAAGCATTTTGGTTAAGAAGATGAATTATACAGAAACTATATCCACATGGGTTCTAAGGATGTTGTTCTACACATTCGATCTATCTGACAGTCGAATACTATTACTAGATGATCATTTTAATTGATACAGAAATTAGTTTCTATACTATCGACTTAGGTTTGAACATATAGGATCACACACATAAGAGATCTCGATTAGACCGAATGGTTGATCAACGATTAAGAATCATTCTAGGGTTAAACAATCAATATGATTGATGTTTAATCTGGTGCAAGTATTGCAGGAGGATCGATTAGTAATTTGATTACTAATTAGCTTAATTTGATTAAGTCAAAGAGTTAAGATTAAGTTTAATTAAATATAATTTAATTAGATTTAGTTTGGACTTGATTGGATCAAGTTCAATTGATTTATTGGATAAGCAAATTACAAGGAAGAACTTATCCTATTTAATTAGAACTTGATTGAACCTAATCTCTAATTTGATTAAAAATTAAATCAAAATTAAATCTAATTTAATAATATTATTAATTGGACTAAGATCTAATCTAATTGGGTTAAATAAATTTTAATTTAATTTGGTCCAAGGAGCAAGTTGGACCAAGTCAAATTAAGAGTCCTAGTGAGACTAAGACTCTCAAATCCTTGCGCCATTCAATCTCTATGCACTCTCCACAAAATTTTATTTAATTTTTTCATGAAATCTCTCTTTTTTAGAGAGAGGACATGCATCCCCACGTTCCATATACTTCTTACATGATATTTGGTAGAGGATCAAGTCAAAATAAATTAGTTATTTTGATTTCAAACTCTATTTGATAGAGTTTGTTGCAATCAGAATTCTTATCCATGTAAGGTGCCTAAACTCTTAATTTTTCTCTAAAATTTTTGTGAGAAATAAAGGATTTTAATGTGCCAAAGACCGAATGGTCCACATCCAAAAAGAATGAGGGGATGCCCAAGAGTTGGGTGCCCCAAGTCTAGCCCAATTCGGAAGTCTCTTGACTAGGTATTTGACCTAGACAAGAACTTCTCCATATCTCTTAATATAAAAGGGTTTTTAATCTAACTTTTTTTGAGATTATAGATCTAAGAGAGATGTCTTTGGGTGTGGAGAGGCTGGGCACAGAGAGGTTTAGGCGTGGGAATTGTAAAGGCACCAATCAAGATGCTTTGGTGAGAGAAAAAGAGAAGAAGAAGAGGATCTTCTTCTAGAGTTTTCTTCCATCTATTCCTCCATTTTTTTATGATTTTGAGAGGTGTCTCAGGTCTAAAATCATCTTCCTCATCTTCTGAAAATTAGAGAATCTAAGTTTCAAAGAAAGAAAGATCCAGATCAACCGTTGAAGAAGAATCAGCGTAGTTCTAGCAAACTGTACTGATTTTCGAGCACCAAACTTTGATCAACGATCGAGGGCTTGTGTGGACAACTTATAGAGGTCGGACGTGTGTGTAGCTCGAAATGACAACCTCAAGCCCTGATCAGTGAGTTAGAGAACTCAATTTGCAAAGGTATGGATGATACGATCATCTTTCTCCGATCTAAATTTGATCTAGCATAGAATAGTTTTTATATTGATATGATCAATATAATTTATTTTTATATTTTAATTTTTAATTTAATATCATACTTTAATCATGTAATAGGATCCTAGATCTAAAATTTTTTCATATTTAATTATGAATTAATATGATTAATTCATATTTTTACTGCATAGATTTAAAAAAGTTTTAAAATCTAATCCTGAAACCCTAGACTAGTTCCTTTAGGTTCATCTACTAAAGTTTTTGGTCCATGTTAGCATTTTGGATGGTGTAGGCTTCTGAGTGTTGGGGTGGGGATCAGCCCGAAGTAGAGTCCTATCTAGATTGCAGAGCAAGGGATCGTCTTCTTTCTCAGTTGGGGCTTTTGGGCTGGTTGAGTCGACTTAACCTCTCTCATTTAGGGCAACACGGAGGAGGCTGAGGTGGTGCTAGTTGAGGCACCTCCCAAGATGTTGTATTAACTTGTTGCATTGCTTGAATTGCTGCAGTAAACATCTGCACTTGCTAGATGAGTAGGTTAAACTAGCAGGGACCACCCCCAAAGTTGGTTGGGAGGGTAGATGCAGTGCTTCTAATTGTTGTGCTGGTGCCTAAGCATTGATGGGAACTTCAGCCAGCCTTGAGGTAGTGATATTGGAGTGGTACATTGAAGTTCTTTTACATGGTGCCATATCGATAGAATGCTCATTCCTTCCCATGAATTAGAGAATGGTCAAAGAGGAAACGAGACACTGGTCTGTTGTAGCACCCTTCAAACTGCTGGTGATATTTGGAGAATGGTGTTGATGCCAGTTGAAGTAGCCAAAGTTTTTATGCAAGTTAATTTTTTCAAATGTAGGGTTTAAATTGTTGTTTTCATCCATTGGTGTTGGGATAATTGTTGCTGCTTTACCTATTGAGGTTCAAGTGGCTTATGTATTTTAACATTTGCAGGCTTGTGAAAAGGTTTTACATTTTTGTTTAACCACTTGTCTTTGTGAGTGGTTGTATATCCTTGTTTTGTTTCCATGGCACAACCTTTTTTTTTTCACTTTATTGTGATAAACAAACATCTGATGATGGATTAGATTTTTCAAAAAATTATAATGATGCCCCTTAATTTTTTCTCTATTTATATTTTGAGCTTAAAGGTTTTAAAAGTTGCAAATGGATCTCAAAATTTTAAAATTGTTGTAAAGACGCATAGCTCTATCTTCAGCTTAGCAGTGTTAATAGAAAAGATAAAATGATAAAATATTATCATATCATCTATAATTAATATTTTTGTTTGTAGGATATTTATCAATATATATATATATATATATATATATATATATTTGATGTAATGAGAATTATGGTCGTTGGTCTTTTGGCTGAGGTTGGTTCGGTCGGAGAAAAGATGTGACTGGTGCTTGACAGTAGTGATGGGTTGATTTACAATAAGTTTGGTTGGAGTTGGCTTTAATGGAAATTTTTCGACGCTCAAAAATTAGGGAGTAGGAGGAAATCTATTTATAGGTGGGGGTAGAGGTATTACAAGGAAGAAAGAGAATCGAGTTGTTACTCCTATCTTATCGGATGAGATATATTCATTACATGGATTTTTGGATTTTTTTGATCGCTTGTAGTTTAGGTAACAAATCGAATATAATCCTTTCTCGAAATATTGGTTTAGCTTGATTGCGGAAGTATCTTGGATTGGGCAGAGCAAAAGATCGGCCTTGTTCAAGGTATCCATCATATCGGCTCATCCAGGGTAAAATTTTTCTTCTCATATTAGATGCCCTCCATTCTTTAGTCTGAGCTAGAGTTAGGTAGGATGAAGAGAGTAGATCGATTCACCTTTCTTAGCTTAGCGAGGGACACATGTCATATCCATGTTGCTTCATATGAAGCATCATGCCTTCTGATTGGCTATCCTTGAGAGGTCGGTTCAGCCAATCAGAGGATACTAGGTATTGGCCATCCAATGGGACTAGCCAATCAAAGGATATATATATATATATATATATATATATATATATATATATATATATATATATATATATATATATATATATATATATATATATATATATATATATATATATATATATAGGCTTTGAAGCTCTCAAAGTGGTCTATAGGATTGGTCGAGCCATCGTAGGCCTCTAATTATGGCATTTTGAAGTAGTTTAGGATCGGCTCTTGCATGATCTTTGTGCTAAAGGACGGACCGTCATTAAGGTTGAGCTCACTGTCTTGAAAAGAGGTTTGGTTGCATAGTGTATTGATTTGTCGGTTCATCTACTAAAGTTTTTGGTCCACGTTAGCATTCTGGATGGTGTAGGCTTCTGAGTGTTGTGGTGGGGATCGGCCCGAAGTAGGGTCCTATCTAGATTGCGGAGTAGGGGATCATCTTCTTTCTCGGTTGGGGCTTTTGGGTCGGCTGAGTCGACTTAACCTCTCTCGTTTAGGGCAACACGGAGGAGGCTGAGGTGGTGCTAGTCGAGGCACCTCCCAAGATGTTGTATTAACTTGTTGCATTGTTTGAATTGCTGCAGTAAACATCTGTACTTGCTGGATGAGCAGGTTAAATTGGCAGGGGCCACCCCCAAAGTCGGATGGAAGGGTGGAGGCAGTGCTTCCAATTGTTGTGCTGGTGCCTGAGCATTGACGAAAATTTTTGTTGGCTTTGAGGTAGTGATATTGGAGTGGTATAATAAAGTTCCTTTACATGGTGCCATATCGGTAGAATGCTCATTCCTTCCCATGAATGGACTTGAACCTTCCTTTAGAGCCAATTTGTTGTTACTGGTCTTTTGGCCGAGGTCAGCTCGATTAGAGAAAGGATGTGGCTGGTGCTGGGCAGTGATGGCTTGACCTGCACAATAAGTTTCTAGCAGGAGTTGGCTCTAATGAGAACCCTCCGATGCTTAAGTCAGAAAACTAGAAAACAAGGAGCAAGTAGAGAGAGAGGTGAGAGCATACCTTAGAGGTTCTCTTTGGCCCTCTATTTAGGAGGTGCCATAAGGAGGAAGGAGAATTAGATCATTACTTTTGTCTTATTGAGCAAGATATCTCCATTATGTTTTGCCTTATCTGCTCGTGGTAAGCTGTAACCATGGATTTTTGGATTTTTCTAGTCGCGTGTAGTTTGGACAACAAATCAAATATAATCCTTTCCCAAAATGTTGGTTTAGCTGGATTATGAAAGTATCTTAGGTTGGTCAAGACAAAGGATCAGCCTCGTCTGAGGTATCCATTACATCGGCTCATCCGAGATAAAATTTTTCTCCCCATATCAGGAACCATAAAAACCCATTTAGAAACTGATCGAGAGCCTTAGAGGAAAGAGGAAACACCCCTTATCCTACCTCACTGTCCCCAAACAAAGCACCCCACCGTCCCCAAAAGAGGAGCTTTGAGGAAAGAGGAAGCACCCCTTCCCTTTTCCTCTAAAAAGAGAGGAGATCAAGAGCTTTGGATTCCTCCTCTTTAACTCTAGTCTCCCATCATTATGCTGGATTTGGGCCCGAGAGCTCGTTGGTTTTGCCTTTGTAATTCTTCTTAGAGCCTAACAAATTCCTTCTGAATCATTTTTAATGAATTGCTTAAGGTTTTTTGGCTGAAAGTTTAGGAATTTTAGCCAATTTTTAGATTACTTTCACTTCTTTGCCTTAAGAGTCTTATCATATGTGTTGCTATGGATGTTAAGAGAGAGGAAAGGAGGTGCCTTTTTTTTGGGGATCAAACCCAGCAAGTGGTTTGAGTGACAGAGAAGAAATATGCCTCCTTTTTAAGCTTTGGAGTCCAACTGTTTCAGCTTTTTCTTTACTTTTTTGTGGATATAGTTCTATTGCTCAGAGGTAAGGAAGGAAATCTGAAATCCATTATGAGGTTTTCTGCAAAATGTTTGCCCTAGGGAAAATAGTACCAACTTGGTGGAGGTTTTTAATTGATACAAAAAAAAAAAAAAAAAAAGAGACTCCTTGCTTATGTTCATTGTTGCTCTCAATTTTCTTTGCTATCTTCTATGGTATATGGTATTTTGAAAACTTGTGAAAAGACCCATTTAGAATCGTAGAGATTTGGGGATTTCTTTCTTTCTTTGTTTTTTTTTTGGTTTGATGTAATGGGAACGATGAAAACCCATTTAGAACCATGATCTACGGATCTTCACAGCACATAGGCTACAAAGGAAAATAAAAATAAACAATGGAAACAAGGCATGTACACAAGCTATCGGAGATTTGGGATTTCACTCAACTGTCACGAGGAACCTCTTCTCCTCCGATTCCTCTTGTAAAGAAACTAAACTTTATACTTTTAATCCTCAATCATGGCTTCAAGTTGAAAGAGGAAGGTTTTCTTTCTTTCTCTCCTCTTCTTTCTTTTTTTTTTCTTTTTTTTTTTTTTACAAGAAGAGAGTAAAACAGAGGAGAAGAACATAGATACTTTAAAAAAGAGTGAAAAAAAAGCACTAGTTCATTCAGTGCAATAATGTGAATATGTGCTTATTCCAATTTCATGTGTGCCCTCAATCCACATGACTGCTCCTAGTGTTCGAAGCCATTATAGCCTAAGTTTCTTCTCCTTTGATTTAAGTTTCTTTCTATCTCTCCATCCTATCTTCTTTTTTCTCCCTCCACTGTATCATCCTCTCTCTTCTTTTCCACTTCGCATAAAAAGAGGAAAAATGATGGTTACATGAAAATTATGTGACTCGTCTTTTCTACCACTCCACATTGCACCAAAATCAAAAAATTTTTTAGAAAAGTACTTATGGTATGTCATAAAACTTAACCTCTGAGGTGACTGTCACATTATAATATCGTTTAATTGAGACAAATGGCTAGGCCTTTTTGAAACCTTTTTTTTTTAAGATCTAAATGTAAATGAATCAAAGTTCAAGAGATGCCACTGTAATATTTTTTAGATTTTTTTTAACAGTAATTTTTAATCATTCTATACATCTTTTGGTTCGGTGGTTGTTTTCAACCAGTTGTGTCAAAGGGCGTTGGAAACAAAGTTGTATCATAAATCATAATAATGTTTGTTAGGAGGATTCAAGGGAATCTGGAATATTGTGATATGAGCAATAGAATTTTGGTAGTGGGTTTGAAATGTATGGTTGAACCATTCAAAAGAGCATGAGGGATGCCAAAAGAAGCACGACCAATGCTTATCGCTGGATGGTTTTATTAAAGTTTATAGGGGAAGCTTGATAATAGTATGTGAATTCTTACTCCTAGCCACGCTTATGAATCCCGTGAACGTAAAACCTGGAAAGTAGAAAAATAATTGCTAGGTTCATCTGGGGTACGGTTCTTTGATGCGTTACGGCTTGAACACCAAATTTGATTCTTTTTACCTCTTAACCTGTCATATTTTGCTTGATGTGTGTTCAATTACAGGTTTACTAAAATTTCCTATAGACCTTCTCTAACTAGTGAAATTAACTTGTAACCTAGGTCCTTATGAAGGTCTAAAAGGAGACTGACCATCCTAAAGAGTCTAAGACGCAGAGGTATCGTAAATTCCTAAAAGTGCAGCATATCATTTTGTTGTTTATAAATTCCTATGGGAACCACAAGGAAATAAGGAAATGCTTTAATTATCTACTCGGTTAGCACATTCACTCCATTCGAAATGCTGGTTAAATTTGAAGAGCCGGTAGTTAGATCAGAAACCTCCCTTCACCCAGCCTTTCCTCCTCTTGGAAGATAGAAATAGAACGACGCGAGCATTCACCCCATCGACTACCGTACTATGCTGCAGGGATTAGAAACAGAGCCATTTAAAGGACCAAGTATGGAAGAGAAAGGATTCTCGTTTCTGGACCGGCCACGAATGGTTCATTATCGGATCTAGATCTATTTGATGTGAGTACTTCTCTCGATCTATTTCTCGACCACTCATTCCTGCCTCTGCGTTTCTTCTTTTGGTGATGCCTGGTAGATTTTCCCCTTCTCTCTTCTCTTTTCTTTAAATTTGATTATGTCGTTGTACCATTGTTTAATTATCTGCATTGATTGGGGATTCTAGGAGTCCATCGACGTATGCAAATTTTAGTCTGGAGACTGTTGGTTTCTCTAATTGAAGGGGAAAAAGTTAACCGGATTTGATTTTGATTCATATCTGATGGTAATTTACAGGGTGAATCGAACCCTTAGAGGTCCCTGAAGAGTGTTCATGGTTTTGGGACATTTTTGGAGCCTGTTTTTTCTTTTTCGTCTTCTGTAAATTGAGGTTTTCAGAGGATTTTTGCAGACTTTTTGGGGTTTTCCGAAGAAATTCGAGAGTAATCAATTTGAACCGAAATATATCCACTGATTCTAGTGCTAACAAGTTGGAGATTTGTAGCTTCTTCCCCGCCAACTTTCTGATAAAGGTTTGCTATCATGGAGACGCACCTCAAAGACCTCTTTGCCCGTTTCCAAGAGCAGTTTGGCTCCGGCCCGGGCCTCGGCCCGAGCTCCGGGACCTGCCTCCTAAAGGTAGAAGGAATTGCCCCAGCATTTATCAAATCCCTTTTCCGGGCCTCTGCCGCTCTCTACCGTACCGAGCCATGGAAGAAGCTGCGACCTGGCCATCTATTCGGTATACGAATTGGCAAGGACACTGACTGGTCCAACAAGAAGCAACCATTCCCTTGTGCCCAGTTTGTTGGTGGGGATGGAGGAGACCTTGGCTTCCACTTGTTCAAATCCGAGCAGGATGCTCAGAAGATGACAGGCGTAAGGGAGACGATTCGGGTTCCTAATGTGGAGCTCCTGAGGGTCATCTTTGAACCAGAATCCCTTCTGTTCCCCTCAAACAAGAGGATGGCTCGGTCCTTATCGTTGGAGGCCTCTGGACCTGATCGGTTTCCTGTCATAGATGTCGCTCGGTGCACTTCAACAGGTGGGTTGCGGTTTCGCAACCCCGCTCTTGAGGAGCTCCGCTATGTCTATGCTTTCATGAAGGCGATTGCCCTTGTGCATCCATTGCTTGAGTGGGCAAATGATGGTGTGGGAAGAAGAGGAAGGTTGATGAGCTTTGAGCCTTTTATTGAGACAGTTGATGTGCAGTGGCCTCCTGAAGTCGCCATGGTTGGGGATCTTGTAGCAGTTACAATCTCGCATCCACCTGGTCAGGTTTATGTGGAGAAGATGCTTGTTTCAACTCCACAAAAGTATGCCGAGCCACCAAAGGAAGAGCTTCCACCAGTGGAAGCATTGGCTAATTGGACTATGTTAAGAAAGTGTGCAATGTGTGAGAAGGAAGTCCATGGAGATCAGTCTTTGTTCTGTGGCCGGTGTCGTGCGGTGGTTTATTGTGGCCCGGTATGCCAGAAGCAGCACTGGAAGGAAACTCATAAAAGTATATGTGGACTCTACCAAGCAATGATGGAAAGAGAGGAAGAGTTGGCTATGAAGATATTTATTTTCCCTTGCTTTGTTGATCACCCTTGTAAATGGCTTGAGTCAGTGGGTCTCCATCAGAAAGGGATGTGGAGAAGGAGGTGCAGCTGCTATTCTCATTGCCCATTTGGTCTTCTCCCTTCAAAGGCCAGCGCAATCTCTGAGTCATGGGGAAGTTTGAGTGATGGGGAGTACCCTCCTGATTCTGCATTCCCAAACTATTTGAATGGAGCTTCCAACCCGATCCTTTTATCAGGTTGGTCAGAGTACTACAGTCTCCGCTCCCTTCCGATGACAAGCCCGGTTGCTGCCATATTGTCCCATCCTTTGACAGTTTATCACATACTAACTGCCCTTGTTATAAGCTCCAAGAACCGACTTGTAAAGGGAAAAGAAGTGATTGTGCATTACCTTGGCCCTGCAGGGGAGCTAGATTGGATGCCTGCTTTCTCAGAGATCGGCCATTTGCTGAATGGTTCAGGTAACATACAGATAGTCATGATTGGGCCAGAGGTTCCAAGTAATCTATCAGGAACGGTGTCAGGAATCAGTGGTAGATTGAGAGTGAACTTGGTGAGGGGCATCTATCAGGAACAGGCCTCGTATCTTTCCTCGCCTCATGCTGTCATTGCGCTGAACTGTGGGTTGGAGAACTATGGGAGCTGGGGGGGTGCTCTCTTGTTGATTAAGTTGATGAATGTGCCGGCTTTCTTCACAGAAAGGTCTGAAATCTCATGTGCAAATGCTAAGCATGTGCTTCGTGGGGCTGGGCTGCATGTCACTCACCCTGTGACACCAAACCCTTTTCGTTCACCGCTGCGAGATCAGATACCTTCCAGTAATCTACCCTCGTTCAGCAATGGTTTTGTTTTTGGGGTGAATACATGACAAGCAGACCATGGCACTGGAAGGTTCTTCAGATTGTCTTCATAATTCACTTGATTTGTCGGCTTGTTTGATCCTTAATCCCAAGGAATTTGAAGTTGGAGAGCCAAGGCGCCAAACTTTTCTTTATGTTTCATAGCATGCGTCCAATTTTAGTGAGGTTGTAGACTGCTAAGATTTTGTGCTACTTATAATTGGTATTTGGATCTGATGAACCTATTTACATAATCTTAGAACATTTTGTTTTCCTTTCTGGCGATCAATCAGTGACCACTGCTTCTTGATGTGCATTGTGTTATGTTAAAATTTGTCATCGTCTGCTTGAATGTTGCATCATGAAAACTGGTTAAATTTTGCTGAAACAAATCTGGTTTTCTGATGTCACGTTCCTTGGTTGCTTAATATATGTGATTTAAGATCCTACAACATTGCCTTTGTTTAAACCGGGCAGTAGCCTGGTGAACACACTACTTGTCCATCTGGAGAAGGACCAAAGTTTGCAAATTGGATGGAGGTCCAAACTTCTGAATGGGTAGCGTGCGGGGGGGGGGAGGAGAGCGAGCGAGAGAGAGAGAGGGCGCGGATTCCGCCAATCCGGCTGAATGTTGCGAAATAGGCCCTTAAGATTTTCTTTATGTTCTCTCTTTTCCATTTTAATATTTTTAAACGAGGAGACGACAACCCATGGCTGAAATTTATTAGAGTGAATTATACTAACCCGCTTGAGGTCTGGGGTAATTATATATTTCCACCGAACGTTTTAGAAATATACATTCCATTACTTAATTTTTGCTAGTGCACAAAATATAATCCCTTACTAGCATATTTATTTTAAATAAGCTAATGCCTTACTGACATTATCCCTTTCTAGCCCATTTGAATCTTAAAATGTCTTATATTCTTTATTTTTATTATTTTATTATTTATTTTTTTTTTGCAAACCATAAATTTTTATGCTTGGCTAAATTATTTCTAAATATTGAACCTGCGGTGGTGATTAGAACTTAACTAAAGAAGTATGCTTATTAAAATTCAAGATATTTATACATAATTTACTAGATATCTGCTTTAAGAGCCCAACTATGTTACGTGGCTATCTATGGCTATTGGAATCTACGGGTCGAAGCAAACATGGCCTATCTCAAAGTTCAAATATTATAAATTATATACAAATATATGGGTTTTAATAAGGACATCACAAGTTTGGCATTTGAGAATAATTTGGCCAAACATAAAATTTCAAGTTTGGAAAATTCAAAGAATAAAAAAATAAAGATTATAAGATATTTAAGACTCAAATACATTAAAGAGTGATGGCATCAGGTCCGCAAGCTTATTTAATAGAATTATAATGATTAGAGGTTTTGTGTATGTTCCTATAATATTAGGTGGAAACCTGTAATTACCCCAGGTCCTCAGACGTTGAAGAAGGTCAGTGTAGTTTTTTTTTTTTTTTTTGAATCCTCGACGGGAGGCCGGTTGGCTTGAAAGAATGAGGCGACTAGGGCTCTCGTCTCCTCAATCTGCCACCTCTGGAATAGCTAAATAGGGGAGCAGGGCTCCTCCTTTCGTCTCATCTAGAATAGAGGGCGCCACGGAGCATGGGGGTGGAGGAGTGTATTTACGATCATGCACCGGCCAAGCAAGGTGGAGGACGTGAACGCGCTTGAGTGTTCCATATGAAATGGAGGAAGTCTACTTCCCAAAGAATAAAATAAAAAAAATAAATAAAATAAATCGAGGAAGACTAATGTCCAACCTGAAGCCTAAATAAGAAAAATTCTTTGTGCACCACGGGCAGGCAGTGCAGCCATGCCTACAGTAATTGGCTCACATGCAGAGCTAAAGCATGGCACTTTATTTATTTATTTATTTATTTATTTTTGATCCTATGCTTAAGTCAATCATCGTGGGCCGCCGCCCGTGATGCATAAAGTATTTTTTACCTAAATAATTAGTATGTGCAAACATAAAAATAAGCCCAAAGATCTGAATGAGTCTGACTAAACTAAGCTATATCTTGGATTGAGCCCAGCTCAAATCTAGCTTGGACCAGCTCCTAAATAAGATGATCTAAGAGACTTGTGAAAGAAAATTTTTTATCCACCATCTCTGATGGAGAAAAACTAAGGTGGAGCATACTACTTCACCAGATTGGGTCATGTAGCACCATCATGGTGCGATGGGATAGCCTCTAATTTTCGATCAACAATGACCTTGGTTGCAGAACTATCATCAGAGAACATGAAGGGCATGCCCTTCCGATCTTTTCAAAATAAGAAAATATCGCTTTTGCTCCTATCCTTGAAAGAAGAAAAGAGGCGAGAAGAGAGAACTTTTTATCCTCCATCTTCTCTCCCCTATGTCGACTAGCTTTTGCTCTGCCCTTCTTTTTGGTTTTCTTCCTTCCAACGACTAGAGCATTTCGGCAGTTGGCGGCGAGCCTTCGATGGAGACTTCTCTCTCGAGCGACTATTCGTAGTTGCTGACAGTTTCTCCTTGTTTTTCATAGAATAAATGGTTACCAATAATTTCTTCTCATTTTCTCCTAGGGCGAGCCAGTGGTCGCCGACGATTCTCCCCCAGTTTTAAAACTCATCTTAGTATCATCTTGCCCTATTTTCTGTATCCTCTTTCTCCTTTCTACGGTGAGTTTTCTTGGCCCTAACTTAAAGAGAACCATTTATCATAGGAGCTTGCATTGTAGAATCCTCATTTATTCACGAATAGCCCTAAAAAGTACTTGTTTAAAAGGCGCCAAGGACAAGACAATGATGAAGGCCAGATGCATGAAAGGAGCATTGCTATTGTTATGTACGGGGGAGAGGATGCCCCTACTTCAACCTTCAAAAGAGAAAAAGGAGAAGAAGGTAAACAAACATTATTTTTCTATAAAATTTTGAAACATTAATGATATATAATGACTCCTTATAAGGTTTTGGGCTCTCCAGCAAGGATTTTTTACTCCATGTAATGTTCTATGACTTCCTATAAAATTTTAAGATTTGTTTACTTTTAGGTCTTCCATTAACTAATTATAACCTTCTTCAATTATTTAAAGAAATGGATATCATATTTGTCTAATAGGATATCATGAGATTACAACTGAAAATCATATTTCTTCAACAGGAAGTCGTAGGAGGCTACAAGTTGTCATACCAAGCAATAGGATATCATTATTGAGGAAAACTCCTTGAATTCTTCTACAATAAGTCTACAACGAGGTCTAGAACGATGAACGGAGTCCAACGAGCCTAAGAACATCCCAATCGGAGTCCAGATGGCGAAGATAACGTGCAAGAAAGCCAATGAAGAGAACCGACTGTTGAGTGGGGCCCACTAGCCAATGGCAGTGTGGGCCAGGCTCGGCCAGCAAGGCTAGCAGTGCGCTTGGCTACGCATGGGTGCCAGCGAGTGCTGTGCTGCGCGTGGGTGCAAGCAGGCATTGGGTCACATCAGGCCCAGCGTGGGTGTCAATACCATGAGTAGTGTGCAGGCACAGCTCGGGCCCAAGTAGCCACACGAAGGGAGGGCTGGTTGGTTTTTGGAGCTTCTTGTTTGAGCACTCAGGCGGCGACAGCATGCCACGTGCACGCGAAGACACGCCCAACACGGGCGATAATGCACGGGCATGTTTTTGATAGGATTGGTGTATAGGGCGGAAGCATGGATTTCAAAGCAAAATTATGAAATCATACAAACTAAACTCAAAACCTAGGACCATCTTATTAGCAATTAAATCATATAATATGCATTTATAATACAAAAGAAAGTATTAGAACATACCTCTTATCGCTAAACCCTGACTTCTTCCTTATTGTCAGCAGTAGTCCATTAGGGGTTCCACCAAGTGCCCACGTGTTTACCTTCCAATGTTGATCCATACGGAGACTTGATCAAGACATCAGTATCTCTGATTTATATAATTAAAATTTTAATAATAAGAACTTTAATTAAAAGCAAGACCTTCCTTAGACTTTATGTCACCTTCCTTGTCTTTCCTTACCGTTCTTTCTTTTTTCTTGTCTTTTTAATTTTTCTTCCTAATCTCTTTATCTTAAGATGGCTTCTAATCCTTATAAGGATAAGATCTGGATAAGAGAAAGAAAGAAAAAAAATTAGACAATAGAAAATACTTGTAAGAAAGAAAGATAATTTCCACTCTCATCGGACTCTTGGTGCGCACCCTTATTTATAATGTACGTAAGGATGCCAACACATTTTCTCGTGCCTTTTCAAAATATTATCTCATGTCTCTTCAGCCAATCTCATGCCTCATCAAATAATAACATAATGTAGACTTAATCCAAGAGGTGCCTTAAAGTAGAAGGACTCTCGAACTAATTCTACGTAAGTTATTTATGAAGAGTCGCGGGCTTTCATTCTTGGCACCATTATTTTCATCCATTAGATCAGATAAAAAGGCCATCCAATGGATCTAAAATGGGACGTCCATTCAGCAAGAAGGCGTGGAGATGAACTTTGAATAGTCAAAGTCCCAAGGGACTTTGACTTGGTCCAAGAGGCATCAAGGATAAGAGGGCGGCAAGGAGTCTTGGGCGGCAAGTATTCCTAAGCGACAAAGAGTCCCTTCTCAAAACAATAACAGAGTATTTTATCTGCAAAAGGACTCTTCTATGCCTCATATCTGATGTCCATGCCTAATTAAAAATTTACGCGACATAACAAATGGGAAAAGTCAAAGAAGGTAGGTGCCAATCTCATGCGCCAAAAATACTTTGCGCATGAAAGACTTCCCACGCACAAGAGAGAGACTCTCTAGCACATGGAATTTTGGTATGTGGCACTCCAACTAAAGCCCAATTAGTCTAGGTTAATTCAGTTTAAGACCAAATCATATTTGAATCAAATCAGACCATAATTAAGTAGATTCGAATCTAATTCGAATCTAGGTGCTAGGGTTTGCTACATGTGCTAGCATGTTCATCTTGCAAACATGGTCTAATCCAATTAGATCCTTAATCAATTCTCTTTGTGTGTGACCCATTGGGTTCTACATCTAGCTAGCAATGGGTCTGGGTGTGATTTGACCTAATCAAATTAGAACCCAATTAAATCGATTTAGGTCAAAACTAGCCAACCCAATTTGACTTAATTTAGAACACTTTCTAATTTAATGATCAAATTAAAATTTTAATTTGATCGAACCCACAAAACATGATTGACATCTAGCAACGTATCGTGACTTTTCGAAAGATATAAAATTTTGATAGAAATACCAAAAATACCCTTCAGTAAAAATTACCATGCAACTAGATCCTTCGATCTCCCTGCATTCTGAATATGACTCTGGGTATGAAAATATGTCAATCCCAATATCATATTCATTTTTCTTTCAATCTTATGATGATGATTCATTTAATAAAATATTAAAAATTATTTCTAATTTTTATCATACTTTGATCAAAGTTTTCTTGAATCATCATTTGTTTGAAGCAGGTAGGATGCTATTTCCTCTTACTAGGAGTGATCGATTTCATGTTAACCTACTCACAACCTTCATATATAATCTACCATATCCAGATCATCCCATACATGACTAAGTCATGAATGAGTATGAACCAAAATATGGATTCATATATATAAGATTTTATGGTAGTTTTAGGTCAAAGGATTATATGCACAATTTCATTATGAGAACCATCTATTGACATGTAGATAAGACTCCATTAGATATTCTCAACTTGGATCAATTTAGTGAACCCATTCTCTAATGAGCATCCACATCTTTGTATTAGTATCATACATAAGTGATTGTGAGATTAATCATCCTCTCAATTGAGTATACAAAAGATGTGCTAGTCTTACCAGAAACATTGATCTCCAATTCAATGTTTCATCGATCAGGAATGTTTAAATTAGGATTTTAAGATTTTAAATCTCACTGATGTGATCTCATCATAATTCTAAAACCATAGCCTTAATTTATGGGGTTCATCATAATCTTAAATAAATAATAAGATACTGCATATAATGAAATAATGCTTTTATTTATTTTAAAATATCATTATATGAGTTTGGAAGACAAAGAACAATCCAAAAATTGATTGGCTTGAGGGCATATTCCTTTCAGTTTTCATGGGGTCACGGCCCTTTACTCATGAACCAAGCTTTTTTATGAGGTTCATGACCTATTTGTGCGATCCAATGGCTATGAAAAGCTGCGATCGCGATCTGACGGGTAAGGGCTTGTTAGATTTGTAAGCAGAGAGTCATCTCCAAGCTGGATATGGACTAAAGCCTTTAAAAGGCCTGGAGCAGTTCGAGAGATGCTATATGATGGCTTGGTGGTTGTTTTTGGTGAGATCTGAAATGGCAGAGAGTAGAAGAAGAGTGCAAGTGGACAACGGCAGCAAGGGTTTCAGGCAGACAACTAGCCAGCAAACTGCGATCGTTTCAGGGGGTCTCCAAGAGAGAGTTTAGTAAGGATAGCTTCTTATGGAGAGGATTATATACGTGAGTTGAGAGTGGATAATCTTCTCTTTTATCTTTTTCTTTTTTATAGTAAAACTTTGCATACCTCATGGAGGCAAGTCTTTGGATTGATCCACGTACTTGATTGTGTTCTTATTTTATTTTTCTTCTTTCTTTCTATCACAATAATATAGTACGAGATCCTCATCAAGTGGTATCAGAGCGAGTTAATATCATAATAAATTGGTATTAGAGTTAGATGGTACCAGAATGTAGATTGCAGTAGTGGTGATAAAGATTGAAGGATATAGAGAAGACAAGTATAATCAAGATGGAGATCAACAAGTTTGATGGAAAGAGCAATTTCTCCTTATGGCAAGCAAAGATAAAAGATATCCTCATCCAACATGGATTGATCGACACTCTCTTGTATGATGAGATGCCAGCCACCATATAGGTGAAGGATTGGAAGCAGATCCAGATGCAGGTGGTGAGCATGATTTGCTTATACCTAATGGATAATGTCATAATCCATGTACTTGATGAGACTTTTTCGACGGTGCTATGGTCGAAGCTCGAAAAGTTGTATATGGTAAAGTTATTCACCAACATGCTATTTCTTTGGAGGCAATTCTATCAGCTGCGGATGGATGAAAGTCAGAGCGTGCAAGAGCATCTATCCAACTTTTAGAAGATCCTCACCGACTTTCTCAGCATTAGCAAAAAAGTTAAGAAGAAGATTAGAAAATTGATCTTGCTATCATCGCTTCCATCCTCTTTTGAGTCTTTGGTGATTGCTCTTCTTTTACGTAAGAGCACTATCAAGATGAAAGAGGTGACTTTTGTACTACTTCAGAATAAGATTTTCAAGCGAGAGAACCGAGCCTCAAGTTCAAGTGACAACTTGACCCTGATGATGACTGAAGATGATGGTGGCAGAAAATAGAGCTGCAGGAGATCATGAGGTGGGTGATCTAAATCCAAGATGAGAGATCAGAGCAAGATCAGATGTAACCAGTGCGACGAATTATGGAATCGAGTTAAGGATTGCCCACAACTCAAAGATCGGATATATGTTACTATGGTGGTGGCCAGTAGCGATATAGAAGACAGTGGTGATGTTCTTTTGGTTACTAATAAGATATCTACTTCTTTCTCCTAGTAGATTATGGATTCTTCTTATTTTCATCATGTATATTGTAGAGAAGAGCTATTTGACTCTCTAGAGATCAGTGAGGGCACTGTGTTTCTACCAGATGGATCGAGCTATGAGATCAAGAGCAGCGGGATGGTCAGCATGAAACTTCATGATAGAACAGTGAAGTTGGGTGAGGTCCAATACATACCTAACTTTAAGAAGAATCTAATCTTACTGAGCAGACTAAATTCAACTAGCTTCAGATGAAAAGTTGATGGAAGAATCTTGAAGGTCATGAGCGGCAGTAGCTTAGTGATAAGAGAAAGAAAGTATAGAGAATACTACCTCATGGTGGAAAGCTCAGTGCGAGGTGGAGCTCCAGGTGGAGGTGGATCGGACATGGGATGGGAGACTCGAAAGGATGATATGCGACATCACAAGGTGAAGTTTCTATTATCGCAGAAGGCTACCCCGAGCAGATCTCAGATCAGGAGGATCGTAGGCCATTGATGGAGATGGGATTCAGTGGCCTGGCTCGACTCCCATATTTGCCCATCCATGATTAGCAGGTGATTGCCCAAGGACATGGGGGCGCAAGATGAGCTTTCAAACAATTGGAGATCGAATATTGAGTTGAGATGAAGATTATTGAGCAAACATATCGAATTCTCTCATAATAAGCCCACAGCGAGGTCCAAGATGACGAACAGAGTCCAACAAGCCCAAGAACACCTTAATTGGAGTCCAAATGGCGAAGATAATGTGCAAGAAAGCTAGCAAAGAGAACCGACTGTCGAGTGGGGCTAACTAATCGGCGACAATGCAGGCCAGGCTCGACTAGCTGGGCCAATAGCGTGCTGGGCCGTGGGTGGATGCCAGCGGGCGCTAGGCCGCGTCAGGCCTAGCACGAGCATCAATATTGTGTGCAGTGCGCACGTGGGCGTGCTCCCAAGCCCAGGCGGCCATGCGAAGTGAGGGTCGGTTGGCTTTCGGGGCTTCTAGTTCAGGCGCTCAAGCGGTGACAGCACATCACATGCGCACGGAGATGCGCCCAGCATGGGCAACAACGTGTTGACATGTTTTCATGGGGTCTATGGCCCTTTACTCATGAACCAGGCCTTTTTTAGAGGGTTCACGACCTATTTGCATGACCCAATGGCTACAAAGAGCTGCAGTCGCGATATGATGGGTAAGGGCTTGTTAGATTTGTAATCGGATAGTCATCTCCAAGCTGGATATGGACTGAAGCCTTTAAAAGGCCTGGAGCAGTCTGAGAGATGCCGTGTGCTGGCTTGATGGTTATTTTTGGTGAGATCTGAGATGGCAAAGAGCAGAAGAAAAGTGCCAGCGGACAACAGGAGTAGGAGCTTCGGAAAGACAGCTAGGCAGTGGACTGCGATCATTTTAGGAGATCTCCAAGAGAGAGTTTGGTAACGGTTGCTTCTTGTTGAGAGGATTGTATACATGAGTTAAAAGTGGGTAATCTTCTCTTATATCTCTTCCTTTTCATAGGGAAGTTTTGCATACCCCATGGAGGCGAGTCTTTGGACTGATCCACGTACTTGATTGTATTCTTCTTTTATTTTTCTTTTTTTTTTTATCATAATAATTTAGTATGAGATTCTCATCAAGTGGTATCAAAACGAGCTAATATCACAACAGTCATATTATGACATCTTAGATAATATATATGATTTCTTGTTTTATCACATGAATTCTTATAGGTATATATAACTTCATATGACTTAATATGAATTGGTGTTGATATCAATGATTTTCTGTTGCTTGCATGAATGATATATAACTTCTTGGAGAATATTATGTTTACATCAAAAGGCACATCAATTCTTCGTGCATCCTGACAACCTAGTGTTATGACTTCTTGTTTATTTGTAATGACATTACTTTGTATGCGCATGTATGTATATTCTTGGGTCCATTTAATTTAAATTAGATTTTTTAAAATTAAAATTTTTAATTTCTAAAATTTTTAAATTGAAATCAAATAGAATATGAAAAAAACCGCTCCAAACTAAACTAAAATTAACGATTCGGGTCAGTTTCGTGGTTTGATCGGTTTACTTGCACTTACTCAAGAAATGAAAGTCTTGTCCATTTTGAAGGTATATCATTTTTCCATTGGTAAAATATTTTTTTTATTTTTTTAAAATATCTTTAGATTAAATATTATTATTATATTATATAATAGTATGATATGATACAATATTATATAATATATTATAATTAATAGTATATATTATTATATTATATTATATATATTATATGTATTCTATAATATTGATAATATAATATAATATATTATATAAAGGGTATTATAAGAAATATGGTTAGATTTTAGTAACGGAAAAGTAATATAAAAGAATATGGGTTCTAGAGTCACTTTCTAATGTAAAAAAAAAAAAAAAATATTTTATTATTTAAATATTATGTAAAAAATATTTATTAAAAAAAATAGATTTTTAGGTAAATTTTTTGCCTTCGGAGCGCGCTCTTTAGGAAATCGCTAGTGAAGTAGAACATGTGGGATCTTCCTGCATCCTTGCTACTGCCAGTCAGGCTTAGGTGTTCCACGTTGGTTGGATCACGTTATTTCACCATAACTTCCTCATTGACACCCTCACTGGATCGTTTACTTAGAGAATATTACAAGCCCACGACGCATTAAGTCAGCACGAGACTTATAAGTGATAATTGGTGAGAAAGATCCAAAAATTAGCCAAGATATTTTTTAGATGGGCCAAGTAATTGATTCTTTGCTACCTATTTTAAGTGACAAGCCTTAAGAGAAATTCTTTATACACCGCATCCGATGTGGAAGAAATGCATAGCCGATTCTGATTGAGCCATATAGTCATCATTTTTTAATACACATTTAATACTTACAATTTTATTTTTTTATTTAAAATTTTGAATGACAAAAATATATTTTTTTCTGAAAAATTATGGTATCCTATAGTAAAATTATACATTTTGTTATAATTTTTCTTCTAAAAATCAATATTTTTTTCATTAAAAATTTATAAAATTTTTAAATAATAAAAATATATATATATATATTTTATGACATTCTATCATGCAGGAAGTTATAATTTGATCGTAGGATATTATAATATGGCTACAGAATGTCAATTTTTTTAGAAAAAAAAAAAATTTTATTATTTAAAATTTTAAATAAAAAAATAAAATTATAATTAATAAATATATATTGAAAAATGATGATTATGTAGCCCAATCAAATCGGATGGTGTAGTTTTTCTACACCATATGGAATTACTCCAAGCCTTAAACGTCGTTTACTTCCCTTCGGGCCTTGCAAGGAAAGATAGGCATGTGTGGGCCTTTTGCAGTCGCCCGTGGCTGCTAATCCCATTGCCACCGACGTGATTTCCTTTCACATGAAAATTCTTTGTCCACCACCCTCAATGGACAAAAACTAAATGGAACACTGCTTCATCGGATTGGACTACATAGCGATTCAACTTTTGGACGAAACGCTGCTTTCCATCAACTTGGCTATCTAATGTCACAATTAATAACACAGGCTGCACCAGTTTTCAATGCCATGATTTAATGCAGCTTAGATTTCCTTTTTTTTTTTTTTTTTTAAATCCTAACAAAAATATCCTTTCTTCCAAGACGTCATCTTTTACTCAATTTTGCTCGTACTTGGCCATTACGAAACCTACTTATCTGTTCTTCCTCATTTAGTTTTGCTTCTGCTTGGGCATCAGAGGGTTAAGATTTCTTCTATAGCAAGCAGTATGTGTCCAAGGTTGTTACTAACATCTTGTCTACTTCAATTACTTCAAAACAACATATTGTATTTTAGATCTTTTATTACAATAGCTTCTTTGGTAGTTAAATGAAGTTAATGCGTTAAATATGTTGAAATGGAGTTTTTTTTTTATTAGTACAATAGAAAGCAATGCTTTCAGAATTGGACTAAAATTAAAAAAAAAAGGATCGGGATCAACTAGGTTAATCGGTTGGCCCAATCAATTGACCCATAACATCAGCATGATATAATTATGATGTAATAAATATATTTTAATTTTTAAAAATATAAAAATAATAAAAATAATAAAAAAATCTTAAAAATATGCTAATAATTTGACAAAATTATGCACGATGCATATCTAAAATTTTTACCTATTTTTAATTTTTAAAAAAAATCTAAATATTTAAAAATCAATATTTCTTCATAAACTTCTACAAATAAAAGCATTAACAACAGTTTGAACGGTAGTAACAAACACTTTAGACAAGAAGCAACACAAACAAAGTTCTACATAAGAAATAATAAAAATAAAAGAATATTCAATGAGATTGTTTCATAACCAAACTTAACATAATATTTATAATCATCTCCCAATCCATATCCAACCATATATGATCATTATTTTCACCATGATCACCATTATCTTTCCTACAAGGGGATGCTACATCAACACCTTCATCCATCAATATCATATCATCATCTTCTTCCTTGTCTATAAAAAAAACAAAAAAATTCATCATATATAAGATGTTTCAAATAAAAGCTTAGAGATATAACCAAACAAATTTTTAAAAAATAAATATTTTTATATGTACCTTTAGGAGCATTAGAACTTGATTCTTCATTAGCTTTTGGTAGCTTTTCTTCTAGAATGCTTTCTAACTCATCATAGTCAAGCTTTCCTTTGGGATCTTCTTCCATAACCCAAAATTTTGTTTTGTCAAATGATTCATAATCAACTGGATCATAAGGCCCCTTAACCATTTTAAGCCTACATGTTAAAATATCATAAACATTTAAAATAAAATCTCATTAGCAAGTTATGTAAACATATAGCCAAATCATAATATCACATTTAAACTATAAAAAAAAATAAAATTATTTTTAATACCTGTTTTGTAAACGTAAGTTATAATGAACATACACTAAGTCATTAAGCCTTTGGTGCTCCAACCTATTTCTCTTTTTGGTGTGAATATGTTCAAACACCCTCCAATTATATTTGCATCTCGAAGAATAAGTTGTTTGACTAAAAAGTCTAATTGCAAGCTTTTGTAAATTAGGATCATCATCACCAAACATCCTCCACCATTCATCTACATAAATTTCATACATTGTATTAGAAATTGTATTATAAAGTATAAATAAATCTGTAAGTCATAAACTTATAAATTTGCATTTCTTATCGGGCTGAGTGATTTTGCAAGACATGATAGTGATCGATCGTCCAAAATTTTTTAGTTGTTCTCTAAACAGTCGTCTTATCCAATAATTTGATTTTACTTCCTGTTGCTTTGGTCTCAATAACATCAGGTAGCCCTGACATAATTTCTGGCTTTTGACAAAAATTATTTTGATCATATTGAAAAGTTGGGTTCAACCAATATTCACAAGCATAGATACTTTGATGCAATATCTTATCCCAACGATTGTTTATGATATCTGTGTATGGCTTATATGAACTCTTCTTATCTTTAAACAATTCTTTAATGCCTTTGCGTGCCCTATACGTGCCTTCATATACATATCCCAATGTAGGTTTTTTATCAGAATCACAAATACGTAATAAGCGTATCAATGGTGTCGTGATCCTCATAATAATTAAGCAATTATTCTAAAACCTCTCATCTAGAATGACTTGTTTCACTTTCCTTGCTTTCGACAATTTCAATTTTTTTTTATAATCAGAACTAGTAACCAAAGCTTGCAAGTTTTCCTTGTGGTCATGTAAGATCCTCAATGCAATAAAAGTCGTGGCAAAATGAGTTGGCCCAGGGTGAACTATCTCTCTCCAATTTGGCCTCTTTCTTAACCAATTTAATGTATATTTATGATTATAGATAAAAGTAGTTATCCTTGATGCAAGGACAGCAATATTTTGCACATGAGATAATTCTCTAACATCTTTCATGATCAAATTAAGACAATGTGCTACACATGGTGACCAACTAATATTTGGATATCTTTTAGAAAGCTCTATTCCAGCTTTTTTACAGTTGGATGTATTGTCTATCACTAAATGAACTACATTACTAGCACCAATCATTTCAATAATCTCAGTAAACAAGTTGCATAATGTCTCATAATCTGATACCATATCTGATGTATCAACTGATTTAATGAATAAAATTTTCTTAGAAGAATATACTAAAAAATTTATCAATGACTTTTATCTAGTATCTGTACATCCATCACCCATAATAGTGCAACCACAATCAACCCACATACTTCTATAAGAATTAATAATTAATTATACATCTTTCTTGGCATCTCTTAATAAATTGATACGCAAAGCATAATAAGAAGGACTAGTATATCCATGACCCATAGATATTATTTTACTAACTGTAATTTGAAAGAAAGGAGAATTTACTGCATTTATTGGGATGCAAATATAATAGAACCAATAAGCAATGGACAAATCAGTATCATACCATCTCTCTAGACTTTGCAAGCAAGCTTTGATAGTTGGTTGAGAAGGATTAAGAACACCCAATTTGAAATAATTTTGAATATCATAATTAGCCTTTCTTTTTTTCTTTGGAGGATTGTCCATCACCACCTTTAGCATTTCCTTTAGTAGGCAAATAGAGACTTCTTGTATTTCATCATCTTCAAAACTATGCATACTTTGAGTACCATATGGATTTCCATCGTTAAAGATACCTCACTTCTCCTGTGCTTTATCAATATTCTCTTGTAAGAATTGTGCTATTAAATTCTGGATATCTAAAAAAACTTTTGGATACTTTCCAACTTGACTTTTTATCCCACCAAGATGTTGCTTCATTTGATTAAGGCCCCCACCAGCAAGTGGCTTGCAACAAAAATCACAAATGAGTATCTTCCTTGGTTATTTTGCACCTCAGTAATACATTTTCATACTATATCTTTTTTTATCGAATTTCTTGTGTTGATTGTACTTGTATATCAGATGAAGTTGAGCTTGAATCTGTAGCTTCCATTTACTATAATAAAAAAATAAAATAAAAAAATTAATATCATATTATATGTAGCTTTTATAATAAAATAAATAAAAATTAATATTATATTATATGTTATAAATTATAAAATAAACAAGATTGGCTGGTAATTGGTATTTGGGAATCGGGATGATTGATAATTTGAGATTTGAGACCGACTGAGAGGGAGGTGGTATGGTCAGGGCATCCGTGTTGGGCCCTCGATCGAAAGATGGTCACTCGGGTTCCGCCGCCGCCGCCGCCACCATCACAAGCGGAGAACGGAAGAAGAAGGAATGATTTCGACTGAGATATTTATAAACACACAGAGAGAGAGAGAGGATGCATCTTAGGCTTGAGATCCCAGTCTCCTAAAGAGACAGACTCGGTGGCGCTTAGCGAGGCTTGTCCGGTAGGTGGCGGCGGCGGCGATGAGTTTGGGCCCTTAAGGGCTCTAAGCGGCGATGACGAACAAATAGCCAATGATCGGGAAAGTTGAAACAAACAAAACATGAAACTTGAAGTCAAAACGGCTATGGGGGGTTTAGTTCTTTCTCCAACCTATGACCCGGCCAGTTCATCACGGGCCGACTGGTTCATCGGGTCTTTATTGATTTTTTTGGGCTGACAGCATATTGGGTTATGCCTAAGATCTGGACCGGACTTAAAAATGATCCCCAATCCAATCGATAGACCCGGCCAGTCCAGTCTAGTTCTAAAAACATTGACAGAAAGTAATATTACTGACATAAAAAGTTATAACAAGCAACATGATGTCATAATAATCATTTGGAAAGTCATATAAGGCAACATAAAGTAATATAAAAGTCTTTGTTTTGCATCCTATGATATCCTGATAAAAAAATATGACATCATATTTCTTGGTATGACATTATGTAGCCTTATATGACTTCTATTTTACGTATAATATTTTTAGAGGTATACATCACTTCATATGACTTAATATGAATTTGTGTAAACATCAGTAACTTCGTTGCTTAATATAACTACATGAATAATAGCTATTGACTTTTTTATATTAATAGTAAAGCATGCTGTTGGATGGTATGATATCCTGTTGACTATTATGATTTTATGTTGTCTTATGTTGGGGATAAATCCTGCTCTTGCCAAAGTCAAGTTCGGTGCCCAGCCTGATGCGCTCAATAGCTACGAAAGAGCTTCAGCGCATGCATCTTAGCCGAACTCCTACACCCGACCGAACTCCTCAGCGGCCGTGCCTCAGTCGATGTCCTTCAACCGATCGAACTCCTCAGCGGCCGTGCCTCAGTCGATCTCCTTCAACCGACCGAACTCTCCAGCTGCCGAGCTTCGAACTCTCAGCGGCCGAACTCCTCAGCGGTCAGCCTTAGCCGAACCACTTAGCGGCCGAACTCTTTCTGATTGCCCAATCATCGAGCTTTGGACTCCCAGCGGCCGAACTCCTCAGCGGATCAGCCTTAGCCGAACTCCCCCCGAAGCTTCCTCTCTGGTCGAGCTTCTACGAAAGTCGAACTCCCTGCGGACTTCTCCAGCAGCCAAGCTTCTATGAAAGCTGGACTCCATGAGGACTTATTGAGCGGACGAACTTCCATGAAAGCAGAACTTCTTATGATGGATTTCTACAGGCGATCTCGCTACGGTTATACGATAATAACGATCGATATTTATCGACAATAACGATCGATAATAACGAGCGGCATTGATCAGGACAGTTACGACACTCATTAACCAAGGCGGTTACAACAAGCTCCCTCTATAAAAAGAACCCTCCGGATACACTTACGTCAGATTCTGAAAATTCTTTTCTCTTTTTTAAAAACTCTACCGAGCACTCCATTCCTGTTGACTGAAGCTGACTTGATCGTCGGAGGGTCCTGTCGGAGCCACCTCCCACCGACTCCGAGCGGGACTTTATTTTGTAGGTCCCTGGCGGCAACCTCATCGGCCTCAACTTCGGTGAACTCCGGCGATGACCAGTTTCTGCATCAACAGATTGGCGCTAGAGGAAGGAGGGCTTGAACCTCCGAGATTCTCTTGTTCTTAAAGGAATGCTGGGCGATGATTTCTAGAGTTCTCTCCCGAAAGAGAAAATACCTCGAGAGCTTTGACTCAGCGATCGGCAGCCTGCGCGCCAGACCCATCTGTTCCTGTCTCAGCCCCAATAGCCTAGTTTCCACACGAAGCCATTGCAGATGTGGGGCAATTCAATCTGCTGGTCAGGTCTGTGGCCCCGCCATGAGGACGCGAGGAACCGACCATAAGAAAAAGCTTTTGGGCATACCAATCGCCCTTAGGAAGGAAAAACGAAGAGCAAAAGTTCTCCCGTAGAAGTTTTCACAAGGAGGTCGGAATGAAGTTTGGCGGAAGTGAAGCCGAAATCCTCCTCGAAGCTCATCGTCGGAATGAAGTTTGGCGGAAGCAAAGCCGAACTCCCCCTCAAAGCTCATCGCTCAAGTCAGGCCGAACTCCCCCATCTCGAGTATGTCATCAATGAAACCTCCTACAAAGAATTCATAGGAGGCGGAGTGAAGTTCGGTAGCTAAAGCAAAGCCGAGCTCCACTTCAAGCTCAACGTCAAGAAAGTTCAGGTAACGAAGCAAGAAGTTTCCCCACAGAAGGTTTTGCAAGAAGGCGGAATGAAGTTAGGCTGTGTCGAAGGAGGTGGAGTGAAGTTCGGCCACGTCCACGACCTCGAAGCTCATCATCGAGGAAGCTCCGATAAAGAAGCAGGAAGTTCTCCCATGGAAGGTCTCGTGGGAAAGCGGAATGAAGATTCGGAATGAAGTCCGACGCGAGGAAAGCCAAGCTCCACCTCGAACATGAAGCCTCCCACGGAAGCTTTCGCAGGAAAGCGGAGCGAAGTTCGGCGCAAGTGAGGCCGAACTCCACCACGAAGCTCATCATCGGAATGAAGTTCGGACGGAAGCAAGGCCGAACTTCCTGGAAGCTCATCATTGGAATGAAGTTCGGCTCAACATGAGGCCGAACTTTCCTTCGAAGCTCACGATCAAGTGAAGTTCGGCACAAGCAAGGGCGGAACAAAGTTCTCCCGCATGGAATGAAGTTCGGCATAAAGTGAGGCCGAACTCCGCAGCTCATCATCGGAATGAAGTTCGGCGGAAGCAAGGCCGAACTCCCCTCGGAAAGCTCATTATTGGAATGAAGTTCGGCTCAAGTGAGGCCGAACTTTCCTTTGAAGCTCACCATCAAGTGAAGTTCGGCGCAAGCAAGGGCGGAACAAAGTTCTCCCGCGGAATGAAGTTCGGTATAAGTGAGGCCGAACTCTGCCGCACATCGTCGCAATGAAGTTCGGATTCAAGTAAGGCCGAACTCCCCCGCTCGAGTATGTCATCGACGAAACCCCTAGAAGGATTTCACAGGAGGTGAGATGAAGTTCGGCCGCGGTCGAGGACCGCCCCAGGGCGAGCGAGGCCGAACTCCCCCTTCTTGTACGTCACCAAGGTTGCCCCTGCAAAGAAATCACGGGAGGTGCAATGAAGTTCGGGCAAGCAAAGCCGACCCCCTCCCGGCAAGCAAGGAAGTTCCGGACAAAGAAGCATGAAGTTCTCCCATGGAAGGTTTTGTGGGAAAGTACAATGAACCACCGAAGCGAGGTCGAACCACCTCGAGCTTTCGAGGAAGCCTGCAGAGGGAATTTCTCCCATAAAGCGTAAGGAGAATGAAGAACCTCCGCCCAACACAAGCAAGGCCCGAACTTCTCGAGCTCAACACGAAGGAAGTCCCGACAGAAGGGTGCGAAGAAGTCCTCCACCCGAAAGGTTTGGCAACTACGCCCCGCTACTCTAACTCGAATTCTCAGCGAAGTTAAGAGCCAGCCATCAAGACCTGAAGGACTATGGCCTCCCCAAACGTGCGCGATCGAAGCAAGTAATGCCCCTACCATCGCGACCATGACCACGACACTGAGGAATACATTCAGCTCCAAGATGAGATTGAAGAGCTCGTCAAAAAGGGACGATAGGGTAAATTCCTTCGACGTCAAGCCTGAAGCAGGAGAAGATCGGCTAAGAGCGCACTGCCGTAACAAGAAACTACAAGGTCGGCCGCCTCACGGTTATCACGTTCATCAACATTACCCCAGGGAGGGGCTAGATACATCGACGATTTACGTCACCTCCCAGCGTCAAAGACAAGAGAAGCATGCTCCAAATTAAAGAGGCCAGCTTGAGATAGAGGAGGTCGTCTGGACGGGACTTATTGCCCTATGGATCTCAGAGGAAGAACGCCCCGACGATCCTGAAATGGGGATGTGCTGCCCATAACTTTCCTTCGGTAAAATTCTTCCCTTCTGATAATATTGTTTCGGGATGCAAAAACTGTACGATGACAGCGAAGGAGCAGCCAATAGTCGCCGCATTAGGAATAGGAGGAGAACCTCATGCTAACGAGAGCAGGTTCAAAGACCTCTAAACCTCGGCTGCAGGAGACAAGGTCTCCCCTAGGTCAACATCAGTCGCAGAAAAAAAAGCCTTACCAAAAGTCGAAGGCCTTGTTCACAAAGGACGAGACGGGGGGAGAGGCTCGGAGACGGTTCGCATGTGCCCCCACAGCCCGTTAGGAACAGGAGGAACCTCATCCTAACGCGAGCAAAGTCGAAGGCCTCGTTCACAAAGGACGAGATGGGGGGAGAGGCTCGGACGACGGTCGCATGTGCCCCCACAGCCCATTAGGAATAGGAGGAGAACCTCATCCTAATGCGAGCAAAGTCGAAGGCCTCGTTCACTTTAGACGAGATGGGGGGAGAAGCACGGACGATGGTCCAAATGTGCCCCCACAGCCCGTTAGGAATAGGAGGAGAACCTCGTCCTAACGCGAGCAAAGTCGAAGGCCTCGTTCACTTTAGACGAGAGGGGGGAGAAGTACGGACGACGGTCCAAATGTGCCCCCACAGCCCGTTAGGAACAGGAGGAGAACCTCGTCCTAACGCGAGCAAAGTCGAAGGCCTCGTTCACAAAGGACGAGATGGGGGGAGAGGCACGGACGACGGTCCGAATGTGCCCCCACAGCCCGTTAGGAACAGGAGGAGGAACCTCGTCCTAACACGAGCAAAGTCGAAGGCCTCGTTCACCTTAGACGAGATGGGGGAGATGGACGACAGTCCGAATGTGCCCTCAAGCCCGTTGGGAACAGGAGGAGGATCTCGTCCTAATGCGAGCCTTAGTCAGAGGAGATAAGATCTCCTCCGAGCGATCTTGTCAACCTCGGCCAGAGATAAGATCTCTTTCGAGCGACCACCTCGACTAGAGATAAGATCTCTCCCGAGAGGTTCGGTCAGAGATAAGATCTCTTTCGAAAAGCAGAAAGTTCGATCAGAGATAAGATCTCTCCTGAGAACCTCGGTCAGAGATAAGATCTCTCCCGAGAAGTTCGGCCAGAGATAAGATCTCTCCTGAGAAGTGTTCGGCCAGAGATAAAATCTCTTCCGAAAAGCAGCAACCATCTCGGCTAGAGATAAGATCTCTCCAAGAAGTTCGGCCAGAGATAAGATCTCTTTGAAAGCAACCTCGGCCAGAGCGAGAACTTTCTCGGCCAGAGATAAGATCTCTCCCGAGCGACCGAGACCACCCCGGCCAGAGACGAGAACTTTTTCGAGCGATCGAAACAACCTCGGCCAGAGATAAGATCTCTCTCGAGAGCAAGTTCGGCCAGAGATAGGATCTCTCCCGAGAGCAAGTTCGATCAGAGATAAGATCTCTTCCGAAATGCAACCTCGGTCAGAGATAAGATCTCTCCCGAGAGCAAGTTCGGCCAAAGATAAGATCTCTCCCGAGAAGCGACTTCAGCCAAAGAAGATAAGATCTCCCCCGAGCGACCCTACCAACCTCGGTCAAGCTTAGATCCGGACCAGCACGGAGCCCAGAAGAAGACTTCGACTGTCGCCTTTTCTGCACTCCCTTCCTTCGAGTTTCGAACTCGGGAGTGGGGGGGCTAGTGTTGGGGATAAATCCCGCTCCTGCCAAAGTCAAGTTCGGTGCCCAGCCTGATGCGGTCAATAGCCACGAAAGAGCTTCAGCGGACGCATCTTAGCCGAACTCCTACACCCGACCGAACTCCTCAGCGGCCGTGCCTCAGCTGATGTCCTTCAATCGATCGAACTCCTCAGCGATCGTGCCTCAGTCGATCTTCTTCAATCGATCAAACTCTCCAGCTACCGAGCTTCGGACTCTCAGCGGCCGAACTCCTCAGCGGTCAGCCTTAGCCGAACCACTTAGCGACCGAACTCTTTCTGATTGTCCAATCGTCGAGCTTCGGACTCCCAGCAGCCGAACTCCTCAGCGGATCAGCCTTAGCCAAACTCCCCCTGAAGCTCCCTCTCTGGCCGAGCTTCTACGAAAGTCGGACTCCCTGCGGACTTCTCCAGCAGTCGAGCTTCTACGGAAGCTGGACTCCATGCGGACTTATTGAGCGGACGAACTTTCATGAAAGCAGAACTTCTTATGATGGATTCCTGCAGGCGATCTTGCTACGGTTACACGACAATAACGATCGACATTTATCGGCAATAACGATCGATAATAACGAGTGGCATTGATCAGGACAGTTACGACACTCATTAACCAAGGCGGTTACAACAAGCTCCCTCTATAAAAAGGACCCTCCAGATACACTTACGTCGGGTTCTGAAAATCCTTTTCTCTTCCTAAAAGCTCTATCGAGCACTTCATTCCTGTTGATTGGAGCTGACTTGATCGTCGGAGGGTCCTGCCGGAGCCACCCCCCATCGGCTTCGAGCAGAACTTTGTTTTGCAGGTCCCCGACGGCAACCTCATCGGCCTCAACTCCAGCGAACTCCGATGACGATCAATTTCTGCGTCAACATCTTATATGACTTCTTGATGTATTATTATGACTTTCTATTTATGGTATGGCATCTGTAAGTATAATATCACTTGTAGTTGTATTATTATGACTTTTTATTGCATGTTATGACATATTATCATTGAATATGAATTCCTATTATATCATGTTGCACGATATGATATCCAGTTGTCTCATATGACATCCCATTATCTTCTTATGACTTTAATTTGCATTGTTTGACTTATTATGTCTTTTGTACAACTTCTTTAGAGATTGTTGCAAATGATCTTGAAATTATTGATCCAAAAAAATCCAAAATGATTAGTCAGATATAGAGATTGCTGCAAATAATCTTAAAATTATTAATCCAAAAAAATTCAAAATAACCAATTGTATGAGGTTGCAGGTGGTGGTTGTCTTGAGAATCTACCTTCTTCTAGTGCACCGTATACAAATAATGATAATGTTGATCCTCATATTGGAATAGAGTTTGATTCAGCAACCAATGTATATAATTTTTACAATAGATATGCAAAAAGAGTTAGTTTTGGAATCACAACCGTGTACAGTAGGTCCAACAACAAAAGAGAATTATACTCCATGCACCTAAAATGTAGGAGAGAAGGAAAATCTCGAAGAAATGATAATTTCGTGAATCCTAAGGACACTAACAAAAGATTGTAAGACCTCAATAAAAGCTAGACTTAATTCTAAAACTGATAAGTGGAGATTGGATGACCTTATTGGAATGCAACCATCAGCTATCTATGTGAACTATCATTTATCTATGGTCCCATAGGAGGATCAGCACACCAGAAATGATAAAGATTAGCAACATGCATACCATGAATATACCTACAACAAAAAAATACTTTGCTATGGCAAAAAGAAAAGGAGGTAGAAGGCAATTGGAATTCATAAAGAAAGATGCTCATAATTTCATTTGTCAGGAACATTAAAGCCAATTGAAAGAAGGAGATGCACCGTCAATGATGATCGACTTCACATAAATGCATGCTAAACATATAAATTTTTTCTATACATTAAATTTGAATGGCAATGGATAGCCTAGGACTATCTTCTGGATCCATTCAAGATCAAGAATGACATGCACTTACTTCGATGATGTATTGATATTTGACTCTACTTGCGTCATAAATACATATCAAATATCATTACGTCCAGTTGTTGGGGTAAACCACCATGAACAATCCATCTTGCTTGGCGCTATATTGTTGTCAGACGAGAGAACTGAGATTTTTACGTTGATATTTCTATCATCATTGGATGCAAATGGTGGTTAAGCTCCCAATGTTATTATCACCAACTAAGATAAGGCATTCGAGGCCACTATTAGGGAGGTTTTTCTGAATACACGACATCGATTTTGTCTTAAGCACATATTGAAGAAGATCTCTGAAAAATAGGTCATATATGCATAACTCATCCCAAATTTATGGTTGAGTTTGATGAGGCCGTATATAATACAGTTATGACATAGGCTTTGAGAAACATAAGCATAACTCATGGACAAATATGAAGAATGCAAGATTATAGATTGGTTGTATGACCTTTATGAATGCCGGAATAAATGGGCTCTAGTTTATTTTAAAGATACATTCTTTGCAGATATGTTAGATTCCTAAAACCTGAGTTTATTATCATCTGAAATAATTTTTTTCCTAAGTTTTCTATGCTATCCTACTTCATTTATAAGCATGAGTATGAAATTATTTCTTTCCTAATTTTTTTATGACATCCTATTTCATTTACTACAGTAATAGAAAATTATTATATATTTTTATGATATCCTATCATTATATACAACTTCTTAATGCATTATTGTAGTTTTCTATAAACTATTATTACTATCGGTATGACATTAAGCAATCTTGATTTGATATGTTGGATTCCTAAAACTTGAGTTGATGTGTCATCATGTTTCAATTATTCATGCCTTTCAAATTACATTGACATTTTTAGAGACTGTTTATTATTATCTATTTTTATAATATTCTACCACCCTATTTGACCACCTGAAGTAGTATTATAGGTTCTTGTTTCACACTATGACATCCTGTAACACTATAAGTTATCTTTTTTGTTTCTGGCATCTTTTACAAGCATGTCGTTCTCTCATAGGAGTGAGAGCATTAATCACTTCTTTGATGGATTTATGAATTTGAAGACTACTCTTAAAAAATTTATTGATAAGTATGAAGATGCTTTAGAGAAAAGATATAAAGTAGAAAATGAGTAAGATAATAAGTCCTTGCAAAAGAATGCTTTTCTCGAGACATCCTCTTCTTTTGAGAGGCAATTAGCAACCATATACACCAAGTGCATATTCAAAAAAAATTAGTTTGAGGTACTTAAGATGGCTACATCAAATGCTAAATTAATTCAAGAAGTTGACAACCACATTATATATTTTGTGAAGTTATTTGAGAGAATTAAAGTTAATAGAATCAAGATGGAGGATTGTCAAAAATTATATTGTTTCATATGACAACTAGTTAGAGAAAGTCAAATGCTAGTGCCGATCATTTAAGTTCAGAGGATACTTGTGCAGATACTTTTTATTGATCCTTCATCAAAGCGAGTGTTTCACATTTCAGATAAGTATTTCCTTGAAGAGTAAAGAACAAAGTCGAGAAGTCAAAGAAAGTTATGAACAAGATATACAGTGACCTATCCGCTAAGGAAAATGGTAAAAGGAATACTAAAGGATAAAGGATAACTCCCGATGAAATAGTGGATGTAGTCCAACAAACAAGTGAAACCACTCAACCATTCTCTGATCCATTTTTAGATGAGTTTGATACTTACATGTGCAGCCAACTAACACAAAAGATAGAAAAGAATTAAGATGTATATTTAAATTTTTGTCAATTTTTATCATAGTTTTATGACTCAGTGTAATATTTTATGATGTCCTATTTTGATTTTATCATGGCCTATAATACAATATGACATTCCGTGTGTAATTATGATATCAACTTTTATGATATGTTTGTTTTATGAGTTTCTTATAGATTTATATAGCACATCAATAAAAATAGTATGATATCCCGAACATCTATTTCGTTACAATACTAATATGAAATAAATGTATGGGGAACAGAGTAAAAGTTAATGTAACACAGTAAAAGTAGCATTAGAATAGGTCAAAGTAATAAGTAAAAGTAAAGTAACATAGTTAAAGTAATAATGTTAAACTAACAGTGTTAAAGTTGAAGTAACACATCCTATGTATTTTATGACATACTATAATAAAATATGACTTTAGAAAAAAAAATGTATGATTTTTTGTATTGCTAGTATTACATCGAGAAAATAACCTAGTAAAGTAAATCCAGCAAAGTAACATAGTAAAGTAAATACAGTAAAAGTAACACGGTAAAGTGTGAAATGATGGTAAAATTAATATAACACAGTAAAGTATAAGTAACAGTTAAAAGTGACTGTGTAAAAGTTAAAGTAGTACAGTCTATGTTATTTATAACATCCTGTAGTAATATATAACTTTTGAAAAAAATTATGATATCATCTATTGACTGTATTACATTCAGAAAGTAAAGCAATACAGTAAAACTAAAGTATCAAAGTACATGTAACCGATTAAAGAAAAAGTAAAATAAGCCAGATAAAGTAGAACAATCCATGTTTTGACTGTAGTAAAGTAAATATTTTGATGGTAAAACAAGCCTTTGCTAAAACAAGCCTGTTAAATTATTATAACATTCTACAAAAACTAATAATCTCTTATAGTCAAAATATGACATCCTGTATTGAAAAAATATTAAATTATCACACTCTGTAGCAATACATTCAGCAAGATCAACTATGTCGAAAAGAATAATTAGACTTTGCAGAAGATTGTTTGTTAGAACATAACGATCAAATAAAAAACTAGAAAAATATGTTTTAAATATAGAAATATTATTTTTTTTAAATACTTTTAATATTCTCAATAATAGCATCCACTTTCTGTACGAGCTTCTTTAAGATTCTCGCTCCAAGCTCCCTCCGGCATCGATAGATGTCATTTTCTGTAAAGTTCCATTGATGTAACCTGCTTTTGCAAGTAAGAAAATATATGTACTTTAGACAGTATAAGCTATGGTCTACAAAACTCGATGGGCTGGAAAGGGCAACCATCATCTTCATCCATCTTCCATTTTATCACTTTTGCATTGTCACAGTAAATATAAAATATGGCTTCCAGAATGTCATGCCACTTTCTATCATCAGTTTTGTAATTGGTGCTGCATTTTATGGAGTTTAGGTGGATAAAGCATTTCCATGCCACATCAATTGCCACCAGGTGCCGGTAAAAATTTTCTATGTTGATGATGGTAAAAGAAAACCTAAATTCTTTCTTATCATTACCACTAACATTATCAAAAATCATTTGCCATGTTGTGCCAATAAGCTCATGCTATGGTGATTGGGACTAAATACACATCCTGACTGTCATGACTGGAGAAATGAGGTACTTATGGTACACATTTAGGCGTGCACTCCACTTCTTGAGCAGGTACTCCTGCACAGCATTAATAATTTGTCCATGCAAAACGATTAATACATGCAAACATTGTGTCATATAACAATTGGAAGCTATAATAATATACAAGATGTCAAAAATAATTAACTAGATACTATAAAAAAAAAAAAAAAAAAAAGGTTATTAGCGATGGCTAAATGCCATCGCGAATAATCAATTTGCCATCGCTAAAGGGCTATTGAAAATAACCTCATTGCTAATTATTCTTATTAGCGATGGTAAAAATTTCATCGCTAATAATATTAATTAGTGACGAAAATTACCATCACTAATTTTTTTTATTTTATTTTTTTAATTAAAATTTTATAAAACTATTAGCGATGGTATTTTTCATTGCTAATGCCGTCGCTAATAGTTTTTTTAAATTTTTTTTAAAAATTTATAATTAAATTTTTTAAAATCTACTTTAATCATAGTAATAAATAATTATTTTTTTTATAACATGTTTCCTCAACTTAGCATAAAAATAATAATTTTAAAAGTTCGACCATAGAAGCCTACTTCGGCGGACCCCTCTTTCCGACAGCAGACCATTGGTCGGCCACCGGGCCCCCTCTCTTCCCCTTCACTTCTCCTTCCCTCTTTATCTCCTTCCCTTCCTCTTTCCCCTCTTCTCTCTCTCTCCCATTCTTCCCCC
>QRFJ01000415.1:876547-906547 GCA_006176705.1 Cocos nucifera
TTTTTTTTTTTGCTGGAAAAGAATTGGTTTAAACATGATATCATATTATTTTACAGGGATAAATATTTGTTATAGAATGTCATTTTTTAACAGGATGTCGAATATTCTTATAGAATGTCATATCTTCTTTTGTTTACTCATATCATGATATCATATTTTTATAGGATGTTATATATTTTTATAGGATGGCATATATGATAAGTTACTGATTTCCTCTTCTTCTTTTTGTTATCAAGTTGATGATGATCTACAACCCACTCCAGGAGCAATAGCTTCTCAGTCCGGATGAAGCAAAGCCGAACTTGTCCAAGAGGAAGCATTGCGCAATGTGTGCATGGCCATAGATTGAAAATGAGGAGCTTAGGAAAAAGCTCCAAGTTCAAGAGAAGTTGCTGGGATCTTTGCTCGAAGAGGGGAGCAAGAGAAAAAAAAAACTCAAGGAAAGAGAAAGAGTTGAGGAAGAGGTGGAAGAGGTGGGGGACAAGTCAAATTTTTTGACATATTCACTCAAGAAGAGGGTGAAAAAGAACACCGACTATCCAAGGCCTTCTATTTGATAGAAGATCCAAATTTTTAGACTAGCTATCTTACAAAAAAGATCAAGACGATCTCTACATCGAAAGAAAAAGAGCTTATTGACATATCAACTTTCCCAAACAAACAACCAAAATAGGATGAGATGGGCATTACATTCCTATTTAAAATTGACTTTTTAATGTAGAAATTCATCCAATATTTTTAGAATTATCAAGACAAAAGCATGTTATCTGAGGAAGATAATTCTATCATCAATATTTTCTTTAAAAAAATTTAATTTGTAAATATTTTATGACATGCTATAGGGTTATATGATATTCTATATAATTTAGTGTCTTTCGATTATGTTTTATAACATCTTGTGTAGTTTTATTTATATTATTGAATAAACTTAAGTATTTTCCTCTATAGAGAGATTATTTTTATCAATCATCAAAGAGGCAGCATCATGGGGTCATACATTCACAACCTTCTTTTTGGTGATATAATAGTTGATGATGTAAGGATTTCACTCCTGATAAATACTCATTTCTTATTAAATTTACTTGATTATTATTCTTGTAAAATTTTGATTCACTGATTTCATACATCTCCCTATAATGGTTTTATGTCTTCCTTTTAGTATTTTATGGCATCCTATTTTTTATTTTGTCTTTCTATTAGTATTGTATGACACCCAGAATGAAATTTTTTCCTGTTAGGATTGTGTGACATTCTGAATAATAGTATATTTTTTTACTATAAGAAAAAGGCTTATTAGTGACGGCTATTAACGACCTTAATAATAATTTTTACCAACAGTAAATTACGATCAAAATTTATTTTGTTGTAAAAAAAAAAATTATTAGCAATGAAAATTTTGATTTTCAGCGATGGCAAGTTGAATCACTAATAAAAAATAATTTTATTTTTTTAATTTAGTTTTATTATTTTTAGTGACAGTAGAATACTTATTAGCAATGATATTTTATCATTGCTAATAAAAAATAATTTTATTTTTTAATTAAATTGTATTATTATTAGTGATGTAATACTTATTAAGGATGGCATTTTGTCGTTGCTAATAAGTTTTTTCATCTATCTTTGCTTCCCCGTGTGCCCTCATTTTCCCTCATCTTCCTCTCGATTTTTGGGTTGGCTCCCCCACTGATGACTAACCCCCTCTTTTCCCCGCCTCGTCTCTTTCCACACGCAGATCCACTGCCCCAAGCCTTGGCTTGGCTCCTGCTTCTGAGCCCGACCACTTTCCGAGGCCCGTCCGTCGGATCTGAACCCTCGATGCGCCGTCTCCTCGAGCCCCAGCACCTCCTGGCCTATTATTAACCAACATAAAGGGTATATGTAAATCTTATGAGGCTTTTTTATAAATTCAAATATGGTTGTTAGAATTTTTTCTATAAAAGCAAAATGATTACCAATTGATCCACTATAATATGTTTTATTCTTTCGATCTATATCAAGTCATTTTACGGTTTTTCCCCATCAAGTAGGAGTAGCTTGCAGTGTGAAAGGTCAAGTGGTTCTAGTCCAACTAAACTGGGTTCATACCAAGCGCATTAGAATAAGGTTTAAGCATTTCCTAATCTAATCAATCACTTGGTTTTTCATATCTCCCTCATATTAGGGTAGACATATTAAGATCTGAACTTTTAAATTATTTTGTTAGTTTGATCAATTTTTTGGTGCTCATAGAGATCAAGGCTAATTGCAATTTATCCAAGAGGAGTTCAGTTTAATTTCGAAATCCACCGATGCATCATTTGCACCATAAAGGGAATATAAATAAATTAGATGATTCATATGAATTCAGGGTAGTCTACATCGAAGCCTACACCTTTATCGGTTGAATTCCGTTATTCTTGTGTAATGCTTTATCGTCTAACCTATTGCAAACCAATCAAAAGAAGATATACAAATATCTTAACTCGTAGGATACAGGTACTTTTTCAAAGAAAGGACATGAGACCACACAAGACATTCTAAAAATAAACTCAATCCTATCGAATAAGGAACCATATTTAAATTTATATATCCTTTGTACCAAAAAAAAAATATTTTCCTTCCCATGCCTCATTTCCCAACTCCGTGCACCTTTTTTCCCCCGTGCACCCATTTTCCGCCACCCCCTTGTTTTCCTCCACCCCTCTTCCTGCTCCAGTCCTTGCCACCCTTTTCCTCGCTCTTGCCTCGATCTCCATTTTCCCTACCACACTTGGATCAATGTCTCGAGCCCTCGGTCGCCTTTCCGAGCCTCCCAAGCCCCTGTTGTCTCCTACCTCCCCGCCCCATCCTCAGCCTTTGGCTGCCTCCCACCTTTGAGCCCATCCTCAATTGCCTTCTTCCTCTTAGCCTCTAGTAAGTCTTTCTTTTCTACTTCTCATGTTTATTTCTTATTATACCTTGGAGAAAGGGGGGGTTAGGGCTTAGTTCCACTATTTAAGAACCTATGTTGGGATCTTCTTCCTCTTTTTGGTGTTGGCCGACTACTGCACCATGGGTGATGACGGTTGGTGGCTATTCTATCATTGGTGATGGCTTGAGGCTGTGCCACAGATGGTGGCCAAGTGAAGACCCAACCCATGTTTTCTCATGTGTTCAGATGGACGAGAAAGAAAGAAAAAAAAAAGAAAGAAAAGAAGAGAAAAAAGAAAAGAAATGAAATGAAAAAAAAATGAGGGTTATGACAGCAGTGCCATTAGTTGTGCTAATGTCAATGGAATAATAGCCAAGAAAAAATTTTTCTTATAGCACTTATAAATTAAAAGAAAATTAGACTTTAGAATTCTAAAAAAAAAATATAGAATTATTTTGAATTATGAGCAAAGCCCTAATTTGATATGCCATCATTTTTGGGGTAATTTTGTTCGAAAGGATCTTTGTAAATAGAGTAAGCTAGCTATCTAAACATCGTCTATTATGAGGTAAGCAATATTTACATATTTTATTAATTAATTAAAACTAATTAAAAATTATTTTATTTTTCAAAATGGTATAAATTATATGATTAATTTAAATTTAATTATGCATGACATCTTTATAAATATGGATAACTTATTGGTGATTTTAGTATGCAAATTAAATTGAATAATATGATATATGTTATGACTGGGTTTATGTAAGATTTTGAGTAATGCCTATTTGATTGTATTTTGAGTAATGCTTTTTCATTGTATTCTTATTATTATATTCTTACTATTTTTTTTATGAATTGATTGAATCTCGTTCTTCCTCCTCCTTCTTCCCCTCCCCTCCCCCTCTCCCCTTCTTTCCCCCATTGCCACTATCCACCTGCCAGATTCCCTGCACTGCATCCCCTCCCGGTTTCCTAGCTTATGTCCTTCTGATCTTCTGTTCTTCTTTGTATGCCTCCTTCACCTCTATCGATAAGGCAAGACAGCTTTGGAAGGTCTATTATTTTGCAGACAACCGGCATGCAGCCATCGTTAGATAAAAGAAGAAGATAATGTGAGAGAAATCTTTTTCCCAGGTTGGCTTTTAAATTTTTTTCTCAAGATTGGCTGGGTTCTCTTTCTTGTTCTTCTTCTTGTCCTAGGTCATCTAGGTGGGTAATAGAGGTGATGTTGTGCTTCCTATTTGCAATCTTTTATATATCTTCTTTTTTTGCTTCTTGTTCGTCTTCTTTGTATGGCTCTAAATGAGAAGGCTGTGATGATTTCTAGATGAAAATTTCGCTACATTATTGAGTAGAAAATGATTACTTTTCGTAATGGCAAGGCAATTTTAGATGGTCTACTGCTCTTCTTCTGCGGGCAACCTTTTGCAGCCATTTTGATTTTTTAGTTGCAAGAAGAATAGTGAATCTGCGGGCAACCTTCTCTATTTTTTTAATTTTTGGGTTTTCTTTTTAAGATATTATATTTTTAAGATATCTTTAATTACTTTGCCATGATCGATGGTGTTGCACTTGAAAAATTCATGGTAAACTAAGATTTTAAATTTGCTATTTTAACTGTTGAATGCTAAGAAATCATATGCTCGCATTAGGACTAACGGTCGATCGATTGTGGTGGAGCACAGCACCCAATTGGGAAGGGGCTAGAGAGAGGGGCCAAGCGGCCAACCAACGTCAACCCTCGAGAATAGCCGACTGCTAGAGAAAGCCATGAAAGGGAGAGGGGCTCATCCATTGGGGGGGTTCCAATGGCAAAGAGAGAGGAAGAGGAAGCAAGGGAGAGGGAGAAAGGGAGAAGATGGCTTGCTGTCGAAGATGGCCTCACCAGACCTCGAGACTAGCCGATGAGGAGAGAGAAGGAGAGGATGGGGGAAGAATGGGAGAGAGAGAGAAGAGGGGAAAGAGGAAGGGAAGGAGATAAAGAGGGAAGGAGAAGTGAAGGGGAAGAGAGGGGGCCCGGTGGCCGACCAATGGTCTGCTGTCGGAAAGAGGGGTCCGCCGAAGTAGGCTTCTATGGTCGAACTTTTAAAATTATTATTTTTATGCTAAGTTGAGGAAACATGTTATAAAAAAAATAATTATTTATTACTATGATTAAAGTAGATTTTAAAAAATTTAATTATAAATTTTTAAAAAAAATTTAAAAAAACTATTAGCGACGGCATTAGCAATGAAAAATACCATCGCTAATAGTTTTATAAAATTTTAATTAAAAAAATAAAATAAAAAAAATTAGTGATGGTAATTTTCGTCACTAATTAATATTATTAGCGATGAAATTTTTACCATCGCTAATAAGAATAATTAGCAATGAGGTTATTTTCAATAGCCCTTTAGCGATGGCAAATTGATTATTCGCGATGGCATTTAGCCATCGCTAATAACCTTTTTTTTTTTTTTTTATAGTATCTAGTTAATTATTTTTGACATCTTGTATATTATTATAGCTTCCAATTGTTATATGACACAATGTTTGCATGTATTAATCGTTTTGCATGGACAAATTATTAATGCTGTGCAGGAGTACCTGCTCAAGAAGTGGAGTGCACGCCTAAATGTGTACCATAAGTACCTCATTTCTCCAGTCATGACAGTCAGGATGTGTATTTAGTCCCAATCACCATAGCATGAGCTTATTGGCACAACATGGCAAATGATTTTTGATAATGTTAGTGGTAATGATAAGAAAGAATTTAGGTTTTCTTTTACCATCATCAACATAGAAAATTTTTACCGGCACCTGGTGGCAATTGATGTGGCATGGAAATGCTTTATCCACCTAAACTCCATAAAATGCAGCACCAATTACAAAACTGATGATAGAAAGTGGCATGACATTCTGGAAGCCATATTTTATATTTACTGTGACAATGCAAAAGTGATAAAATGGAAGATGGATGAAGATGATGGTTGCCCTTTCCAGCCCATCGAGTTTTGTAGACCCAAGATATAGTCTACAGTAATAAGCTTGGTCTACAAAACTCGATGGGCTGGAAAGGGCAACCATCATCTTCATCCATCTTCCATTTTATCACTTTTGCATTGTCACAGTAAATATAAAATATGGCTTCCAGAATGTCATGCCACTTTCTATCATCAGTTTTGTAATTGGTGCTGCATTTTATGGAGTTTAGGTGGATAAAGCATTTCCATGCCACATCAATTGCCACCAGGTGCCGGTAAAAATTTTCTATGTTGATGATGGTAAAAGAAAACCTAAATTCTTTCTTATCATTACCACTAACATTATCAAAAATCATTTGCCATGTTGTGCCAATAAGCTCATGCTATGGTGATTGGGACTAAATACACATCCTGACTGTCATGACTGGAGAAATGAGGTACTTATGGTACACATTTAGGCGTGCACTCCACTTCTTGAGCAGGTACTCCTGCACAGCATTAATAATTTGTCCATGCAAAACGATTAATACATGCAAACATTGTGTCATATAACAATTGGAAGCTATAATAATATACAAGATGTCAAAAATAATTAACTAGATACTATAAAAAAAAAAAAAAAAAAAAGGTTATTAGCGATGGCTAAATGCCATCGCGAATAATCAATTTGCCATCGCTAAAGGGCTATTGAAAATAACCTCATTGCTAATTATTCTTATTAGCGATGGTAAAAATTTCATCGCTAATAATATTAATTAGTGACGAAAATTACCATCACTAATTTTTTTTATTTTATTTTTTTAATTAAAATTTTATAAAACTATTAGCGATGGTATTTTTCATTGCTAATGCCGTCGCTAATAGTTTTTTTAAATTTTTTTTAAAAATTTATAATTAAATTTTTTAAAATCTACTTTAATCATAGTAATAAATAATTATTTTTTTTATAACATGTTTCCTCAACTTAGCATAAAAATAATAATTTTAAAAGTTCGACCATAGAAGCCTACTTCGGCGGACCCCTCTTTCCGACAGCAGACCATTGGTCGGCCACCGGGCCCCCTCTCTTCCCCTTCACTTCTCCTTCCCTCTTTATCTCCTTCCCTTCCTCTTTCCCCTCTTCTCTCTCTCTCCCATTCTTCCCCCATCCTCTCCTTCTCTCTCCTCATCGGCTAGTCTCGAGGTCTGGTGAGGCCATCTTCGACAGCAAGCCATCTTCTCCCTTTCTCCCTCTCCCTTGCTTCCTCTTCCTCTCTCTTTGCCATTGGAACCCCCCCAATGGATGAGCCCCTCTCCCTTTCATGGCTTTCTCTAGCAGTCGGCTATTCTCGAGGGTTGACGTTGGTTGGCCGCTTGGCCCCTCTCTCTAGCCCCTTCCCAATTGGGTGCTGTGCTCCACCACAATCGATCGACCGTTAGTCCTAATGCGAGCATATGATTTCTTAGCATTCAACAGTTAAAATAGCAAATTTAAAATCTTAGTTTACCATGAATTTTTCAAGTGCAACACCATCGATCATGGCAAAGTAATTAAAGATATCTTAAAAATATAATATCTTAAAAAGAAAACCCAAAAATTAAAAAAATAGAGAAGGTTGCCCGCAGATTCACTATTCTTCTTGCAACTAAAAAATCAAAATGGCTGCAAAAGGTTGCCCGCAGAAGAAGAGCAGTAGACCATCTAAAATTGCCTTGCCATTACGAAAAGTAATCATTTTCTACTCAATAATGTAGCGAAATTTTCATCTAGAAATCATCACAGCCTTCTCATTTAGAGCCATACAAAGAAGACGAACAAGAAGCAAAAAAAGAAGATATATAAAAGATTGCAAATAGGAAGCACAACATCACCTCTATTACCCACCTAGATGACCTAGGACAAGAAGAAGAACAAGAAAGAGAACCCAGCCAATCTTGAGAAAAAAATTTAAAAGCCAACCTGGGAAAAAGATTTCTCTCACATTATCTTCTTCTTTTATCTAACGATGGCTGCATGCCGGTTGTCTGCAAAATAATAGACCTTCCAAAGCTGTCTTGCCTTATCGATAGAGGTGAAGGAGGCATACAAAGAAGAACAGAAGATCAGAAGGACATAAGCTAGGAAACCGGGAGGGGATGCAGTGCAGGGAATCTGGCAGGTGGATAGTGGCAATGGGGGAAAGAAGGGGAGAGGGGGAGGGGAGGGGAAGAAGGAGGAGGAAGAACGAGATTCAATCAATTCATAAAAAAAATAGTAAGAATATAATAATAAGAATACAATGAAAAGCATTACTCAAAATACAATCAAATAGGCATTACTCAAAATCTTACATAAACCCAGTCATAACATATATCATATTATTCAATTTAATTTGCATACTAAAATCACCAATAAGTTATCCATATTTATAAAGATGTCATGCATAATTAAATTTAAATTAATCATAATAATTTATACCATTTTGAAAAATAAAATAATTTTTAATTAGTTTTAATTAATTAATAAAATATGTAAATATTGCTTACCTCATAATAGACGATGTTTAGATAGCTAGCTTACTCTATTTACAAAGATCCTTTCGAACAAAATTACCCCAAAAATGATGGCATATCAAATTAGGGCTTTGCTCATAATTCAAAATAATTCTATATTTTTTTTTTAGAATTCTAAAGTCTAATTTTCTTTTAATTTATAAGTGCTATAAGAAAAATTTTTTCTTGGCTATTATTCCATTGACATTAGCACAACTAATGGCACTGCTGTCATAACCCTCATTTTTTTTTCATTTCATTTCTTTTCTTTTTTCTCTTCTTTTCTTTCTTTTTTTTTTCTTTCTTTCTCGTCCATCTGAACACATGAGAAAACATGGGTTGGGTCTTCACTTGGCCACCATCTGTGGCACAGCCTCAAGCCATCACCAATGATAGAATAGCCACCAACCGTCATCACCCATGGTGCAGTAGTCGGCCAACACCAAAAAGAGGAAGAAGATCCCAACATAGGTTCTTAAATAGTGGAACTAAGCCCTAACCCCCCCTTTCTCCAAGGTATAATAAGAAATAAACATGAGAAGTAGAAAAGAAAGACTTACTAGAGGCTAAGAGGAAGAAGGCAATTGAGGATGGGGGCTCAAAAAGGTGGGAGGCAGCCAAAGGCTTGAGGATGGGGGCTCGGAGGTAGGAGACAACCAGGGGCTTGGGGAGGCTCGGAAAGGCGACCGAGGGCTCGAGGACATTGGATCCAACGATGTGGTAGGGGAAAATGGAGATCGGAGGATCAGAGGCGAGGAAAAGAGGGTGGTGGCAAGGGGACTGGAGGCAGGGAAAAGAGGGGGTGGAGGAAAACAAGGGGGGTGGCGGAAAATGGGGGTGCACGGGGGAAAATAAAGGTGCACGGGGGAGTGGTGGAAAATGAGGGCATGAGGAAGGAAAATATTTTTTTTTTGGTACAAAGGATATATATAAATTTAAATATGGTTCCATTATTCGAATAAGGATTGATGTTTATTATTTAGAATGTCTTTTGTGGGTCTCATGTCCTTTCTTTTTGAAAAAGTACCTTGTATCCTACGAGTTTAAGATATTTTGTATATCTTCTTTTGATTGGGGTTGCAAAATAGGTTAGACAGATTATGAGCATATACACCAAGAAATAACTGGAATTCAAACCGATAATAAGGTGTAGGCTTCGAATGTAGACTTTAACCCATGAATCTCATATGATATGATCTAATTTATTTATATTCCCTTGATTATGGGTGCAAATGGATTGCATCGGTGGGAGTTTCGAAATTAAACTTGAACTCCTCTTGGATCAATTGCAATTCAGCCTTGATCTCTATGAGCACCAAAAAAATTGATCAAACTTAACAAAATTAATTTAAAATTCAGATTCTTAAGTATGATCTAACCCTAATATGAAGGGAGATATGAAAAACCAAGTGATTGATTAGATTAGGAATATGCTTAAACCTTATTTCTATAGCTGCTTTGGTATGAACCCAGTTTAAGTTGGACTTAGAATCACTTGACCTTTCACACTTGCAAGCTTACTCCTACTTGATGGGGAAAAACCGTATAAGATGACTATGATGATAGATCGAAAAGAATAAAAGCATATTATAGTGGATCAATTTGGTAATCATTTTGGCTTTTATAGAAATAAAATTTCTAACAACCATATTTGAATTTATAAAAACAGCCTCATATAGATGTAATACATATACCCTTTATGTTGGTTAATAATAGGGCCGAGGGGAGGTGGGCTGGGGCTCGAGGAGACGGCCGGCAATCGAGGGGTTCAAGATCCGACGGACGGGGCCTCGGAAAGGTGGTCGGGGGCTCAGGGAAGCAGGATCCAACGGCCAAGGGCTTGGGGCAGTGGGATCTGGCGGTGTGGGAAAGAGGACCGGAGGCGGGGAAAAGAGGGGGTTAGTCATCAGTGGGGGAGCCAACCCAAAAATCGAGAGGAAGATGAGGGAAAATGAGGGCACACGGGGAAGCAAAGATAGATGAAAAAACTTATTAGCAACGACAAAATGCCATCCTTAATAAGTATTACATCACTAATAATAATACAATTTAATTAAAAAATAAAATTATTTTTTATTAGCAATGATAAAATATCATTGCTAATAAGTATTCTACTGTCACTAAAAATAATAAAACTAAATTAAAAAAATAAAATTATTTTTTATTAGTGATTCAACTTGCCATCGCTGAAAATCAAAATTTTCATTGCTAATAATTTTTTTTTTTACAACAAAATAAATTTTGATCGTAATTTACTGTTGGTAAAAATTATTATTAAGGTCGTTAATAGCCGTCACTAATAAGCCTTTTTCTTATAGTAAAAAAATATACTATTATTCAGAATGTCACACAATCCTAACAGGAAAAAATTTCATTCTGGGTGTCATACAATACTAATAGAAAGACAAAATAAAAAATAGGATGCCATAAAATACTAAAAGGAAGACATAAAACCATTATAGGGAGATGTATGAAATCAGTGAATCAAAATTTTACAAGAATAATAATCAAGTAAATTTAATAAGAAATGAGTATTTATCAGGAGTGAAATCCTTACATCATCAACTATTATATCACCAAAAAGAAGGTTGTGAATGTATGACCCCATGATGCTGCCTCTTTGATGATTGATAAAAATAATCTCTCTATAGAGGAAAATACTTAAGTTTATTCAATAATATAAATAAAACTACACAAGATGTTATAAAACATAATCGAAAGACACTAAATTATATAGAATATCATATAACCCTATAGCATGTCATAAAATATTTACAAATTAAATTTTTTTAAAGAAAATATTGATGATAGAATTATCTTCCTCAGATAACATGCTTTTGTCTTGATAATTCTAAAAATATTGGATGAATTTCTACATTAAAAAGTCAATTTTAAATAGGAATGTAATGCCCATCTCATCCTATTTTGGTTGTTTGTTTGGGAAAGTTGATATGTCAATAAGCTCTTTTTCTTTCGATGTAGAGATCGTCTTGATCTTTTTTGTAAGATAGCTAGTCTAAAAATTTGGATCTTCTATCAAATAGAAGGCCTTGGATAGTCGGTGTTCTTTTTCACCCTCTTCTTGAGTGAATATGTCAAAAAATTTGACTTGTCCCCCACCTCTTCCACCTCTTCCTCAACTCTTTCTCTTTCCTTGAGTTTTTTTTTTCTCTTGCTCCCCTCTTCGAGCAAAGATCCCAGCAACTTCTCTTGAACTTGGAGCTTTTTCCTAAGCTCCTCATTTTCAATCTATGGCCATGCACACATTGCGCAATGCTTCCTCTTGGACAAGTTCGGCTTTGCTTCATCCGGACTGAGAAGCTATTGCTCCTGGAGTGGGTTGTAGATCATCATCAACTTGATAACAAAAAGAAGAAGAGGAAATCAGTAACTTATCATATATGCCATCCTATAAAAATATATAACATCCTATAAAAATATGATATCATGATATGAGTAAACAAAAGAAGATATGACATTCTATAAGAATATTCGACATCCTGTTAAAAAATGACATTCTATAACAAATATTTATCCCTGTAAAATAATATGATATCATGTTTAAACCAATTCTTTTCCAGCAAAAAAAAAAAAAATATCCTGTAAAAGACAAATGACTTTCTATAATATTTTATAACTTCATAAAAATAATATGATATTCTGTAAGATGCAATGTGTTATATACTAGAATATGACATCCTACTAAACTCATATGACTTGCTATAATATCATGGCTGTCAGTTTACCTCGTGGGGATGGATCTTCTCAAACTTCTTATTATGGATTCTCTTATGGCAATTATGCCACCTCAACAACCTGAATAATTTTCTAGGATCAACGGAGGCTCTAATGTTGGTGTGCTCGAGGAACCATGCCTGTACATAAGTATTTTTATAAATCAAACTATAGAAGAATAAAAGAAATGCTAAATAAGGTGAAGTATAATTATGAATTATCATTATCAAGAGGGTTGCCGAACAACTAAAGAGAATGGACTGCCTGCTATCCTTATCTGGCCTCTTTGCTTCGCATGGCTCCTTGGACCTCAAGTAGTTAACAATCTTTAGAAGCACCTCAAGAGTCAAGTTCTTGATAGCAACAACCCATGTAAAAGCTCCAAATTATGACACATTATCCAAGAAGGGGATCAGATATCTTAAGCACGTCTAGTTTGACCTTAGAGCCAAAAATGTGGCAAGTACATAGACTATCCAAAGCCTGACAATGTCTTTAATGTCCTCCTTTTTCCTTGAGGACTTTAGCCGATCAATTAATCTCTCTAACCCTTTATGCTGCAAATCCAAGCTAGCCCAAATCTCTTAAACAGCCTCCCTTTTTTCTTGGTGGCTAAGATCTTCATCCCATGATATAGAAGACCCACAATAAATATCACTTCCTTGTCATTGAATCTTATTTTTTTTCTATCAAAAATAAATTCAGCACCTCCAGCATAATATTTTATAATATTAGAGAGAGTACCCCATCGACTATAATAGGCTCCATGTCAATGAAGATGCTAAATGGGGTCTTCAAGATGAGATCTATGTAAGCATGAGAAAATTGCATTTTTCGAATATTCTCTACGTATATTCATGAGTTCTTGAAAATTTGAGGGACCCTACCTTTCTTAACCCAAGACTTTCTTGGTCTCGATTTCTTCATGACAACAAACAATTGGATGATAAATAACAGAAAGTCATACTAATCAACAAGATATCATATAAAGCAATAGGATGTCATAGATAATAATATAATATTATAATAATCAATATGATATCATAGAAAATAACATGACATCAACCAATAGAATGTTATAGAGAATAATAGGAAATGATAATAACCAATAGGATGTAATATAAAAACATAAAAAATAATATTCAATAACTAAAAATTATAATAGACCAAAGAATATTATATCATTCAACAAAAAAATCATATCAATGATGTGATATATATATATATATATATGAATCGTATATTTCACCCTACTTTTAATGGTTCATTGCTTCCATATTTTGCCCATTTAACCCATCTTATAAACTATCCATTTAGTCCTTCTCATAAGCTGCTCAATTAGCATGATAAAAATAAAAAAAAAAAAATGAATAGCAACCTATTTAAACTATTGCATAGACTACCTATTTGACATAAACCAAATAATTCATAGCCCACTAATTAAATCGAGCCAATTTTTTTGGTTTGAATTGACCTAATTTTTCTATATGATCCATCAATTTCAGTTCTGATTTTACAAAACTGATTCAAATTAGTTTGATTTAAAAATCGATCCCAAACCAATCTAAACCATACACATCCCTACCTATAGAAAAATCACTATAAAAAATCATGATAACTTGATTGATGAAAAAATGATTAACTTTTTAATAATATTTATTCATCAAAAAATAGACCCATGTAGTATCCTAAAATCAATCTGAATCAATTGATGGATGCATGATGCATATAGTGGGCCTATAATTCCACTTCAGAATAACACAAGCTTCACTGCAACAGATCATAACATCATGTCACCCAAATTTGCCTCCAAATCATAACATTGAATAGGAAATATCACAACTTTCTCGTTAGCAACAACGACCACTTTGTTTCACTTTTTTATTCAAGAACCGAACATCCGTCGTCATCTCATCCGTCACCACCTATATTTTGAACCATCTAATAACAAACCAACATATCACCTAAAAATAATATTTTTTTCTTATTAAAAAATCTAGCCAAACTTTTTTCATTTAAAATTTTCAATTGAAGCTTGGATAATAATACACCTTTTTCTAATAATAGATGACATACTGATTTATTATTAAATGGGCCAAGATACGCATGGCAGAATTGTTTTAACCAATAATTTCTCCTTTATCCAGGAAGGAAGCAATAGGTGAAAACATTTCCTGTCCCATCCCAGAAGAACCACCCAAACAATTCTCAGGAGGGAGAGAGATCAAGAAGCAAACCAAAAAAAAAAAGCGACAACATATCTGCAGCAGTTGCATCCAGAAATACCATACGTTCAGAAAGGAAGACGTACACACTAAACGGCTAGCAGTGGCAATAAAGGTTCCATAAGGTAGCCTCATTTTGGCGCATCATGACAGACAGATTACAAGGTTCTATTTCTTTCACTCTGCTTACATATGTAACACATGCATTTCCAAGGTATCGGAAACTGGACGGACTGGCTCTTACCTTCGTGGCCCTCAAAGCACCAGCAGATCCTCCAGCTTGGAAATACAACCTAAGTAGCTTGCACTTCACTGAAAACCTTATGAGAAGAAAGGCAAAGCTGACCTGCAAACCCCTAAAACATGCATATGCTGCTACATCTACAGATCATCACCCGTTATATGGTCTCAGATGCCTTCTTTCTCACACAAGTCCAGTAGCGACAAAGTCTATACACGCATAAAAATAGAAAGTCAGTCTTCGTAGTTTTTTTTTTTTTTTTTTTTTTTTTTTTTTTTTTTTTTTTTTTAATGAAAAAACAAGTACATCACAAAATAATTTTGAGAGGCAAGAAAGGCTCCACAAACATATCCAAAGCACACAGAGAACATAAATCATAAAACCCATAAAAATACTTAACCAATTTCATAAGAATCTAAAGGACTTGGTTGGTTTGCTAAAAGTGAATTCAGCGAACATACAAGAATGATGAAATAGAAAGAAAGAAATAAACACACCAATGATGGATTGGCTTGAATGCAAGAAAGAAATCAAAGGCAAGTCGACTAGCCAAGCCAAGTTACTATCACAAAACATATAATTATTTTTTTAAAGAAAAAAAGCAGGGTCACATTTAAACTTAGTTCGCTTGATATCAAAAATTTTTCTCTGCAATGCAAGCAGTAACCAAAATTTGATGAATTAATATTTGAACAGATAAGCAAAAGGTAGCCAAAAAGGGAAATGAAAAGGCCAGTATGCAAACTTCTGCTCGGTGAGCGTTTACCCCTCAGAAACTTGGATGACAAGCTTAAGAGAAATATGTAGGACAGCATGCAAGTTGGATGAAATGTGAACTATATCAAAACATTATTCTTTCATTCTTTTGAAATTCCTTCAGAATTTGAGGGGACAAAGGTGTTGGCATAGAAAAGGTCTGGCAAGTAAGTATTAATAATGAATTAGTTCTTCAAAAGGGGCAGCTCTGTAAGATCCTAAACAGGACAAAGAACAGGATTTCCATGCATTAATTTAAAAACAAGCTCAAAAAATTAGATGGTGGATTAGTTAAGGATGGTGCCTAAACTGCATAAAGGAGGCAAAGAAAATAGATATACAACTTCAAGGTATTGTGTGGTTAAATGGCAGCAAGACGTCAACCAGTTTATAAGAAACTTCGAAGATCAGCAATGCTGCACAACTGTGTAGAGCAACTTGAACCCAAAGAAAATCAGATTATTTTCCCTTTAATCAAAGATCCTCTAAATGTTTAAGACTGGAGAATAGTTGCCAGAGCGTATGAAAAGGAGTTTCAAATTTGAAAATCCAATGCATATTACAGCAATATTTGATAAGCATTTATACAAGTAACTACAATTTCAACAAAATAAATTATGACTTCTAATCTAAATTAATTTACATTGATATATAGATAGGAATATAATCAGAATAAACATGGTGAAAGTATCAGCTATTTAAGCTGATTGTCTAGAGATCCATGCATAAAGAAACAGCATAAAGGCAATTGTTTCTTGTTATTTATGTACAAAAGAAAGATGAAAAGAATTAGTAATATCGTTGTTTTAAGCAAAACATTGATGTATCAGGTGTGATCATAAAAAAGATATGGAAACACATTACCTCCATCATGGAGAGTTCAAGACGAAACTTCGGACCATCATAATGATGCAAAACTGGCCTAAAAGCATCTTCTTCTAAAGGCTTGCAGAGCTTTCTAACACGGATCCTCACCTATATCACCCAATAAGAACATTCGGTATAGGAAAAAAAAAAAATGAAGTAATTGTTACAAAATGTAACTTTTCAAGTCCTATGCCCTTCACCTGAGCAGGAAACCTAGACTCTCCTTTACACTTCTTGTCTTCCCAAGCTGTTGGATCAATGTTCGAACCCCCAAAACTAGCAGCCTGCAAGAAATAAACTAGGTTAAGTGAAGAGGGCAAGATAAGTTGTTAATAACCTTAGCATTGTGCACTCACTCAAGTACTTTTAGATTCTGACAGGACTCAACATAATCACTGCACAGTAGGGGCAAGGCAAGCATATGGTATAAGTTGTTATAGGTAGTAAGCATGATGCACTTTTGATGCCACGATGCTCTGAAGTGTAAGCACAACTTGTGAAACTTACAAGCATAAGTATTTAATTTTCAGATAGTAAAATACCCTCAAAAGAGAAATGTTACATATGAAATTGGAAGGAAAATAAAAACCAAAAATATCTCCAATCCATTATGTGAAGCTACAATTTACTCTTCCCAAACCTCACAATAAACACTAAGATTTAAGTGCCTCCATGGTCCCACCTCAACTTTCCAGTCCTCCATAAAATTTGAACCAGAAATAGAAATCATATCTTAAGAAAACATAAAATACTATTTGTATCTAAGATTTAACTGATTTTCTAAAGAAAACTGGCAAATTTCAGGCAAAGAAGGTTCTACGCTAGTCTCCAATTTTTCTTTTATTTTTTTTAGAAAAAAGGTTTCACCCATGAAGTTTCGGTTCCTGTCATGTACAGCTAAAATATGCCTAATATCCACCTAAAAGCACACATAATCACATCAACATTTAATGTGAAAAATGAAAATATTAGACAAATATACAAACCTCAAATATCCCATGAAGTTGATGAGTTGTATAATTATACAGGAAAAGAGGTAACCCTGGAGTAATTGCCCGGACAGAATCACGGTACCTTGGAGGCAAGCCTGTAAATGAAAATTAGCAGCAGGTGAAAAATCTGTACCATGAAGTATGTAACTAGTAGTAAAATTCATGAAACTGATCACACAACTTGGTGAAAAGGTAGCAAAATTGAACTACAAGAGCAATGAGCAAACAGAAACATAATAGGATCACATATCTAGCTGCTAACAACAATAACAACTGCAATCAAATGTAAGAAATACAATCCTAAGGAGAAGATGATGTCCAAATAGTTGGTACAAGGACAATACCATCCAAAATCCATATAGGATGCCACAAATGATAGGACATGTGTAGGTACAATTAACTTAGATGCACTACAATTAAAGTCACCCTATCAATATTAACTAAAAATTGATATCTATGCCTTCTGATGAAGCACTTGAACACCCCATGACTGAAGTTTTGGATGTGTGGCTAAATTTCTTTGGATATTATTGTAATGGAAATTATAATATGTCTACCAACTAGAGATGTGAAAAAGATAGAAGGAAGAGAGAAGAAAGGAAGATGCATGAGAGCAAATATATACTAGGACCATTGCACTGACGGTAAATAATATTTTTTTGTCAACAGCAATATGCAAGCAAAGGCAACAGCATGATACAATATTCTTGATATTATTAACAAAAATATTTATTGCTTGAAGCTCAATATGCAGTTAACTAGAGAGTAACAAAATATTGTTCATTTACAATTTATCGTTTCCCGGGGCTCAAAATCTCCACCAGAAAAAAATGTTCCAAATTTCTTATGGGTTCATCAGAAGCAGGATGCTGAAACAGGAATTACACAATCCTGGAAACAATTTATTCATTTGTATGTTAAAATGTTGATTAACCTAAAACTGAACCCAAGTTCTCCAGAAAATGGTTGATATCATCCAAATGCAAGCAATCCCAGCCACCTGACAGACTTGATTAAAACAAACCTGGTGAAGTGAAAAAAGATCCATAACTAAAGTCTGATAACTAGCTGTATATGAATTGTGAAATATCTAAGTAGCCACCAATAGCACTAACCAGATTCACAAGTCCTTGGGCTAACACATAAAAAAGATGAACCCAAGTAGAAAATTTTATATAGCAAAATAATAGCTTTTGCTTTGACAAATTACCAGAAAGTATTAAAGGGGTAAAATGATCATAAAATTTCAGGTACATTCACAGTTCCATCCAATCATTAGCTCAGGTCAAATCTGTTGTGTGAAGAGAATAAGACTTCAACAGGCACACTACCAGTCAAATTCTTCTTCAAGTGCTCTTTACCAATTAACGCAGACCGCAAAACATTCCACAAAATCAGCAAATTGGCAGCAGGTGAAAGATGAACATACCAAACAGTTGTCGCTTGAGATCCTCCTGCATGGTGTCATTGTTGCACACAAAGATATAACCACCAAGAATTTCATTCCTTGGTAGCATCTCCGTCGAAGGTAAGGTCTTGAATCGCTTGTCAACAGCAGCATTATTGTTGTTATTGTTGTTGCTGCTGCTGCTGCTATTGTTGCTGTTGCTGCGGTTATTGTTGTTGAGCTCTTTGCCACTAGTGTTACTAGCATACTTGTTGATCCCAGTGTTAATCTTGAAACTGTTGACACTGTTGGTGTTGCTTTTCTGGTACAATGGGTTCATGTTATAAACATTATTACGGAAGGGACTCTTCACTGTAGCTTCATTCATCTTGAGATCCAGATTCATAAGACTAGGATTGAGATTCTCAAATTTGTTATCCTCCTGAAAGCCCAATTTGTCCCATGGTTTTGCTTCAACAGGGTTCCTTGTATAATCAACGTTGTTCATCCGCTCAGCCTTTGACCTTGTCAGCTCAGCCAGTTTTGAAGTGATAATGGACCACTGGTGGTCCTCCGAGACCTTTGATTGTCCTCGGAACTCATTCCCTAATTGCCAGAGATTGTCCATCTTTGCAAAAGCTTAACTGTCAGCATAGCGTGAAAAAAATCATTTTCATGGTAACTACATCATACAAGTAGCAAATATATATTGCCATCACACAATCAGGAAAACGGGGAAAAAAATTACAATCCACAGAGGGGTGGACCAAAACTAAATTTTGTTTTCTTCAAGATTTGTAGCAGCTCTAAAACACCAGCTCAATTCTTCGTATTCTTAACCACAACAGAAAGCAATGAAGCTTGATTAAGCAAATCCGAACATCTGAAAACCAAAAATTTCCATAACTTTGAAGATCTGAACACATTTTAAAGTTCAGGAAAGTTCATCAAATTTACAAAGGAAAAGATGAATGTTTACAAAAACCAGAAATAAAATATTCCTTGCAATCAAAGAAAACCAGATCATATCGGCAAAATTTCAACAGCATCAAATCAAAGGCAAATCTGGTTGGGCAATCCCTCGTATACGCCTCCATATTGCATGCACCAGGTGCAATTAGACCGCGTAAATCCCACGGTGGATGACACGCCACGCTACCCCTTGTATTTCACCGATTCCCGATTACGGGCTATCCACCGTGCATTTGCTTCGGGATTTGCCCTGGTTCACTCGCACCTGGTGCATGCAATAATCTCTCCTCAGATACGGCCATTCTTGAAGACCATTTCCAGTCCAAAACCATTAAGATATGCAACAAAAAGCCACTGGAAGAAACATACACATTACCCATACCGATCACAGTAAAAGAATGGCAGAAATAAAAACATGCGCAGGCGATCCAGCTGTATTACTTTATCTCGACATGATAAAACTTTGACAACGAAACAAGCATCAAAACACAGCCCTAAGAAAAGACCAATATTTCTAACCGAACAAACCAATCTCCAATTCACAAGAAAAAAAAATGAAAACAAGAAATCGGTCCGAATTCCACCTACAGAAACTGATATTAGCATTCTTTCTGGGAAAAAAAAATTGAAATCAGGGAATGAAATTTGGGGATCGAACTCACCTCGAGAGGCCTGGGAGGTGTGATTTCAGATCGGAGAGCTTCCAGATCGGATCGGTATAGAGGGACTACGAAACCCTAGGTTTTGGAGGCGGAATGCGAAGGGGAAAGGGGAAGGAACTACGCCACCCCGTACGGAGGAGGCAACGAGGGCCAGGGGCCTGTCCTCCACCTTACAGGACTATTTGGACTAGAATGTCCCCGTATACTCCTGAAATTTGCATTCCTGACACCGAATTTGGAGTTCATGGCCGGCGGTGGCTTTGCGCTCTCTGCCAACTCGGTTTTAGTAACTGGATTGGAGAAAAATAAAAGGCTGATCTTTTTAATCGCATGGCATGTTAACGAATGATTCATGAGATCATGATGCTCTTAGATGTCAAGACAAATTATATTTTACTTATTTACTTAATGAACAGATTTCTCACTAAAACTTGTCATGAGGCCGGTCAAATCAATGTGCAATGAGATTCTGTTTGATAATTGAAAGAGCTCTTTCTCTAACTAATTGTTCATTTTCTTGTCAGATATAATGTGCATGTAGTTACGATAACAATATATATCGTATCGTCCGTTTCCATTCCCATATAAAATTTTATGCAGTAAATGATAATCATTTCCATAATGGCAGTTTAAGTTTGCTAGAAACTTAATTTCTACTCTAACGTTCATACTATACAAGGCAGACTTTGATAGGTACTTTATACAGCAACTTCTAAATCTTATGACCATCTTATTTATTGGAAACAAATTTTGCTTCCATCAAAGTCCAATGCTTAGTCTAATATAACTGATAATTAAGAAAGAGCTTCGATCGAAAATTCTCCTCCAGCAGTCAGATCCCAGCCGAACTTCTCCAACGATCAAATCTTAGCTGAACTCCTCCAACCAGCCGAACTCTTTCAGCGGCCAAATCTTAGTCAAACTCCTTCAATCGGCCGAACTTCTCCAGCGATCGAACTTCTCCTTCAGTCAAGTTTCGTTAGAAGCCAAACTTCTTCCGGACTCCTCTTTTAGTCGGATTTCTACAGAAGCCGAACTCCTCCTTCAGTCGGATTCCTTCAGAAGCCAAACTTCTTTCGAATTTTTTCTTCAGTCAAGTTCCTTCAGGAGCTAAACTCCTTCCAAATTTTTTTTTTCAGTCAGACTCCTTCAGAAGCCGAACTCTTTTCAGACTTCTCCCACAGTCAGATGCCTATAGGAGCCGGACTCCTCCTTTAGTCGGATTCCTCCAAGAGTCGAACTCCTTCCAGATCTCTTCTTCAGACGGATGCCTACAGGAGTCAAACTCCTTCCGGACTTCTCCCTCAGTCAGATGCTTACAGGAGCCAGACTCCTTCCGAACTCCTCCTTCAGTCGGATTCCTCCAGAAGTTAAACTCCTTCCGGACTTCTTCTCTAGGAGCCGAGCTTCTTCCGAATTTCTTCTTCAATCAAGTTCCTCTAGAAGCCGAACTCCTTTCGAATTTCTCCTTCAGTCGGACTTCTCTAGGAGCTAAACTCCTTCCAGACTTCTCCTTCAGTTGGATTCCTCCAATAGATTACTTCCAAATTTCAGCTAGCATTTCTTTCGGATGATCTCCTCTAGACGTATCCACTTTAGAAGTCCAAACTCCTCTGAAATTGATGTATGTCAAAGCTCTTCACCAACCAATGCCTACTTCCTCCGAATTTCGACTATTGAATCTCAACGAACGGACACTATTAGTCTGACGACACCTCTCTCTCCGTAGTAAATTTCATGCAGTCCCGAGCAATCCACTATCGGATGATTATGGCTGTCACTATCAGTCTGACAACACCTCTTTCTCTTCGTGCTGAACCCCATGCGGCCCCAAGCGGCATACTATCAGACGGTATGGCTGTCACTATCAATCAAGCTCTATCTATAAAAAGGAACCCTCCAGATATATTTTTTCTAAGCTCTCTTTTTCTTTCTAAAACTATGCCGAACTCTTTCCTGAGCACTCCATTTCTGTTGGCCAGAAGAGCTGACTTGATCGTCGAAGGATCCTACCGGAGCCACCACCACTAGCTTCGAGCGAAACTTTATTTTATAGGTCATCGACGGTGGCCTCGTCCCCCTCGGCTCTAGCTCGATCCGACATCGATCAGATTCTACACTAATAGAATTGGCGCTAGAGGAAGGCCCTCTGTTTCAAGGTATCCTTATTCTTAAAGGAGTGATCAGTCGGTCCCATGGATCTTCTTCTTCAAGGTTCATCTCCATCCTCTCTCTCAATCTCGAGAAATGCCTCCAAAGAGGACGACTACCCAAAGATCTACTGCTTCTACTGTCAGATCTGGATCAGATCCATTTATCTCGCTCCATCGCTGGTGCTTCAACCTCCTCCTCCACCAGCGGTCGTGGTAGACCCAGAGCAGTTTAACCTACTGATGCAGTGGATTCAAGACCTCACAAAAATGGTGCAGGCCATGCGGCAACCCATGATGGCGGTTCCACTAGAAAATCTACCATCGGGATGTCAGAAATTGATCCCAAGAAGGAGCACTTAGGCTAGCATACCCGTCGCCCCTAGGAAAGAGAAATAGAGGGCAGAGGATTCTTGCTCGGATCATGATTCTTCTCCAAAAAGGATCTTTTTCATCCACAGTCGAAAGTCTTTTAAGATCTACGATTGAGATGACGTCCTCGATCAGAAACTATGGAAGATGGATCAACAAATTGAGGGACTCTGCCACATCACCCCGGTTCACCATAACGACATCTGCACCGATCCTCCTTTCTCTCCCTGAATTATGCAAGAGCCCGTTCTGCTGAACTTCAAACTCCCCAATTTGAAAGCTACGATAAAACCTCTAATCCGATTGATCATTTGAAAGCCTTCTGGACCATGATGCTACTCCATGGTGCATCAGACGCCATATTATGCCGAGCTTTTCCATCTATCTTAAAGGGAGCAGTAAGAAACTGATACTCGGCATTGAAATCGGATATAATCTTCTCCTTTGACCAGATGAGCCATCGGTTTGTCGCACATTTTGTTAGCAGCCGACGTCCCCACCGAGGTTCGGATTTTTTGATGAATATCAAACAGGAGGGAGAATCTATCCGGGCTTATATCATCCGATTTAATACTGCTACATTGGAGGTTCAGAATTTGAACCAATCAATTGCGATGGCTGTACTCAAGGGCGGCCTTCAGAAGAATGATTTATTGCTCTTTCTGGAGAAGAAGTACCCTAGAGACTTTATCGATCTGTTAGCTCGGACCGAGGGATATGTCCAAGTGGAAGAAGCCTTCAAGTTGAAGGATGAGAAAGTCGCAGGAGAGCGGCATAGACCCACTACTGATGGAGGGCCAAATGAAGTTCGGCCATGCTCACGGATCCTCCTCGAGCACAAGTGAGGTTGAACTTTCTCTCGAGCTCATCATCAAAGAAGTCTCGATAGAAGGGTGCAAAGAAGTTCTCCTCCTGGAAGGTTCCACAACTATCCTTCCTTTAATGCTCCTAAAGCTCAAGTTTTGATGAAAATCAAGAATCAGCTACCGAGATCAGAAGAATTATGATCTTTCTCAAACAAGCGCAATCAAAGCAAGTACTGCCTCTACCATCGTGACCACAATCACGACACTGAAGAATGCATTCAGCTCCAAGACGAAATCGAGAAGCTCATTAGGAGAAGCTGGCTGGATCGATTCCTCAGATGCTGGCCTGAAGCAAGAGTAGATCAGCTAAGAGAGCTGCCATAGTCAGAATCACCAATGAGGAAGGAACAATAAGAAGATCGGCCGCCTCTCGGCATCATCAACACTATCTCTGGGGGGTTTAGTATTTCGATGAGCCACCATCTCTCAGCCTCAGAGCTAGAAAAAGCTTGCCCCAAATTGGGAAGGCCCATATGAAATAGAGGAGGTCGTCCGGTTCGAAACTTATCGTCTGAAGGAGGTCGGAGGAAGAACGCTCCTACGATCTTGAAATTCAAAAAATCTGAGGATGTACTACCAGTAATTTTTCTTCAATAAAATTTCTCCATTTCAATATTATTATTTCTTGATGCAAAAATTATGTGATAATAAGGAAGAAGCAATCAATAGTGGCCATGTTAGAAATAGGAGAAGAACTTCGTCCTAACATGAGCAAGTTGAAGTCCTTCAACCTCGACTGGAGATAAGATCTCTTTCGAGCTTCTACATCAATAGGAGATAAGATCTTCTTCAACCTTAACTGGAGATAAGATCTTCTCCGAGCTTCAACATCTATATCAACAGAAGATAAGATCTCCTTCAACCTCGACTGGAGATAAGATCTCCACTGAGCTTTTACATCAATAGGAGATAAGATCTCTTTCAACCTCGGCTGGAGATAATATCTTCCAAGCTTCTACGTCAACAGGAGATAAGATCTTCTTCAACCTTGGTTGGAGATAAGATCTTCCCCGAGCTTTAACGTCTACGTCAATAGGAGATAAGATCTCCTTCAATCTCGGCTAGAGATAAGATCTCTTCCGAACTTCTACGTCAATAGGAGATAAGATCTCCTTCAAACTCGATTGGAGATAAGATCTTCTCCGAGCTTCAATGTCTACGTCAACAGGAGATAAGATCTCCTTCAATCTTGGCTGGAGATAAGATCTCCTCCGAGCTTCAACGTCAATGTCAACAGAAGTTAAGATCTCCTTCAACTTCGACTAGAGATAAGATCTCCCCCAAGCTTCTACGTCAATAGGAGATAAGATCTCCTTCAACCTCGATTGAAGATAAGATCTCCTCCGAGCTTCAACATCTACGTCAACAGGAGATAAGATCTCCCTTCAACCTTGGCTGGAGATAAGATCTCTCCTGAACCTCGGTTAGAGATAAGATCTCTCCCGAGCTTTTATGTCAACAGGAGATAAGATCTCTTTCAACCTCAGCTGGAGATAAGATCTCCTCCGAGCTTCAACATCTACGTCAATAGGAGATAAGATCTTCTTCAACCTTAATTGGAGATAAGATCTTTCTCGAGCTTCAACGTCAACATCAACAGAAGATAAGATCTCCTTCAATCTCGACTGAAGATAAAGATCTCCTTCGAGCTTCTATGTCTATGTCAACTGGAGATAAGATCTTCTTCAACCTCGGTTGGAGATAAGATCTCCTCCGAACTTCAACATCTATGTCAACAGAAGATAAGATCTTCTTCAACCTCGATTGAAGCTAAGATCTCTTCCGAGCTTCTACGTCAACAGAAAATAAGATCTCCTTCAACCTCGACTGGAGGTAAAATCTCTCCCAAGCTTAAACATCTACGTCAATAGGAGATAAGATCTTCTTCAACCTTAGCTGAAGATAAGATCTCCCCGAGCTTCTACGTCAACAGGAGATAAGATCTCCTTCAACATCGACTGGAGATAAGATCTCTCCCGAGCTTCTACATCAATAGAAGATAAGATCTTCTTCAACCTCGATTGAAAATAAGATCTCTCCCAAGCTTCAACGTCTACGTCAACAGAAGATAAGATCTCCTTCAACCTCGACTGAAGATAAAATCTCCACCGAGCTTCTACGTCAATAGGAGATAAGATCTCCTTCAATCTTAGCTAGAGATAAGATCTTCCTCGAGCTTCTATGTCAATAGGAGATAAAATCTTCTTCAACCTCGGCTGAAGGTAAGATCTCTTCCGAGTTTCTACGTCAACAGGAGATAAGATCTCCTTCAATCTTGGCTGGAGATAAGATCTCCCCCGAGCTTCAACTTTAATGTCAACCTTGGTTGGAGATAAGATCTCTCCCGAGCTTCAATCTGAACTGGTGCAAAGTTCGAAAGAGAACTTCGATAGTCGTCTTTTTTGTACTTTCTTTCTTCGAATTTCAAACTCGAGAGTGGGGGGACTATTATTGGGGATAAACTTCGCTCCTGTTGAAGTCTAGCCTGATGCTTAGCCTAATGCAATTGATAATCACGGAAGAGCTTTAATCAAGAATTCTCCTTCAGCGGTCGAACCCCAGCCGAACTCCTCCAGCGGCCAAATCTTAGCCGAACTTCTTTAATCGATTGAACTCTTCCAGCGGCCAAATCTTAGCCGAACTCCTTCAGCCGGTCAAACTCCTCTAGCGATCGAACTCCTTCTAGACTTCTCCTTCAGTCAAGTTCCATCAGGAGCCAAACTCCTTTCGGACTTCTTCTTCAGTCGAATTTCTATAGGAGCCGAACTTCTTTTTCAGTCGGATTCCTTCAGAAGCCAAACTTCTTATGGATTTCTTCTTCAGTTAAGTTCCTTCAGGAGCTAAACTTTTTTCAAATTTTTTCTTCAGTCGGACTCCTTCAGAAGCCGAACTCCTTCCAAACTTCTCTCTCAATCGGATGCCTACAGGAGTCGAACTCCTTCCGAACTTCTCCTTCAGTCAAATTCCTCTAGGAGCCGAACTCCTTCCGGATCTCTTCTTCAAATGGATGCCTACAGGAGCCAAACTCCTTCTGAACTTCTTTCTCAATCGGATGCCTACTGGAACTAGACTCCTTCCAAACTTCTCATTCAGTCGGATTCCTCTAGGAGCCGAACTTCTTCCGGACTTCTCCTTCGGTCGAACTCTTTCAAGAGCCAAACTCCTTCCGAATTTTTTATTCAGTCAAGTTTCTCTAGGAGCCGAACTCCTTCCAAATTTTTTCTTCAGTTGAACTCCTTCTAGACTTCTCCTTCAGTCGGATTTCTCTAGCGGATTGCTTTCAAATTTCAGCTAGCATTCCTTCCGGATGATCCCCTCTAGTCGTATCCTCTTTAGGAGTCCGAACTCCTATGAAATTGATGTATGTCAAAGCTCTTCACCGACCAACGCCTACTTTCTCCAAACTTCAACTATTGAATCTCAACGAACGATCACTATCAGTCTGACGACACCTCTCTCTCCGTAGCAAATCTCATGCAGCCCTGAGTGACCTACTATCGGATGATTATGGCTGTCACTATCAATCTGACAACACCTCTCCCTCTCCATGCCAAATTTCATGCGGCTCCAAGCGGTCCACTATCGGACGGTATGGCCGTCACTATCAATCAAGCTCTATCTATAAAAAGAGATCCTTCAGATACGTTTTCTCTAAGCTCTCTTCTTTTTTCCGAAATTCTACCGAACATTTTTCTGAGCACTCCATTTCTATTGGCTAGAAGAGCTGACTTGATCGTCGGAGGATCCTGTCGAAGCCACCACCACTGACTCCGGACTGAACTTTATTTTGCAGATCACCGACGGCGACCTCTTCCTCAACTCTAGTTCGATCCAGCATCGATCAGATTCTGCATCAACATTATTCAAAACGAAAACTTAAGCAAACTAAAATCATACTCTTCCACAATTTAAGAGATTTGTTTCTCCTTCTTAAATTTATCGAAAAAAGATAAGATTTAGATGCCACTTATATATAAATATCTTGATATAATGCCTTATATATTGCATTCATCTGGAATGAGATGCCTTTAGTGCATAACATATCTTCCATAAATTACAGGATACTAATATATTCTTAAAACTTATTGGACGTGTATTAACTATAAAACATGATACAAATCTAGTTGACAATATCTGCAAAAGAGTAGCAACATTTTATCATGCTAGTTAGATTGAATTTCATCCACTTCCCTCAAAAGGACATGTTAATTTGATGCATGCACGCTGACTAGCAAATAATATTTGTATTTATAAAAATAAAACTATTGATGTATTTTTTTTGAAAATATTGATTAATAAAAGGTTGAAACATAGTCCAATTAGGATAAAACTACCTTGATGTGTAAGATGTTTTATTTAATATAAGGGATGCATTCTAGATTATGATTTATGAATTAAAAAATTTAGACTAACAAACAAATAAGGTAACAATAATCTAATCATTGTCAAATTTAACATTTCTTGCTAGGCATATGGAAAATGTTTATGGTTGATAAAGATTTTGTCATGGCCATACACTACTAAGTTAGTACCCATCCCCACCATTCTACTTCCAAGATGTGTTGATATAGATTCAGCTTAGTAGCCTTTCAATGAATATCTTGATAGCTTGAAATAGTTGTCTACATCTTCACAAAAAGTCATGTACAAAAAGTTAAAGCAATTTATATTCTGAATATGAAAGATATATGGTAATTGGGATACTTCTTGACATCACCAAATCCCTTTTAAGTTATATATATATATATATATATCATCATTATAAATGGAAAATGCAGATGCTTTTGCAACTCATTGAAAAAAATGAGAAGGTCACCCCTAGTTTGCTAGGTTAGTCATAGTACCCTAGAATATAATTACACGTTAATGTATAACATAGCACCTAGGCTGCCTTCCATTTAACCCCACCCAGTGAATCTAAGAACTCATGTTTTATACGGCAATCCACTTTATCATAAGAGGAAAGCAAGTGGGAACAAGTAAGATGATTGCTTCCTTAAAAAAATGGATGATGGATTAAGTATTTATTGAAGTTGTTATGCAGGTTTATGATTGATTAACTAATCTTTCAAAATATGATGTTAGTTCATTGAAACCATATAAATCCATACCTATAACTTCTATTAAGCGTTTGTTTAGATTTTTCTACAAGATTGAGCTGAAAATTTTACAGGAATCTGATCTATTGGCCTATCTAGCTTTCATTTTCTAATAACCTATCCAAACCCTACTCAGCTCCTAGCTTTTGGGCTGTAGGAAGAAAAGAAAGATCTATTGAGGTCTTTTTATAATTTTCCACAGGATTTGGATGGGTGGAGTTTGGTTGATACAAGATCATGTTTAAATAGATGACTCAATCTACGAATCCTATAGGATATGTAGTCCAGTCCTATAAGAATATCTCATATGGATATAAATACGAAGAAAATAAGTTTCTCGAATATATATATATATACACAAAGAGAGAGAGCAGCGAGTACTTAATCATGGCAACGCCTTTCACAAGCTTTCCAGACTCCAATAGATTTTGGTGGTTGCACCTTATCTTCTGAAAGACTTATGATAGCTGTGATTTGGTATCACGAACCGCAAACCAGTGCTCGGAATTTGACGGCAAGGTTTGCCCGTTTCCTACAGATGTTGATGGAGAATATTCATGGTTGCATCCTTTGAGCATGTTACTTGCAATAGCATTAGTTTAGTTTAGTGTATATTTCATTTTATAGAATTTATGAACCATGAGGAGACAACATGTCCTTAAATTATATGTACAATGATATGCTGTTCCAATCCAAGACCCAATTCATCCGATGATTTGAAACAACAATGGCTCTACTTGATTAACTTGAAATTAATTCCTTTTGGGTTATCTTTTTTGTTGAAAAAAAAAAAAAAAAGGAAGCATGAGTTTCTCATCTGAATGTTCGTCATGAGTCTCGATAATTCTCTTGATCCCATCATTTCCTTCCTTTTGACATCACAAGGACCTAACCTTTCACCCTGTTTGGCAGCATGATGCTTGATGCGGTTGTCTCTCGATGGCATAACTAGAATGATGATAGATCAGTTTTGTGATTGACAAATTAGTGTTTCTAATTCCATTTAGTGAATTAGTCCCAAATGAGATAAACACTCCAATCCTTCGTCCCAAAAAATCTTACTCAACAGCTTGGCACCATCAAATTAAATGATGACGTGTATTCCGTGAAATGAACAGCCAATCAAATCTTTGAATAATCAACAATGACTGCAGCTCAGCATGAACTCGATCCATCCAAAAAAATATATATTATAGTCGACCACCAAATAAGGAAAGCACTCAAATCACAATGCAACTGAAAAGGCATATTCTCACCATTGCGATCAACAAATAAGGTAAGAGTTCAATTGCTTCCAATTATGCATATTTG
>QRFJ01000415.1:911547-914047 GCA_006176705.1 Cocos nucifera
GTTCGTCTCGACGTCCTTTCTTTTTCTCTTTTCTGAAATCAATGCTTCCCTTAAGTCAGTGAATGTCTACCCCTCCTTTTTGAGCACCCCCTGTAGATGCCTAACTTCGGCCAAGAGATGGCTCACCTCAACCTTACATCCTTAGGCCTCCTCTGCAGCTCTTGAGGCCTCGGCTTTCTCGGTCTTAATCGTTTCAATGTTAGCAATCAATTGATGGCCGACCTGCAAGCAACAAAATCAGTTATATTATTGAAAAACTCATAACCGAACCTGAGAAACCAAGAAAAATCACTATCTTAAGGTATGCCCCAAGAGAGTCCTTGACCCATTGGTCAAGGTCGGTGCAAGTAATCCTTTTGATGATGTGCGGAAGGACACGTGTCAACCAGGGCCTTAATAATCCTTCAGTCTTCGAAGGAAGCATTGTTCCAATCGATGTTGTCGTTGCTTGATTCCCCAGAATTCCATTAGGGTCGAGCTTTTCTGGCGATCGTCTTCTTTTTCTTCCTCTTTATTTCCTCTTTAGAGAGAGGAATTGAAGCAGGAACTTCGGCAGGCGAGCTCAAGGTCGTCAATGGTATTGCAGTTTCTGGAGTGGGGACTCCTAGACTGGTGGAGCTTGATTCCCCAACTTTCGCCCATTTGGATGGTTCCTTGGAGTCCTTCTTCTTCCTTTTTTGAGCTGAAGCCCTCTCGATAGCATCTCCATTTCTTTAGGAGTCATTTCTGCAATAGTGGCAAAGCCAGGGTTAAAAAAGAAACAAGAAAAACAAAAGAAGATGAACTTGAGTACCTTTGGGGTTGAGTGGGCTTAAGCCGAGATTGAACAGAGTCTGGTTGTCAACGAGTTCGGACAACAAAGAAATCTTATAATCCTTTAGCTTATTGACAAAATTAAGATCCGATCTCTCTAACTCGAGAGCTCGGTAGACTAAATCTCTTAAGTACCCCCAGGAAGGAAGTCCTAGTTCTAAGGTCGGACAGAAGACAAAGAAAAACTTTTTCTTCCAGTTATGAATGAAAGAAGGGGTGTCCTTTAGTAGCTCTTTCTTGTCGAACTGGAGAGTGAGATACCACCAGTCTTTAGTGATGGGATGGCATTTGAAGGTAAAGTAGTTGCAGAATAAGAAGATGGTAGGATGGACTTCGATTGAGATACAAAGAGAGAGGAATTCTATGATAAATCTAAAGAAATTCGACACCATGAAAGCTAAAAAAATATTCAAAAAATGAAAAAATGCTACTACAAAAAGAGAAAATGAAAGTCTTAATTCAGCACGAAAGACCTCTAAATACAAGCAGAAGCGATCCGAGGGAGGGGCATAAGCTCGGCCGCTCGATTCAGAAAGCTTTAGTTCGTATTCGAGAGAAATTTCGTACTGATTCCTTATGAAAGAAAGGTCTTCAGAATGCAAGGAATAGAAAATGATTTCAAGGATGAAGGTCCGCTAAGGTGCCTCAATGGGTTCGGCGATTTTTCTAAGGCCAAAATCTGGCAAGTTTGGATGGGCCGGACTCCTAAAATCGGAGGACCAAGATATTTTGGAAGACATTTGGGTTAAACTTAACTAGAAAAATCCTTAGAAAATTAGAAGAAAAATGCTATGAAATTTTTGAAAGAACTCGAGAAGAACAGGAAACCTTTATAAAGAAACCGAAAGAACAAAGGCAAAAAAAAGCAAGAAAATGCAAAGAAAGAGATCGGGAGACTAACCTAAGTCGGTCGGAGGACTCAAGAAGACAGTCAAAAAAGAGGAAGGTTGACGAAATAGATGATGGTGGCTGGAGAAGTTGCGATGAAAGGAGAATGGGATGCCTGGAGAAGACGAAGGATGGAAGAAGAAGGAGAGAGCAGGTGAAAATAGGCAGTTGAGGGTGAATGAGATGTTTAAATAGATGGAAGAAGTCAGGTGCAATTATGATTGTAGATCCTCTCCACCCAGCTTTTACTTACCACATGTCCCATTCGTAGTCGACATCTGTCAAGGCACTAATGGTGCTATACTTAGAGTGCCATGCTAGGAGGGATTTCGAATGCTGCGGTTGTTTCAAGTCATTCAATCATTAAGAAAATTTTGGTGTCAGTCGAAAAGAGCCAAAACTTTTTATCTCTTGAAAGTGAAAAACTAGAAAAGGACTTCGGCGTCCATTATTTTTTGTACTTCCTTGATTCAAGTCTCGAACTTGAAAGTAGGGGGCAAGTATTAGGGATAAAATAATCCCCATCGAAGTCCAATAAAAAGTCCGACCTTGATATGATTTTATTTGGAGTTACAATAGTCACGACCGAACTTCAACTAGACTAGTCTCCTACTCCAATTTGATTCAAGGAGGTTGACCTTCAAACCATATGTGCTGGACGATCTTCTTAGCTGTAACTGTCCGCTCTTTCCCTCCAATGACTACAGAATCCATCAAAAATACGATAAAGTTTGTCCGGCCGAACTTAAATAGTGAAGAGCATGATAACTAACTCTGGTCTTAGTGTTAATAAAGCCCC
>QRFJ01000415.1:919047-1266498 GCA_006176705.1 Cocos nucifera
GTCAAGTTTCTACAGGAGCCGAACTCCTTCCGAATCTCTCCTTCAGTCAAATTTCTACAGGAGCTGAACTCTTTCCGGACTCCTCCTTCAGTCAAATTTCTATAGGAGCCGAACTCCTTCTAGACTTCTTCTTCAGTCGAATTTCTTTAGGAGCCAAACTTCTTTCGAACTTCTTCTTCAGTCAAATTTCTACAGAAGCTAAACTTCTTTCGGATTTCTCCTTCAGTCGGATTCCTCCCATGGATTGCTTCTAGATTTTAGCTAGCATTCCTTTCGGATGATCCCCTCTAGCCGTATTCTCTTTACCCCTCCATGCGGCCTCGAGCGGCTCAATACCAGATGGCTACGGCCGTCACTATCAGTCTGTTATAGGAAACAATGATCCACTATCGAATGGTGATGGCTATCACCATCAGTCTACTACAGGCGATGCTATAGGCGGCGCCCTCCTCAATGACAGACTCCATCAGACCTTGAGCGGCCCGCTATCAGACGATTGCAGCTATCACTATCAATCCGCTACAAGCTCCATCTATAAAAAAGGAGCCCTCCAGATATATTTTCTCTAAGCTCTCTTCTTCTTTCTAAAAACTCTGTGAAACTCTTGCCCGAGCACTCCATTTCTATTGGTCGGAAGAGCTTACTTGATCGTCGGAGGATCCTACCGGAGCCACCACCACTGACTTCAGATGGAACTTTATTTTGTAGGTCATCAATGGCGACCTTCTCTTCCTCGACTGTAGCTCGATCTAATGTCAATCAGATTCTACACCAACAGAATTGGTGCTAGAAGGAGGGCCCACAGTTTCTGAGGTATCCTTGTTCTTAAAGGAGTGCTTAGTCGATCCTGCCGACCTTCTTCTTTAAGGTTCATCTCCATCCTCTTTCTCAATCCCAAGAAATGCCTCCAAAGAAGATGACTATCCGGAGATCTACTGCTTCTGCCATCAAGTCTGAGTCAAATCCATCTATTCCTGCTCCATCGTCGGTGCTTCAATCACCATCTTCATCGATGGCCATGGTAGATTCGGAGTAGTTTAATCTGCTGATGTAGCAGATTCAGGGTCTCATCGAAATGGTGCAGGCCATACGGCGGCCTCCGATGGCAATTTTGTCAGAAAACCCAACATCAGGATGTCAGAAGTCGGCCCCAAGAAAGAGCATTTGGCCTAGCATATCCATCGTCCTTAGGAAAAAAAAATAGAGAGCAGAGGATTCGTGTTCAGATCATGATTCTTCTTTGAAAGAGACCTTCCCCATCTGCAACTGGAAGCCATCCAAGATCTACGATCGAGACGACATCCTCGATCATAAACTATGAAAGATGGATCGATGAATTAAAGAACTCTGCCACATCACCCTGGCTCCCCATGATGATGTCTGCACCGATCCTCCTTTCTCTTTCCAAATTATGCAAGAGTCCATTCCGCCGAACTTTAAGCTTTCCCAAATTGAAAGCTACGATGAAATCTCTGATCCGGTCGATCACCTGAAAGCCTTTCGGACCATGATGCTGCTCCATGGTGCACCAGACGCCATATTATGCTGAGCTTTCCCATTTACCTCAAAGTTAGCAGCAAGAAACTAATACTTGGCATTGAAGTTGAGTACGATCTTTTTTTTTGATTAGATAAGCCATTAGTTTGTGGCTCACTTCGTCAGTAGCCGACGTCCGCACCAAGGTTTGGATTCTTTGATGAATGTCAAGCAGAAGAAGGAGAAATCTATTCGAACTTATGTCATCCGGTTTAATGCTACTGCATTAGAGGTTCGAAACTTGGATCAGTCTATTGCAATGGCCGCACTCAAGAGCGGCCTTCAGAAGAATGATTTATTATTCTTTCTGGAGAAGAAGTACCTCAGGGACTTTACCGATCTGCTAGTCTAGGCTGAGGGATATGTCCATGCGGAAGAAGCCTTCAAGTTGAAGGATGAAGAAGCCTAGAAGAGCGACAGATGGGTGAGTCTAGTAAACTCATGGCTGATGGAGGGTCGAATGAAGTTCGATCGCGCTCATGGACTTTCTCTAAGTGCAAGCGAGCCCGAACTCCTCCTCGAGCTCATCATTAAAGAAGCTCCAATAGAAGGACACGAAGAAGTCCTTCCTTCGGAAGGTTCCACAACTATGTCCCCCTTAATGCTCTTAAAACTCAAGTTCTGATTAAAATTAAGAATCAGCTACCAAGACCAGAAGAATTATGATCTCTCTCAAATAAGTGTGATCGAAGTAAGTACTGCCTCTACCATCATGACTATGACCACGATACTGAAGAATGCATTCAGCTGTGAGACGAAATCGAGGAGCTCATCAGGAGAGGCCAGCTGGGTCGATTCCTCAGACATCAGTCTGAAGCAAGAGAAGATCGACCAAGAGTGCTGCCGTAGTCAGAACCACCAATAAGAAAGAAACAACAAGGAGATCGGCTACCTCTCAGCATCATTAACCCTATCTTTGGGGGACTTAGTGCTTCAGCAAGCTGCCATCTCTTAATCTTAAAGCCAGGGAAAGCTTGTCCCAGATTGGAAAGGTTGGTATGAAATAAAGAAGATCGTCCGGCACGAAATTTATCACTTGAAGGAGCTCGGAGGAATAATGCTCCCACAACCTTTGAATTCAAAAAATCTGAGGATATACTACCAGTAATTTTTCTTCAATAAAAATCCTTCATTTCAATATTATTATTTCTTGGTGCCAAAACTATATGATGATAGAAAAGAAGCAATCAATAGTGGCCCTGTTAGGAATAGAAGGAGAACCTCATCCTAACATGAGCAAGTCAAAGACCTTCAACCTCGGTTGGAGATAAGATCTCTCTCGAGCTTTAAAGTCTACGTCAATAGGAGATAAGATCTTTTTCAACCTCGGTTGGAGATAAGATCTCCCCCAAGCTTCAACGTCTACATCAATAAGAGCTAAGATCTTCTTCAATCTTGACTCAAGATAAGATCTCCCCCGAGCTTCTACGTCAATAGGAAATAAGATCTCTTTTAATCTTGGCTGGAGATAAGATCTCCCCCGAGCTTCAAAGTCTACATCAACAGGAGATAAAATCTTCTTCAACCTCGACTGAAGATAAGATCTTTCATGAGCTTCAACTTCAACATCAACCTCAATTGGAGACAAGATCTCTTCCGAGCTTCAACTTTAATATCAACCTCGGCTGAAGATAAGATCTCCTCCGAGCTTCAACTTCAATGTCAACCTCGATTAGAGACAAGATCCCTTCCGAGCTTCAACTTCAATGTCAACCTCAGTTGGAGATAAGATCTCTTCCGAGCTTCAACTTCAACGACAACCTCGACTGGAGACAAGATCTTCTTTGAGCTTCAACTTCAACATCAATCTCGGCTGGAGATAAGATCTCCTCTGAACTTCAAAGTCTACGTCAATAGGAGATAAGATCTCTTTCAACCTTGACTGGAGACAAGATCTTTTCCGAGCTTCAACTTCAACGTCAACCTTGGCTGGAGACAAGATCTCCCCCAAGCTTCAACTTCAATGTCAACCTCGGCTGGAGACAAGATCTCCCCTGAGCTTTAACTTTTTCAACTTCAACGTCAACCTCGGTTGGAGATAAGATCTCCTCCGAGCTTCAACTTCAACATCAACCTCGGTTGGAGATAAGATCTCCTCCGAGCTTCAACTTCAACGTCAACCTTGGCTGAAGATAAGATCTCCCTCGAGCTTCAATCTAAACTGGTTCAGAGCCCTGAAGAGAATTTTGATAGTTATCTTTTTTGTACTTTCTTCCTTTGAATTTCAAACTCGGGAGTGGCGGAGACTATTATTGGGGATAAATCCCACTCTCGTCGAAATCTAGTTTGATACTTAGCCTAATGCAACTGATAATCATAGAAGATCTTCGATCAAGAATTCTCCTCCAGCGATCAAACATTAGTCAAACTTCTTCAGTCAGCCGAACTCCTTTGGGATCTCTCCTTTAGATGGATGTATATAGGAGCTGAACTCCTCCCAAACTTCTTCCTCAGTCGGATGTTTATAGGAGCCAAACTCCTTCCGAACTCCTCCCAGACTTCTTTCATAGTCAGACTCCTCTAGGAGACGAACTCCTCCCAAACTTCTCTCTCAGTCAGATTTCTATAGGAGCCGAACTCCTTCCAGACTCCTCCTTCAGTCGAATTTCTATAGGAGCCGAACTCCTTTTAGATCTCTCCTTTAGTCGAATTTCTACAAGAGCCAAACTCCTTCAGTCAAGTTTTTACAGGAGCCAAACTCTTTTCGGATTTCTTCTTCAGTCGAATTTTTGCAGGAGCTGAACTTCTTCCGAACTCCTTCGGTCAGATTTCTTCAGAAGCCAAACTCCTTCCAGATTTCTCCTTCAGTCGGATTCCTCCAATGGATTGCTTTCAGATTTCAGCTAGCGTTCCTTCTGAATGATCTCCTCTAGCCATATTTTCTTTAAGAGTTCGAACTCCTCTAGAATTGACATACGTCAAAGTTCTTCACCCCTCCATACGGCCCCGAGCGATTCAGTACCAGATGGCTATGACCGTCACTATCAGTCCATTGTAGGCGACAGCGATCCACTATCGGACAGTGATGGCTGTCACCATCAGTCTGCTACAGATGACGCCCCCCTTCATGACAAACTCCATCAGGCCTTGAGCGGCCCGCTACCAGATGACTGCAATTGTCACTATCAATCCACTACAAGGTCCATCTATAAAAAAGGGACTCTCTAGATATGTTTTCTCTAAGCTCTCTTCTCCTTCTTAAAAACTCTGTGGAACTCTTGCTTGAGCACTCCATTTCTGTTGGTCAAAAGAGTTGACTTGATCGTCGAAGGATCCTGCTGGAGCCACCACCACCGACTCCAGATGAAATTTTGTTTTGCAGATCACCGACAGCGACCTCCTCTTCCTCGACTCCAGCTCGATTCGACGTCAACCAGATTCTACACCAAGATATACATATGCATATATATACATACATATACATATATATACATACATATATATGTATATGTATGTATATGTATGTATATATATGCATATGTACGTATATGTATGTATATACATACATACATATACATATATATATGTGTGTGTGTGTGTGTCTATACACATATGTATATGCACATATATACATACATATAGATACACACATATATACATACATATAGATACATATATATATATATATATATATATATATATATATATATATATATATATATATATATATATATATATATATATATATATATATATATATATATATATATATATATATATATATACATACATATATATACATATCTATATATACCTACACCCACACACACACACACACACGTACATATATGTATCTATAGATATATATGTGTTTACCTATGTATATATACATATATATGCATGTATTTATACACATATGTATACATATATATATATATACATATATGTATATATTCATATATATATACATATACGTATATATTCATATATATACATATACGTATATATTCATATATATATACATATACGTGTGTATATATATATATATATATATGCACGTATACGTATAGTATATATATGCATGTATACATATACTTGCATATATATATATATATACGTATATATTATATATACATATATGTATATTATATATATATATATATATATATATATATATATATATATATATATATATATATATATATACACGTACACATGTACGTGTACGTGTATACATATACATGTGCACGTACACGTGTATGTTTACGTATATATATATATACACGTACATGTGTACGTATATATATATGTATATATATGTATATATACACACGTATATATATGTATATATATATATATATATATATATATATATATATATATATATATATGTGTGTGTGTGTGTGTATATATATGTATATATATACGTATATATATATATATGATATATATATATATATGTGTGTGTGTGTGTGTGTGTGTGTGTGTGTGTGTGTGTGTGTGTGTGTATATGTATATATACACACATAGACATGTATATATATACACACGTATATATATATACACGTATACGTATACATGTGTATACATATACATGTGTATATATGTAGGTATGTATGTATGTATATACATACATGTATACGCATACATATATATACACAGGTATGTATGTATATATATACATACATACCTACGTATATATATATGTATGCGTATATGTATATATATATACATACATACCTACATATATATACCTATATGTATATTTATATATGTAGGTATGTATGTGTATGTATATATATACACATACATACCTACATATATATATACATATACGTATATATATATACACATATATATCCACGTACGTATATACATATATATCCACCTACTTATATATATATATACATATGTGTGTGTGTGTGTGTGTGTGTATATATACACGTATGTGTATATATATATGTGTATACGTATGTGTACATATATATCCACATACGTATATACATATATATCCACCTACGTATATATATATGTGTATACATATATATGTGTATACATATATATGTATATACATATATATATATACACATATATTTGTATATACATATATGTATACATATGTGTATACATATATATGTATTTATGTATATGTATGTATGTATGTATGTATGTATGTATGTATGTATGTATGTATGTATGTGTATATATATATATATATATATATATATATATATATATATATATATATATATATATATATATGTACGTATGTATGTATATATGTACGTATATGTGTATGTATATATATGAATGTGTGTGAGTGTATCTATATGTGTATGTATATATATGTGTATATATCTATATACATATATATGTATATACATATATATATGTATATACATATATGTATACATATATTTGTATATACATATATGTATACATATGTGCATACATACATACATACATACATACATACATACATACATACATACATACATACATATATATATATATATATATATATATATGTATGTATGCATGTATGTGTGTGTGTGTGTGTGTTCATATATATGTATGTATATATATGTATATAAATATATATGTATGTATATGTATGTATATATATATGTATGTATGTATGTATATGTGTGTATATATATGTATGTATGTATGTATATATATGTATATATATATATGTATATGTATTTGTATGTATGTATATGTATATATATATGTATATTTATGTATATGTATGTATATGTATATGTATGTATATGTATGTATATGTATATATACATATGTTTATATATGTATATGTATATGTATATATATGCATGTATGTATGTATGTGAGTTTGTTGTTAAGAAGGAAAATTGTTTCTTTCCTCATCCCTCTCTCTCCTTCCTTCCTAGTTTGGTTGCTACTCTCTTCTCTCTGTTGTATCAATTTCTCTCACCCCTTAGGCCTGTCTATGCATAAGCAGGCCATCCCTCCAATTAGTCTAGTGTCATTTGCTTGGTTTTTTCTTTTTCATTTTTGGATCTTAAGAAATTTTCATGTATCTACGTGTTTAATGTTTCCTTTGTTATTGCAAAAGCAGGAAGAGATGTTGACATTAGTGTTTCATGTTTTTCTTTTGTTTTTTTAACTTCATTTTCAAAACTTTTGAGATGTTTAGTTAAAGAGGAAATGATGATTATCAGCTACCAGCACTGCTAGTTTATTACTTTTTTTTTAATATATATTTAAGTTTGTGGTTTTGGAGAATACATATCTTTTTTTATTTCCTATGCATGCTCCCTTTTGAATATTTTGAATGTTGGAAGAATTAGCAGATACACTCATTACGCCTTCTGCAAAAACGTAAAGGTGCCTTTAGCCCAAGAGATCATACTAGTTATCCAAAGATTTAATTACTAGTGCTTGTCGGTCAATATCAGCTATATCATACTAGTAAGTTATCACTACCCGTACATTCCATGATGCCATACAGATATATGATACATCATCTCATTTTTGCTGGGTCGGTGCCAAGAGGCATACTGTGTTTAGGTACATATTTTTACCAATATAGGTATTGGTAAGGGTATCTGGCATACCATGTTTAGTTACATACTTTTACCAATATAGGTATTGGTGAAGGTACTTCAACCCTCAAGTTATCCAAATTAATTATATTAAAAATCATTGATGTTTTTATTCCTCCTTGCGCCAATTTCTGGCTTTTCCACTTCATACAATTAATGATAAAAATTAGAATTTCAATCCATAACCATTTGTTATATGTTTATGTTATGTGTCGAAACCTTCTGTTGTCTCTCCACTGGCCTTGCTGCCACGTGTTGTACTTGCTAAATGTTCATAACCATAAGTCAAAACACATAAGACAGTGTTGAGTTTGGTTGGTGCAAGATTCACACTGAGGGTGGAGATATCAACTTATATTATCTGAATTCCCTCTTGTATCTGTTAATTGATGAATTGTGTTATTAACTTCAGCTTTAGTTTTGTATCAAACAGTAAACTTTTCACAATATATAACTTCAGCATCCATCAGTTGCTGTTTAAGGCTTTCAATTCCTCAGCAATAATTGATGGCATGAATATCATTTTTTCCCCATCCTTCATATCATTGGGAGTGTGAATTGGCCTAGCTTAAAGTCTACTCTTTTCTTTTTCGCAAATTTTGGGCCGAACATTTGATCTGCATGCTAGGCTAATTGTAGCCTGCTGTGGCCAAAAATTGGTTGTGGGTATATCTTTTATGCACCAAAGCAAATGTCCATCAAGTTGCTGGTCGTCATGCTTACAATGTCTGAGATTATAAGACTTCAATGTATTAAAAATTGTAATTAGCTACATTGTAAGAGCGTGATCATGTATCTTATGCTATTTGTATCCTTAACCTGCTCTCTTTTCACTTCTGTTGGTCCTGTTCTTTATTATCCTCGTTTATTGGTTAAATCTTCCTTAATGACAGTCGAATGTGATCTTTAGGTTCCAGAAGTTATTGTTATCTTTCTTGATTGTTCTCTTGCATAGTAATTTCATGACATAATATATATCATGAGAAGTTTTTGTAAACAGGCAAGATCAACAGGAAAAAGCCTCCATCCAGCCTGATGGAAGTGAATCTGGTGCAGTTCTCAACGAAGAGAATGAAATATTTTTGGGGTTAGATGATGTGCTTGGTAATGAAATTTTGTCATTTGGAACTTTCTTTTCCAAGCATGGTCTATCAAACATACTTAGCAACTGATTGATTTACACAAGCAGTTGAAGCAAACATTTGTTTGGATGGTGGGTTTGATAAAGGTGATACTTCAAAGTATTTTCTGAGGCCTCCTGCCAATTTGCTTGTACTAGAAAGAGATTGTTTAGATACCTGTTGTGAAGCTAGCGAATTAGAATCATATCTGGTAATATTATGTCAATCATGTGAATTTTTTCATTACCTCGACAATTTTCTCTTATTTTCTGCTGCTGTTCTTTAATCATGTTTTCTTGTAGTTAGCAGCCTGTGATTTTTATGGAGATTTTCTTCTGCTGGACCCTTGTGATGCGGGAGCTGTTTATGATTCTTTAAAAACAAATGCTGCTGGTAAAGAAAACATTGCACCCCATAGAGGCCGCTTAATCAGGTCTAAATCTAGCCACAGTGTTCTTACTTCTCCAACTGGAAGTTCTGGGGCAACTTCTTATGGATATTCAAATGTTATGGATGATTCTAATGATGATCCATGGAAGCCTGGGAACTTGATAATAAAACCATTTAGAGAAGGTATGTTAGTTTCGTTTTTCCCCACCCAGATATCTTTCTTTTTTATATTTCTGTTCTATAACGATATTCTTTTTCTCCTGTCTTGAATAGTTAAGGGTTTCAGAAAGCAGGTGATTCGTAATGTCAGGAGAAATACTTCAACTTCTGAGTTTCCTGTTGCAAAATTGGATGACATTATCAGCAAGGAGTTTGTGGGATCGTCTGAAGGATAATCTCATTTGCAGGAAAGGATTCATGCATCTCAGTCACCGCTCCTTGAAAAGGTTTTTGCAGGAAGTTTCTTATATTTTTCATTTTAACTGATCTTTTCCTACCTTCACTCTTCCTTAAGTTATGAGTGAGTTTCATATTGCAGCTAAGAAGATCACTTACTCGTGGAAAACAAGAAACTTATAATGGCTTTAGTGGTTTTGAGGATGAAAATGATGATAATGGAGGGGACAATCACCCTCCCGATTTTGATCAAGCAGAACATGATCTACTAAATAGTATGTGCAATATGGATACTAAAGTACAATTTTGCCATGGGAAGGTTTGCATATATGGGCTTTGCTTTCTGCTTTATGCTTTATCAATTGTTAAGTTTATGCTTTACATGACATGTTGTATGTGATGATCATATGCAGCAAAGTGATAATGCTATGACATTCGATCATGTTGAAGGTCGACCACGGGATGATATGGATTCTCATGCAACCCTTGAAGATTTGTGCCACTCACATCTGGTAAAAGACAAAAATATGTATCCATTTATTTTTCTATCTGCCTGTGCATGTTGTATTGTGGACATGAGTTGCATGATAATTTCTAATATGCTATCCAAGTTCATTTCTTGACCTTAAATGATTCTGAAGGTGAATTGCAGCATATATGTGATAGCATGTGCTACTGTAGTTTTACGTTCTAATAACCTTTTGCAAAATACCTTTCTTGATTATGTTGGTTGATGGATGAGATTATCTGACCTTAGGTTCATCGAGTTGGTACTAAGACCTATGTCGGTCGGTAACTAGCATGGTACGGTATGGATTCGTATCATGTTGTTTTAGGGTATATCGATAAAGCAAAGCTAGAGAGGGAGGATAGAGAGAAAAATAAAGAACAGAGGGGGGGAGAGGCCGAGAGAGAGGGAGGGAGGCTGGAATACAAAGAAGTTGACGAGGGCTTTCCTATTTCGAAACAGAATAGGAGATCTCTTTTTAATTTGCTGGTTTCAAAATAAACTCGGCAACTAGTTTGCCGACTTCGATCAGTTGCCAACAAGGGAGCCCTCCTTGGCTTGTCCCTCTTCCGGCCTTCCTCCCTTTCTCTTGGCCTCTCTCTCCTCCCTCCCCCCTTCTCTCCCTGCTCCCGCCTCTCTCTCTCTCCCCCCTTCTTCTGCTCCCTCCGATTTGAGCCGAGGTGACTAGTCTAGTTCGGTACACCCCAAACAAGCCAATTTGGTATGGTTCAACAAACCATGATTTGATCTCTATTGATCCAATTTGAGCTAGTTTAATAAGACTTCCCCTTAATCTTCTTGGAATATATTGATTATTGACCTTATTCCCATATGGCAATATGAATAGGGAGGTGGATTTAAGGGTCGATATATGGCTGTTATATCATCTATTTCTCTAAAATTCAAAAATAAGAAACAAATGTTCCCTTATTGATTTGGAAAGAAAGCACATGTGATATTGAAAATTTCCTAGTTAAGCAACTCCATCATTGACTTCTAGTTCAATGGATCCAAGGATCATTAGGTTCCTAATGCTCATCATAAAGGCAAATAAACTTGCTTGCCTCATTTGTTTGATTTCATAAATCAATTAACTGGTATCAATTTGTTCAGGCATTGTACTCTTTTACTCCAAAATCTTTTCTTGATGCCTTTTCGTTGGAAGGGTAGAAGACAATGATCCAAGAAGAGCTATTAAACCCTCCATTTTTGGATGGAAGTTAAACCCTCCATTTTAATGAAACAAGAAAAGCAAGCTGTTGGTTTGGATATGCATTGTTAGAGTTATCTTAGAATTTTGTGGGAAGTCTAAAAACTTGTCTAGGAGCAGAAGATTCTACATGAGTACATGGTGTGAAATATTTTTACTAATTTTCTTTGCTGAAAAAGCTCAACCTTGTTTGAGTTATGATCCTTCTATGGGCTCCATTTTAGATGTGAACAATGCCTTTTTTATAGATAATTTATGTAGGATGTCTGTCCAGGATTCCTTGAGAAGGAACTTGAATAGATAGAATGTCAACTAGAGGTTATTGTGCCTTCAAAGGGAGGACTCCTCCAAAGACCTGAAAGTTGAGTACCAAGCAATTGTTCATGCAACTTCTGAAGTTACATTATTGATGGCTCATATGAAAGAAATGAAGCTTTGAATTAATATCCTTGGTCCACCCAAAAAAAGAATGCGGTCTTTAGAAGGTATATTGTGATAATAGCCCATAATTTGTACAGTTAACGAATTTCCAACCTTATATTTTACTAAAACATTGTTGATAGATGTGCCCACATAAGCAAGCAATCATAATGAAGGGAACCGGTTAAAAGCTATTCAAAGCTTGGAGGGACTATTGATCTTTATCTATTGGTTGGTTTTACCATAATGTATGTATATTACACTTTGACCACTTCTTTGGACCTCATCAAATCAGGCCAATCATGGAATAATGGGTAAAGTGAAGGACACCTTTCAAGGAATATACATAGAGGCTAGCCATTTGGATGTCCTCGTTATTTTATAATAAAAAAGTGGTGCATAGCCTCATAAGTCAGATCATCGTCCATGGTTTTCTTCCTTTTCCTTTCTCTCTCCTCTATCGTGCATTTTCTGCATGTTGGTCCATCTGGCATCCGTTTCATTTATCCATATCCTTTCAACCTTTTTTTGTGTCTTTTCTTTTCTTCGAGAGACCATTGCATAAATAATTTTTATAGGGTAGCTGGTGCATGAATGAACTTGGTTTTAAGCTTTAATAATTGGTTAAATTTGAACCAAGATGTGACTGCGTGATTGCAATGATAAAAGGGTCTCACCCAATTTTCTTCATATAAAGTTATGTTGCTTTGTGGGAATGGCTATGGATAAAGCTATATCAGTCCATTCCTTATTGCAGATGAATTGAACTCTGGCATCTAGATGCCAGTTCTATCTTAGGTGTGAGGATAACATGGATTGACTTGTATAATGCTGCCTTTCTGCGGGGTTATCAACTATTAAGGAGCTCTTGAATTTTCCCTGGTCAGGAACTGGTTAGGCAGATGACTTGATCTGCCATCATGGTTGTGTGTATTAAAACTAAGGATTGTTAAGGAAACTTCTACTTTTGGTAGTTGCTTCAGTGTCTATAGTGTGAAAGTATTAGGTGAATTAATAATGATCATTCAATTTGTTAGGCAATGAGTTCGTGTTCATGAGGATCTGGACCGATGTCAAGGTTTCGGGGATGGTTCCCAAGAGTATGGGATCAGGTGTCAGTTCTACTTCACCTGGCTCCCTCAATTCTTGTTTTATATTGCATCTTGTGGGTGCTATATTGTTATTTAAAATTTCTTGTATTACCTATCCACTTTCTTCATGATGATTTCGTAATCTATCCTCTCATCATTCCGGATGCCCTTCTTGCTAGCATAGCTGAAACAGAGGAGCAGACACAATTGGCCACACGAGTTTCAACATGGAAAGAAGGGATTGAACACACCTTGGAAGAGTGAGTTGTAGGAAATTGCTTGTTCTCTTCCAATCCTTGATCTATATTGGCCAAAGAATTCTTCTGGTTATTTGAGATTTCCTTTTTTTTTTTCATTGATTGGTAATTATTTTTTACAGGATACACGCCCTCCTTTTGACATTCACTTATATGGCAAGAGAATCTTGGACAAGCTTTCCTTCAAAATGGATGGTGGGGGATGCATGTCCTTCGCTGATGTTGTGATGGGCCAACCCAAGAATGATGTTGCAGGGACATTTTCTGCACTTCTGCAGCTGGTATTTACCTTTTTCTGCTTGCAAGCTTTTATGGCATACTTTTTCTTGGAACAAAACTCAAGAAACTTTATATATTTGCCACAAACTCTCTATATTGATTTCAGGTGGACAATGAGAATGTTGATCTGCAAAGAGCTCCAGCAAGTGATGAGTTTGTATGTCACACAGCTGCAAATCCCTTCTATGTGAAGCTCCTTCGCCATGCCAGAAGCGAAAAAATGGAGAACTATTTGAAAAGGAAGAGAGCTAGTTTCCCTTTGAGGAAAGGGTGCATAATAGCAAATTCCTCCACCTCAGAAGCCACCTCACCTTTAAAGCCATTGCATCAGAATGGTGGATTCTTTCCTAAGCTTGGGAAGGGCACTGATATCAAGTGTACTCTTGAGGGGAAGAGAAGATGGAGGTTTGCTTAGTTTATAGAGCCATTTGATTTGCAGTCTTCTGGTTGACATGAAACAACATTTTTTTAAAAAATTTGAGGATGATGTAAATTGGCTATTGCATGGTCTAGAGGCGATAACGCATTTTAAGTTTTGGCTTAGGCCTAAGTAGGTATATATGTTAAAAGTTTTTGTAATTCCTATATGTTCATTCATTAATCAATATATTTCTTGTTTGTCCATCCTTGTTTATATGTAATGGTGGCCATGCCCCATTAATAAATCTAAACTTTGTCCATTTCAATCTCTTTTGAGATATTGTCTAAGAAGAAACATTTTTAGCTGCAAGCAAAACTTCTTCACAAGGCCAGAGGTCTCTTTTTAGGTGAGTTCTCTCTTGCACTTCATTTCAATATCTATATGATTTACTGGTGTGGTAGATCAAATGTTTACCTTTTTCTTTTTCTATATCTTTAAATGTTTGTTATAGATCAAGGAGTAATTTATGGATCTCCTTGATTTCTTCAACTTATAAAATGATTGAGAGGGATTTTCCTTCTTTGCTTTATAATTGTAAAATATCTGTTGATACCTGTAGCCCATTATTTTGTTTCTTGATGTATAAAATGAAGATTGAGAATAATATTATTTCTACAATAGATTATGAAAAAAAAAATATAAGATACCATTTTCACAAGAACATTAGGAGTGTCATTTTCATCCATGCTCTTTGTATGTGTTTCTGAATGCTTTTACTCCATGTTTTGTTGTTTGATTGGATGGATACATGATATCTCTTGCAAGGGTTCCACAAATTTCTTGATTTTAGCTTCTTTATGAGTCGAGCAAGGTGTCGAACAACCTCTATGCTCATATTGACTCAACAGTTGAGGTTGGGGGAGAAGATGTGGATGATATTGTTCTTCTTTATGTTGAGGTGGGCAAGGCCAATAGTGGAGATGGCTAAGCTGAATCGGTGGAAGGTGAGAGAGCAAACGAAGTCAGTGATGATGAGGCAGTCGGGGTGGAGAATAATATTGTGGAAGAGGATGAGGACCATGGTGAGGTTTGGGGTGGTAGGGAAGTTGATAAGTGGGGTGGAGGGAGTGATAGATGCTGTCAGGGTTGTAGTATGACATTGAAGGCCAGGGTGGAGAGTAGGAATAGGAGAAAATATTTAAAGGTCGGCCGGGAATGTGATAGTGAAACATTGCATAGTTAAAGGTCAGGGAATAATGAGAGATATCTTGTCTCCTTAAGGGAAGGAGAGAGTCACCTAAGGGCTGGGCTGCGAAGGATGTCATGGTTGACTAGGTGAAGGAGAATGAACGAGCTACTTTGGTGGTTGAGATATAGTAAATTCACATTTTTCAGGATTTTTGACCTTTTACCAAGGTCAAGAATTCTAATTGATTGAGCTAAATTATATGGGGCTTTCAAATCCATGATCACTAGACTTATGGAGCCCACAGGAGAGATCATGTATTAATATAATTAGACTAATTTAAGGATGAAAATGGTATGGATATTATCTATTTGGATCTGTTTTCATATCCGAATCAATCTAGATTTAGATAGAAATTTAAGGATCCAATTAATATCCATATCCATATTCATTAAAGAAAAATGGATATGGATACGGACAGACAACAATCCGATTCATATCCGAATATTCGTATCTAGATGTAATCCTATATAATTTTATATAGCATTTATTAATTTTTTTTAAAAAATATATAGTCTTATAAATATGTTATTAACTTAATTTATCATCTATTTAGTAATATTTTTGATTTTATAGTCATAAAATTTAATATTTTAAGTTATATTCATCATTATATCCATACTTTCAATATCAAAATTATATCCGTATCCGTTTAAAATAAATATGGATATGAATTTTTACATCTGAATGATATCCATATTCGTATTTATATTCATCGGATAAAATAAATATGGATAAACATGCTGGTCTCCGATCTAGTTTCAGCCCCATACTAATTTCTTGGAGGGATATGAACGTCCAAAAAAACGTATAGTGGATGCAAATGAAAATAGAACTTTGAAAAGTGTCGATATTGCTAGTGTAAAATTGTGCAAGTTTTTACCATAGTTTTTATTTGAAAAGAAGTATTTATTGCAAAATTATGGGCAGTAGGCACTTGGCAACCTCATCCAACTCTTGCATAATATGCAATTGAGACTTAACATGTTCGAACAAAACCTATATCTGTTTTCCCAATATTTTGGCATTTTTATGTACTTTTTGATAGAGCACCATATGCAAACTTACCAATATTTGCATGCAAGATTCTAAACAAATCTCCCAATTTAGTAGTTCAATCCAGCCTATGCCCATCTTCAATTTGTAGCTTGTATAATTCTTGATCTTGAGAGATGCAATGATGATAGCAGCCCTCCTAATCTCTTGTGATGCCTGGATTTGCTAGAAGATGCTTAGCATGATTTTTTCGGACAATTCTTAGGTGGCCCCCACCTAAATTGTTCCAAGTGACTTCAACTGAAACTTGTTTGCCCCTTTCGTAGCATCATTGCCTATGCGGTTGATCACAAATTTTGGAGCCAGGTTATGTTGCTGATGCAAATGTTGTATTTGACTAAACATCATATGTCAAGCACTAAAAGTTTCGGTGGTGCTCCATTTTTTTTCTTCTTTCTTTCACCTTTTGTTTTGCATATGATAGTGTGCAAACGAGGCCGGTATGCAATTTTGGCTTATGCAATAGAGGCAGTCCTCCCCAATTGCCTAATCTCTCACCACTCTTGATGAAAGCAATATTTAAACGGTTCGCAGGTATGTCCACCAAGAGGCTAAATCAGGCGCTACTTGAACTGCTGCTGCTGTTGTTTTTGGGAGAGGAGGGCTAAGCCTACCGTGGATATTATTATGTTTATTAATATCAACCATATGATATATTCAGTGCAGGATAAGTCTTAATCCCAACAAAAACTCACTTTTCATCAATAAAAATGCATACTTGCTGGGATGGTACATTCTCACATACTTCTGCTGTGAATCATCAATCTACGTATATTTACACAAGCACTGCAGTTCATCATAAATACAAACAATCCATCATAAATATAAAAGAGTACTGGTCATTTGTTCGCACAAAAATATATTCCATGCACATGTTACGAGCGAATTGGTGTAACATGGATAATTGGTGCGAGATAGCTGAACACTGCAATGCCAAGTGGGGAGGAACAATTCTGAGTCCACAATGGACGGACACCCTGAAACATTTTTCAGTAAATCTTTTAAAAAAAATATATTTTCCAGTCGATAAAAACATTCTTTGGTGCGCTAAACAGTGCAGTTTTCTCTGAAAAATAGGAAACAGAAGGTCGGCAAAGAGGGCGGTGTAATGGGCTGTACCTATCAAAGTAGGCTATGCGATCACATTTGCGACTTTATCATCATTTCGTGGTGCCTCTGCAATTGCTCTGTCAACACCGGATGACAATTTTTGAATCTTAAAAATGTTAGGGATGAAGGCAGGCCCTTGGCTGGCAGCGAGCGGATCTCAGGGCAATTTGATATCAACAAAAATCGGAGGGTGGAAAGACTGTGCAACTCTGTTGGCAGGGACTGAAGACCGACACAATTTACAAGATATAGCCGTCTGAGAGACTTGAGGCCTTGCAACCACAATTGCTCTCTCCAGTGAAGAATGCGAGTTGAGCTGACCCATTGATACTGAGTCGTTCAAGAGAGGGCAGGGTAATTGTGGAGAACAACACTTTGACCAAGGTACTGTCGTCGATGCACAGGGAGCGAAGATGGGCTAAACCCGCGTCCCGCTTTTCCTCATTTGCGGATACCGTGAGCCGAGGACATTTTCCGATCGTCATATTTTCCAGAGATCTGAGAGCTCGTAAGTCCCCCAGTGACCTCAGTTCTCGGCACTCCAAAATAATTAAATTACTGAGAGCTATCATTTGACCGAGCACTTCTCCTGGAAGAGATGTTATGTGTGGGCAATGGACCAACTCCAAGTAGGAGAGAGAGATGAGGTTGTGCAGGCAGCCAGGTAGTGACTCATCCAGATGACCACATGAAGCCAGTATAAGATGTCGGAGAGAAGAGGGAAGGATCAGTTGCACTGCGGATGGGGGCAAGGGACGGTTCATGATTTTCAAGTTCTCGAGGGAGAGAAAGCCTTTAAACCTTTCCACTTGCAGCCGCACAACCTTTTGACAGTCAATAATAATTAATTTCCTGATAGCAGGGAGGTGGTGTAACAACAGCCATTGTTCGAGATTTTCCAGGTTTGGACCCCCATTGATATACACGTCAGAAATCGAAGAGGTCCTGCTGCTTCTTCTACGACGCTGTGTCATCCTGCTGTCATCAGTCAAACCATGCTCTCCGTCCCATGATTCTGGGAGCATATTTATTCCCACATTCTTTAGGTGCAATTCTCTAAGCGAGGGAGGGAGGCAGGCTAAACTCTTTAGCTTGGGACAATCCTCGATATGCAGCTTAAGCCGGCGAGGAAACATCTGGATACTTTCTGTTCTGAACCATTCTTCCCATTCCGGCATGTCTGAAATCTCCAGCTCTTCCAGCAACGGGAATATTTTGAACTTTGGAGAGCCATAGAATTCATGACCAACTAGTTTCACCGCACGCATATTTTTGATGTGCAGAATCTTGAGGAATGGCAGCTGTCCAAGAGGTGGACGATGCCCACAGCTTTGGATATTTTCTAGGCAAATAGCTTTCAAACTTTTGAGCGATTCTGGCTCCAGCCAACTTGGAAATCTGACACCACCATAGCTTCTGATTTCCAGCCTTTGGAGAATGGAATGTGGTTTGAGGCCTTCAAGTACCTCATCATCATTCCCGGAGCTGTTCCATACCAACTCCAATTCATCAAGGTAGTGTTTATTGTTCAGCTTAGCCTGACTGGCCTCTTCCTTACTCTTGACATTCTCAAGATTCTCAATGCGAAGTCTTCCATGAAGCTGCATCATATCTTTTAATTCTTCAATCTTGAGTCGTCTCTCCTTTACGACTTTGAATTTTGGTAACTCCTGGAGAGACGTTAGCTTCCCAATATTAGCCAACTTGCAAATTATCTTCTCATCTGCTTTAAGCTGCCTCAATTTAACTAAGTTGGTCATCCGTGCAGGGAAATTCTCGATCAGGCAGTCGGATATGTTTAACACCAGAAGATTGTAAAGGTTACACAGTGATTCAGGCAACCTTGGAATATTGTTTTCAGAGACATCAAGGTATCGGAGAAGTTTTAATTTTCCAATACTGCCAGGCAACTCTTGGATCCCACATTTCCTTAATCGCAACACACGGATATTTGTTAACCGTGTGAACAAGCAATCAAGCATAGAATCAAGGTTTGCATCATACAAATTTACAAACACAAGGGTGCGCAGATTCTTATAATTGCCAAAGTCCGCTAGCTGACTCAACTCCAGATTCTTAGTACATATTGACAGGTGTCGAATTCTACTTGGGATTTCTTGCCACTTTCCATCTTCTATTCTTTGATGTTCGTCAACTGATACAGATTGTACCAGATCGTGTATCAAATCATGCATCACATATTTATCCTTCCAGAAAGAACACTCAAAGAAAGATCTGCCAAGTAAATCATGGAAGTACTCACTCCCTACCACTTCAATCCGCATATTTCCTTGAGGTGCAATGAAGCTTTGTGCCATCCAGGGACTAATTCGTCCTTTTTGTATTCGTAATCTTTAGGAAATATAGAACAATATGTAATACACTGCTTCAGGCATGCAGGCAAGCACTGATAGCTCAACTGTAGGACCGGTATAATGTCATCTTCACCTTGTTTTAGTTCCCATATTTCACTGTTCATGATGTTTCTCCAGTGCCTCTCATGCAAGTCTGAATTCAATAGGGATCCTAACGTCTTTGCTGCCAGTGGCGATCCCTTCAGCCTGTCAGCAATCTTCTTGCCAATAGCTTCCAACTCAGGATGTTCTTCGGGGTTCTGAGAACCAAATGCATGTCTACTGAAAAATTCCCAATAGGCATCTTTTGCTAAACCCTCTAAGAAGGCTGCCTCCATCATGCCCATCTTCTCTGCAACCTTTCGAGATCTAGTTGTTACCAAGATCTTGCTTCCATCCTGCCCCGCCCTTAATGGCGCACACAGGCTATCCCATTTGTTGCTGTCATTAATTATTCCAGATGTCATCAAGGACGAGTAGGAATCTCTTTGACATTATCTCCTCCTTGAGGATCTCTTGAAGACAATTCAAATTTTGGTGATCACACATTCTCTCCCTGGTAAGAGACTCTATTATCTCTTTAGTTAGCCTTTTCACGTCAAAATTAACACACAAATCCAGATCTTTAAATGAAAATAATCAACCACATTCGGATCATTGTAAATGTATTGAGCAAAAGTAGTTTTTTCCGATCCCTCCGATACCAACCACTGGCAAAACAGAAATACTATCTTTCTTTTGTCTCTTTGAACAACCACAGACAGGATCATCATCAATGGGTTCAGTTGCATCACTCGACTTTAACAGCAGTTTTATCACCTTTTCCTTTTCTTTTTCTCGGCCAAACAATTTGGGTTCGGTTAAGAATGAGCTCGTCTCACGTCTCACCGAGCTCTTATGTTTTTCCCTTTCATCATCTAAATCCAGGAGTCTGATGACTTTTTCCATTTCATCAGCAATGCCATCTATTATGGAGCGGAGCTGGTATGGCCTCGGCTAATTTAGGGTCGGCCGTCGACCTACCCCAATGGATCATCTGAGTAGAGCAACGCGATATTTTGATCACGGTTAACTGTAGGTCGGCTTAAGCCGACCTACTGAAGATCGCCTTCTGGCAAAATGAGATAAGCCTTCATACCCCATCCTCGTCGAACTCAGGTCAGCCACCGAGCTACGTGAAGAGGCTCATAGCTCGTCAACGACCGGCCTACAACCATCTCTGCTGAAGTTGCATTCTCTCCGAATCGGAAAACTCGGATAAAAGAAGATTCTTTCGCGATCCTGTTGCCCAAGAAGAGAAGAAATCTTCCAAATCAATCCAGGGCGACAAACTTGGAAAGTCATGAGAGTCCGAAATGGATACGGCTCCAACTCCTCTCCTATAAATAAAGGAGCTCCGAGATCCTCCAGGTACGTCATTCAATTCGATGCTTTCTTTCCTTATTGTTCTCCAATCTCTTAACTTGAGCATCGGAGGGTCATCACCGGAGGACACTTCGGTGGGGACTTTATTGCAGCTGAACGAATGAAGCTCCAGCAAAACTCATCATCGGCTTCATATTCTTTGGTGGCCGAGCTACTCTATCCTCATTGGCCGACCCCAAGCCGAGAGATCCAGGAGCAACAGGTGGCGCTAGAGGAAGGGCCTCGATTATTTTCGAGGCTTAATTTTGAGGGAAGAAAGCACGACACTGGATATCATGAAGATCTGAAGGAGAGCATCAAATGCGTCCCAGTGTTCTAGTGGTCGGAAGACCTACAACGCTCGATAGGTTAATACATCTCCACCACCAATCCAGGAGAACCCACCAACAGCGCCAACGATCTCACAGAAACAGTATGACACCCTACTTCATCAGGTGTAGGCATTATCAACCGCCATAAGAGAAATACAGCAGGCAGATGAGCACCGTCCGGCCGAAGAAGATTCAAGCCTGATTCGAATAAGGTCGGAGGAATGACGCCCCCGTAGCCCTAGGATGGAGGCTAGTCATCACAACCGACCTACAAGTCCTTCTCGACGAAGACCTGAGCGCTTGCCAACACCCATTTCAAGAAGAGGCTCCACTCCAGGCCATGAGACTCCTAGGCACCGAGCCACTCATGAGGATGACATAGAGAAAAAACTCAAAGAGATGCAATGGCAGCTGGATGCGTTGCGGGAACCAAGGTAGCAAGAAGAGGATTTGGGGTTTAATATCGATCCCCCATTCACTCAGAAGATTATGGATGAACCCTTGCCACATTGGTTTAAGATTCCTCAAATGGAGCTTTACGATGGAACGACCGATCCCATAGATCATCTAGACAGTTTTTGAACTCTTATGCATCTGCAAGGGGCTATCGATGCGATATTATGTCGAGCTTTTCCTTCAACTTTGAGAAGGGCGGTTTGACATTGGTATTCAAATCTGAAATCCGATTCTATAGATTTCTTTTACCAGTTGAGCCATCTATTCGTTGCCCATTTCCTAAGTAGTCGTCGGCAGCATCGCAATTCTGACTTCCTCGTGAGCATCAAGCAATGGGAGAATGAGTCCCTTCGGGAGTACATCAATGCTTTAATGCAGCCACGTTGGAGGTTTGAAATTTAGACCCATCAGTGACCATGACGGCATTCAAGGCCGGCCTCCTCCAAAATGACCTTTTGTTCTCCCTCAGCTTGGACTATCCGAAGAACTTTGCTGAAATGCTAGAACGAGCGGAGAAATATGCCCAGACCGAGGAGGCTTGGAACCAGCAGGAAAGTAGCCAAGATGGTAGGACGGGTCCGTCCCAAAAGCAGGAGAAGAAAAAAGATCATAGACGTGTGCAGCATCGCCGAAAGGACCCACAGTTTCGTCAATCGCGTACCCCACCTCGGAATAGCCGACCAACATCTCCAAAGCCACGAGGCCGATCTAGAACTCCACCTCGGAGGTTCAATTACTACACCCCTCTCAACACCCCCCGGGCTTAGATTCTGATGGAGATCGAGCGACAGAAAGATATACCTCGATCCAAGAGAATGGTAACCCCTGTCCGAGTAAGAAATCTGAAAAAGTATTGTCGATATCATCGTGACCATGGGCATGACACTAAGGAGTGCTGGCAGCTCAAAGAAAAAAATTGAGACACTAATCAGGTGGGGACAACTTTGGCACTATATGGATGAACAGCGAATCCCGGCAAATCTGAATTGTGACCAGCCTCAGTAGAGTGAGCCACGCATAGAGCAGCCGGCTGTGGGAGAAATCAGAGTAATTATTGGAGGAAATCTTGGCAAAAATACTTCAAATCAAAATTGACCAAGAGAGGGATCGAGGAAGAGGAAGGTAGATGATGAAATTACTTTCACCAATGAAGATCTGAAAGAAATAAATCAGCCCCATGACGATCCTGTAGTCGTTTCCCTGAATATTGCTAATTATGATGTACATCGAGTTCTTGTTGATAACGGAAGATCGGTAGATATTTTATTTTATGATGCCTTTGTTCGAATGAACTTAAGCCCTGAACTACTGACGAAGAGGAATGTACCTCTGGTCAGATTTTCTGATGCTATGGTTCCAGTGGAAGGGACTATCCTACTATCGACAAAAGTTGGGCAAGCTCCGAAACAGGCGGTTGTCGACATAACTTATTTCATTATGAATAGTTCCTCCGCCTATAATGTCATTTTAGGTTGGCCAGGCCTAAATGCCCTCCAGGCCATAGTATCGATCTATCACCTAAAGGTCAAATTCATGACTCCACATGGAATCGATGAGCTCAGGGGGAACTAGGCAGTTGCAAGAGAGTGTTACATGGCCACTTTACGTGGAGTGGTGATTGAAGAACAATCCATAAATGAGTTAGACATCCGGGACGAACAAACTGAACAAAGAGGCTCCCCGGTAGAAGAACTAATCTCTATACCAATCAAGGATGATCCGAACAAAGTTGTGAAGGTTGGCTCAAGCTTATGTGAAGAAGATCAACAACCCCTCATCACATTTCTATGAGATAATGCTAATATATTTGTTTGGTCAGCCTCAGACATGTCCGACATCGATCCGTAAGTCATGGTACACCGATTCAATATAGACCTCGATCATCGTCCGATCAGGCAAAAAAAGCAGAGCTTCGCCCCTGAACGTCAGAGGGCGATACAAGAAGAAGTTGATAAGCTCTTGAAGGTCGGCTTCGTTCGAGAAGTTTATTATCCAAAGTGGTTGGCTAATGTCGTTCTTGTCAAAAAGGTCAGTGGAAAATGGCGCACGTGTATTAATTATGTGGATCTCAATGAAGCATGCCTAAAGGATAGCTATCCTCTGCCACGCATAGACCAATTGGTGGACGCGACCTCTGGACATCAGCTCTTGTCATTCATGGATGCTTTCTTGGGATACAATCAGATCCGAATGATGCTCGAGGATGAAGAAAAAACTTCTTTCATAACTGACCAAGGTCTCTTTTGCTATAGGGTCATGTTGTTTGGCTTGAAAAATGTTGGGGTGACCTATCAAAGACTTGTGAACAAGCTTTTCAAAGAGCAGATTGGGAGACATATGAAAGTATACGTAGACGATATGCTCGTTAAAAGTAGGGCGGTCGAATACCAAATTACCGATTTAAAACAAGCCTTTTCTATATTACGGCATTTTCGAATGAAGTTCAACTTGGATAAATATGCTTTTGGTATCACCTCTAAAAAATTTCTTGGGTTCATGGTGTCACAACGTGGGATTGAGGCCAATCCAAAGAAGATTCAAGCTCTTCAAGAGATGAAGCCTTCGAGAATGATCAAAGAAGTGCAGCGACTCACATGAAGGATTACGGCCTTAAATAGATTCCTATCTAGATTAGCGAAAAAGAGCCTTCTATTTTTTAAAGCCCTCAAGCAACCGAAGAATTTTCAATAGATGGATGAATGCCAGAAAACCTTCGATGAACTAAAGAAATACCTCGACTCTCCCCCTCTGTTAAGCAAGCTAGAGCCTAAGGAGGTGTTGTACTTGTATCTAGCTGTCTCTTCTTCGGCAATTAGTTATGTTCTGGTCCGACAGAAAGCCAAGATTCAAAAGTCGATCTATTATGTGAGCCAGATATTTCACGATGCTGAGACCAAGTATACGAGACTGAAAAGGATCGTCTATGCTCTCTTAATATCTACGAAAAAATTATGCCCATATTTTCAAGCGCACACCATCGCAGTCTTCACAGATCAACCCATTTGATCGGTATTATATCGACCAGATACTTCTGGACGGTTGGCTAAATGGGCTATCGAGCTAGGTGAATTTGATATTAAATATTTGCCAAGGCCATCTATTAAAGCTCAGGCATTGGCGGATTTCATTCTGGAATGTACAATTCCAGATGAGAAATTTGATCGTGCTAAAACTTCTTCAACTGATGAATGTTAGACCTTGCATGTTGATGGATCTTCGAATGCCACGGGCTCCGGAGTCGGCCTGATCTTAACCAGTCCGAAAGGAGTAGTAGCAAAATATGCTTTACGTTTTGACTTTTCGGCTTCCAACAACGAAGCCGAGTATGAGGCATTGATAGCGGGACTGAGAATAGTGAAAGAAATGGGAATTCTACATCTCAGATTACATAGTGATTCGCAGTTGGTGATTGGTCAGGTTCAGGAAGAATATGAAGCCCGGGAGTCGAATATGGTAAAGTTTCTGCAGAAGGTTAGAGACTTGGCTTCTAACTTTCTACCGATGGAGGTTCAGCAGATACCAAGGGTGGAGAATATACAAGCTGACCTTCTTTCTAAGCTAGCAACCCATGGGGTGGCCGACTTAAAAAGAAGTTCATACATGAAAGTTTTGAAGAAGTCGAGTATTGAGGAGGTTTCGGTAATGCAAGTTGATCTGAAATCGAGCTGGATAGATCCTATTCTCCATTATTTGCAAGATGGAATTTTGCCTACAGATCGAGATGAGGTGAAAAGATTGAGACACCTTGCTCTGCAATACGTCGTTTACAAAGAAAAGTTGTATAAAAGGTCTTTCACCCTTGCCTCTGCTCAGATGCCTCCGTCCTTCGAAAGTCGATTATGCCCTGTGGGAAGTCTACGAAGAAATCTGTGGTAATCACTTGGGGGGCAAAGCTCTATCCCATAAAATATTACGGTAGGGATATTTTTGGCCAACCATGCAAAGAGATGCAGTCGATCTGGTGAGCAGGTGTGACCAATGCCAAAGGACCTCAAACATTCAGTGCCGACCTTCGACACCACTGGCCTCGATCATGACACCTTGGCCCTTTGTCTAATGGGGAATGGATATCCTCGGACCATTTTTGATCGCCGTAGCACAAAAGTTTCTAATTATCGCGATCGACTATTTTACTAAGTGGATGGAAGCAAAGGCAGTGGCTATGATTATCGAAGCCAGAGTTTAGAGCTTTGTCTGAAAGTCTATTATATGTCGATATGGTTTACCCCATGCCATCATAATCGATAATGGACGATAATTCAATAACCCAAGGTTCATAGGGTTCTATAATGACTATGAGATTTCTCATAGATTGACATCGGTAGGTCATCCACAGACTAATGACGAGGCTGACGTGATGAACAGGACGTTATTACAAGGATTGAAATCTCGCATAAGCCAGGCAAAAGGATCGTGGGTTGAAGAGTTGTACAATGTCCTTTGGGCGTATCGTACGACACAGTGTGTCCCAACTGGAGAGACACCTTTCATATTGGCCTTCGGTACGGAGGTCGTGATACCCATAGAAATGGGTTTACCCATGCTCTGGGTAGAGGAGTTTGATGAAGATAGCAATTCCTTTGGCATGAGAGCAAATCTAGATCTGCTGGAAGAAATTCGGAAACGAGCTCAAGTTTGGATGGCCAACTATCAATAGAAGGTTGTCCGATACTACAATTTTTGAGTGAAGAGCAAATCTTTTTTGGTAGGACAATTAGTTCTTCGTCGAGCTAAGAATTCTCACCCATCCGAGCAGTTAAAATTATCGTCGAACTGAGAAGGACCTTATCGCATGGCTGAAATAGTCTGGCCAGGAACTTATCGTCTCTGTCGACTAGATATAACTCTGATCCCGAGGACCTGGAATGCCGACAAACTTCTAAGATATTATGCTTAGCATGTAATCTCCATCTTGAATTTTTATTTGATAATGAATGATAACTTCTCATAGGTTTTATTTTCGCCAACGCACGCTCCTCGACCACGGTCGAGGAGCGGAATACGTCTCCATCGGATGTCGCCAACGTGCGCTCCTCGGCCATGGTCGAGGAGCAGAATGCATCTCCATCGGATGTCGCCAATGCATGCTCCTCGGCTATGATCGAGGAGCAGATCGTGTCTCCATCGAATGTCGCCAACGTGCGCTCCTCGACCATGGCCAAGGAGCGGATTGCATCTCCATCGGATGTCGCCAATGCACGCTCTTTGACCATGACCGAGTAGAACATATCTCCATCGGATGTCACCAACGCATGCTCCTCGACCATGGTTGAGGAGCGAAATGCATCTCCATCAGATGTTGCCAACATGCACTCCTCGACCACGATCGAGGAGCGAAACGCGTCTCCATCGGATGTCGCCAACGTGCGCTCCTCGGCCATGATCGAGGAGCGGAATGCATCTCCGTCGGATATCGCCAACGCGCACTCCTCGACCACGATCGACGAGCGAAATGCATCTCCACCAAATTTTGCCAATGTACGCTCCTCGACCACGGCTGAGGAGCGAAACGCATCCCTACCGGATATCGCCAACATGCGCTCCTCAGCTATGGCTGAGGAGCGGGATGCGTCTCCAATAAGTTTCACCAACGCATGCTCCTCGACCATGGCCGAGGAGCGGAATGCGTCTCCGATAAGTTTTGTCAATGCACACTCCTCAACCACGGTCGAGGATCGGAACGCGTTTCCATCGAATTTCGCCAACGCACACTCCTCGACCATGGCTAAGGAGCGGAATGCATCTCCGCCAAGTTTCGCCAACACGCGCTCCTCGGCCATGGCCGAGGAGCGGAACGCGCCTCCGATAAGTTTCGTTAACGTGCACTTCTCGGCCATGGTCGAGGGGCGGAATGCGTCTTCATCGGAGCCCGCCAACACGCACTCCTCGGCCATGGCCGAGGAATGGAACATAACTCATGAAGTTCGTGAAGACACACTCCTCAACTATGGCCGGGGATCGTAATGCACCGGCATAAATCTTCCATCACTTTTTAGTCACGCCGTCTAAGGTCTACGCTAACCTACGTCTTGAAAAAAGAAAAATCTGATGAAGAACGTACGAACTCAACAACAAAAGCAAAAGAAGCTTTGTATTAAAGTTCAACGTTTATAAGTGATGGTCGGTCCATACAAAAATGCCTTGGCAAAGATCAGGGGCAAACAAAAAAGGCCGGCCTAAAAAGAAGAAAGAAAAAGGAAGATCGGCCATGCCCAATCGAAATGATACATTAAGCTCCGTCCGGAGCTCCAGATTTGCCGACCTCCGCTTGGTCGGGAAGGGCGATAACAGCTAGGGGTGGCACTAACGCTGCATCCTCGGCAGCTAGGTCGTCGCGCATGGGGCTGAAGACATCTTCCATCTGAATCTCTCGATCCTCAGCTCCCTCGGCCTCCTCATCATCCAACTCTAAGAGGTCCAAGTTCAGGTTGGGGAAGATCCTCCGGATCTTCTCTTTCAGATCTATGCCCCCTTGCAAGTAAGAGAGCGATGCAAAATCCACCTTGATGTTGCGGAATTCCTCCGAGGCGCAGAAGGCCTGGACTGCCTCTACCCTAACGGCCTTCGCTCGTGCCTTTCCGACCTCCCTCTCTCCCAGCATCTGAGCTTCAGCCTTGGTCAGCTCGGACTCCAGCAGCTTCACCCTCTCCCTGAGGGACTTGGTCTCGTCCTCGGCCTTTAGCCGAGATAACTGAGCATCATCCGCCCGTCGGTTGGCACGGGCGGCTTTCTCCTCGGCTTCCTTAGAGAGGCGCCGAGCCTCTCTAATTACCTCAACAAAATGGTCCACATGATGGACAAGCTAAAAAAAAAAGAGAAGAAAGAAGAAGAAGGAAAAGAGATAGTTGAGCCGAGGAGCGAACGCAAAAGCTGAAATAAAGATCGGTAAAAAGCCAACACGTACCCGAAGGAGAGAATCGTAGGAGTCCTGGATGCGGAAGGCACCCCCAGCCTCCGCAAAGGTCTGGACGTCGGCTGGTAAAATGACCGACTTTAGTAAGGAACGGGCAACACGATAGTCGCCGATGCCCTTCCTTTTATCCTCGATATCTGAGAAAACTTCCACCGGAGAGACACTCCCCGAAACATCGGATCCACGGTCGAACATCCGAATGGAGATCTTCGGCCCACCCGAGCTTCTCTTAGAAGAGGATGTGGAAGGTTGGGGGACGGTCTCTCCTGGAGCTGCGGACCGAAGCAGCGTCACATCCTTCACCGACGCCTTCTCTTTCCTTGGGGCATTGGCCGCTCTTAAGGAATCTCCTACTGCGGGCTACGCCAGGACAGCCTCGATTCGAGCGCGTTTGGGAGCCACGGCCGTGCTGGTCTTTCTCTTCTTTGCCGTCCGACGAAGAGTTTCAAGGTCGGATGGGTTCATCGCTGAACAGGAGAACACAAGATTCGGTCAATGACGATGACAAGAAAAGAAAAAATGATCCAAACAAAATTGCATAAGAACACTTACTCCTCGAGTTAGTTGAAATTAGTCCGACCTTAAACAAGCTCTTCTCGGTAAGAAATCTGGATAGCGAAAGAGGAGCAAGACTAAAGATTTGACTCAAGACCTCCTCCTCGACTTCGGATAGTGATGGAGGTCTGATAGTCGACCTATGAAACCGTCCCTATGATGTGCTAAAGCCCCATGGTTATTCGGTCGACACAAAAAAGAAGCGCTCCTTCCAGTTATGTACTGAAGAAGGAGCGCCTCAGAAAAGACGGTATCCTCTCCGAGGAGAAGCATACCACCATCTGACCTCCATCGGATGCTCCTTTAAAGTGAAGGAGGCTCGGAGAAGATGGGAGGTAGGCTCGATCCCAAGGAGGAGGCAATGGGTGAAGAAGCCTAAAATTGATTGTCAGAAGTTCGGCGCTAAATAACAAAAGTTAATTCTATATAGGTTTAGAAGCTCGACAATGAAAAAATAAAAAGGTAACCTAAGGCCGGCCTTTAGCGATTTTTTGTAAATACCAACTCGTCCAGGCCGAGGAAGAGCTATATGTTCCCCAGGACCGGCGACCTCTAACCTGAAATTATCACGGACATGATACCTCATCCTGATGACTTTCAGGTCCTCCGAAGTGAGGACGGAATCTATTCTGAAAGGGCTAGAGTTTGGAACTTCACGTTCCTCAGATTTGTCAGGAGAACCGACCACCCCGAAATCATGGTCCTCGCCAGAAGGATTATCTGAGCTCCAAGAAGATCGAGACAAACTAGATTCACTCATGAGTATGAAGGAGACTGATCTAAAGGACGAGGAGGCTGAACAAGGGGAGTTAGGACGGGATCGACAGTAGCTCGACTGAGTTCGAGCTATTCTTTGCGCAAAGTACCGGAGTCCATCCTTTAAGCAATAGTAGCAGTCAAAAGAGTAATACAGACTCTATTTATAAGAGGCATGAATGGCTCTGATGTACTACCATTTCATCTACCCCTTTTAGATCTTTGCCAGGTGTCAAATACCCATTGGACGGGATGGGTAAAACTGGAGCAAAGCAACAGATGGTTAGATTTCATGGTTGATGGACTTCTCCCAATCTTGTCATATTATCGATCTCTGACATAGCAAAGCGGACATGATTTGAAGATCGGCCTCGGCTTCAATAGGATACTTACGTCGGTCGCTCAGAGGTAGATCGATCTTGTAAGTAGGGGGCAAACCATTGTGGAGCGGAGCTGGTATGGCCTCGGCCAATTTAGGGTCGGCCACCAACCTACCCCAATGGATCGTCTGAGCGGAGCAAAGCGATATTTTGATCACGGTTAACTATAGGTCCGCTTAAGCCGACCTACAATTCCAGCTGACCTACTGAAGATCGCCTCCTGGCAAAATGTGGTAAGCCTTCATATCCCGTCCTCGTCGAATTCAGATCGGCCACCAAGCTACGTGAAGAGGCTCATAGCTCGTCAACGACCGACCTACAACCATCTCTGCTGAAGCTGCATCCTCTCCGAATCGGAAAATTTGGATAAAAGAAGATTCTTTCGCGATCCCGTCACCCAAGAAGGGAAGAAATCTTTCGAATCAATCCAGGATGACAAACTTGGAAAGTTGTTAGAGTCCGAAACGGATACGACTCTAACTCCTCCCTTATAAATAAAGAGGCTTTGAGACCCTCTAGGTATGCCATTTAATTCGACGCTTTCTTCCCTCATTATTCTTCAATCTTCTAACTTGAGCATCGGAGGATCTTCATCGGAGGATACTCCGATGGAAACTTTATTACAGGTGAACGGATGAAACTCCAGTAAAGCTCGTCCTCGGCCTCATATTCTTTGGTGGTCGAGCTACTCCATCCTTGTCGGCCGACTCCAAGCCGGGAGATTCAGGAGCAACTATCTAACCTCCCCATAACCTTCTTCACTCTAGCCACAGCATCATCGTCAGGATTAAACAAATTTCTGGCAAGAGCAAAAGAAGAAGATAAGTTACCTCCCTGATTCTTTTGGCTTTCAGCCTTTTGCGCCAGGACTTGGTATTCGAATTCGCCGAGCAAGTCTTCGGCATCACAGGCGGCGCCTTTGAATTGTTGGAGGATTTTGTCAAGGTTCTCGTCTTTGGTGCGCCTCTTCTCGGCGCGGTTAAGGACGATGCGTGTCCGTAGTAGAATAGTCTGCAGCCTCATAAGGTCATCCTGAAGGCCCGAGTGCTGCCCGAACTGCTGGATGGCGTCGGAGGTCACCTGGCCGACCAAGTTGTCCAGCACAGCGGAAGCGATGGATCCTCCAACTAATAGCAGCGCCTCCATATATCGATCGGTGGAGGTGGGGAGAGAGCAACAGAGAGAGATTTCATAGACTAGCTTCATAAGCTAGGGTATGGCAGAATCTGGGTAAAGATTGACCCGATGGAGTCGCTGAGCTGGGGGTGACCCTATTAAGGGAAAGAATAGAATTTTCTACCAACCCTTTGTTAATGAAAAGATAATGGCAATTTACCATTAGTATGGCTGGATCAGGCACTCGGATGATGGCTGCCACTTTTCTTGGTTCATCTTTACTCGGAAGGAAGCGATTATCCCCTGCAGCCGAAGAATTTCATGGAGGTGGAATGGGGTGACTGGAGTCATGTAAAGGATAGCACTTTTCCGTTGCTTTTGGAGGTGTTGGGTGGTCCGGGGATTGATGCCAATAGAGCGGAAGCTCGGGCCGCGATGGTTCATCCTCGGCTTGATCCGTGGTTAGTTACATCGAAGCTACAATAACCTAGGACTAATTGGTGCAGAGCGAAGGGAAAGAAAGATCTTGAGTTTAATCCCAACTTATCAGGTCCCAACTCTTGATCGTCAAGGCCAAACCAGCCCCTGAAACAGCCAAGTTTGCCAGGTTCTCAGCTTGACTCTGATGGATGGTAGAAGTGATCACCGAACAAGCAAGCAATAGGGCCGGCAAGACTTAGGCCTTTTAAAGATCGCCGAGCCTGTGACTCTGATCGGGACTCAGTTCGGCATGTTACTTGACTTGGGGTTGGATGGGGATGATATGGAAGTGGCCGAGATGGAGGAGTCACCTTGAGAGATTTGTCTTTGTCTAAGGTGGTACCTAATCCAGCCCATCTCAATCGAGCTAGCAATCTGAGCTCTCCCACGACTCATCTCTAAGCTGAGCTAGTTGGCCCAAAATCAAGGTTTGGCATGGTGGTTGAATAGTGCCTAGGCCAAAGTCACATTTCCACCCATTCCATGGTAGGCTCTAGCCTAGTGGTAAAGCATTAGCCATGAGGTAGCAGCCTGAGACCATGCTAGGTGTCTTAGCATGCCAATCTAAGATCGAAGGGGGTGCTGAAGCTAAGAATGGGTAAGGAGCGGTGCCGAAAACCAAGAAGAAGCCGAGTGAAGATGCTAGACCCTCTTGCCCTCTGAACCAGCTCAATAGTGGGAATCATAAAGAAGGAGAGGTGAGCCAATGGGGATCATCTAGTCTTGATAAGGTGGCCAAGCCTATCATGCATGATGACAGTTTAGGCTCTGGGGGGTTGGGCCCTCAAGGTAGAACCAACCATGATCTAGTTGTCCGCCACATCAAGGCAGCTTTGGAGGACAGTGGTGGTTCAGGGATTAATATGAATGTGAGAAAGGATTTGGATGTTGAGGATTAGGCCAGCTATTGGGGGATTTGGCCCACCATCCCAAGCTGACACTCACCAATAAAGATCCTATTGTGGAATGCCTGGGGGTTGGGATGCCCCTATTCTCTTCCACTTTCAGAAGATCACAGTACAATAGCATAGTCCAGATTTATGAATGCTCCTGGAATCCCGATTATCTAGCAATAACTTAACCTATGCTCAACATCGCTTCCTGGTAACTTAGGGGTTCTCTACCATTGAGTCTCGAGGTCTTATAAGTGGTGTTGGGGATAAACCCCGCTTCCGCCGAAGTCCAGCCTAATACTTAGCCTAATGTAACTGATAATCCCGGAAGAGCTTCGATCAAGAATTCTTCCTTCAGCAGCTAAACCCCTTCCGAACTCCTTCAGTAGTCGAACTCCTTCCAAACTTCTCCTTTAGCTGAAAGTCGAACCCCTTCCAAACTCCTCCAGCGGCTGAACCCCTTTCAGACTCCTTCAGCAATCGAACTCCTTCCGGACTTCTCCTTCAGCTAAAAATCGAACTCCTCCCGGACTCCTCCAGCGGTCGAACTCATTTTGGACTCCTCCAGCAACCGAACTTTTTTCAGACTCCTCCAGCAACTGAACTCCTTCCGGACTCCTTCAGCAACCGAACTCCTTTCGACCTTCTCCTTCAGTTGGACTTCTTCAGCAGTCGAATTTCTTCCAGACTCCTCCAGCAGTCAGACTTCTTCCAGACTTCTCCTTCAGCCGGACTTCTCCATTAGTCGGACTCCTCCATCAGTCGAACTCCTTCCGACCTTCTCCTTTAGTCGAATTTCTCAAGCAGTCGAACTCCTTCCGAACTCCTCCATCAATTGGACTCCATTCAGATTTCTCTTTCAGTCGAACTCCATTCGAACTTCTTCTTCAACCGAACTTCTTTCAGACTTCTCCTTTAGCCGGACTCTTCTATCAGTCAGACTCCATCTGGACTTTTTCTTTAGCCAAACTTCTCTTAAACTTCTCATTCAGTCAGACTTCTTCATCAGTCGGACTCCTTCCGAACTTCTCCATCAGTTGAACTCCATCCAAATTTCTCCAGTGGATTACTTTCAGATTTCAACTAGTATTTCTTCTGGATGATCTCCTCTAGCTGTATTTCCTTTAGAAGTCCGAACTCTTCTGAAATTGATATATGTCAAAGCTCTTCACCAACCAACATCTGCTTTCTTCGAACTTCGACTATTAAATCTTAACGAATGGGCACATCACGACAACAAACACATCTCTCCATAACAAACTTCATGTGGCCCCAAGTAGGCCTATTATTGGATGGTTATGACTGTCACTATCAGTATGTTACAGGTGATACTTCTTTCTGTAACAAACTCCACATGGCTCTGAGCAGCCACTATCGGATGGTTACGACTGTCACTATTAGTCTGTTATGGGCTCCATCTACAAAAAGGGATCCTCCAGATATATTTTCTCTAAGCTCTCTTCTTCTTTCCAAAACTCTGCTGAATTCTTTTCTGAGCACTCTATTTCTGTTGGTCAGAAGAGATGACTTGATCGTCGAATGATCCTATCGGAGCCACCACCATCGACTCCGAATGAGACTTTATTTTACAGGTCACCAATGGTGACCTCTTCTTCTTCAACTCTAGCTCGATCCGGCGTCAACTGGATTCTGCACCAACAGGATTGGCGCTAGAGGAAGGACCCTCTGTTCCTGAGGTTCTCTTATTCTTAAAGAAGTGCTCAGCAACTATCTGTCTTCTTTCTCTCTAGAGTTCTTTCCAAAAAAAATGCCTCCCAAGAAGACGACTAGCCGAAGATCTACCACTTCTACCGTCAGATCTGATCCAGATCCATCCATCGCTGCTCCATCACTGGCGCTTCAACCTCCTCCTCCACCGATGGCCATAGTAGATTTGGAGTAGTTTAACTTGCTGATGTAGCAAGTTCAGAGTTTCACCGAAATGGTGCAGGCCATGCGGCAACCTCCGATGGCGGTTCCATAAGAAAACCCACCATCAGAATGTTAGAAACCAATCCCAAGGAGGCGCACTTGGGCTAGCATATCCATCACCCCTGGAAAGGAGAAACATAGTAGAGAATTCTTATTTGGATCATGATTTTTCTCCATAAGAGACATTTTTCATCTACAGTCGGAAGTCTTCCAAGATCTACGATCGAGATTACATCCTCGATCAGAAATTTCGAGAGATGGACCGACGGATTGAGAAACTCCATCACGTCATTCCGGCTCACCATGACGATGTCTGCACCGATCCTTCTTCCTCTCTCCAAATTATGTAAGAGCCCATTCCGTCGAACTTCAAGCTTCTCCAATTTGAAAGCTACGATAGAACCTCTGATCCGATCGATCCCTTGGAGGCCTTCCGAACCATGATGCTGCTCCATGGCATACTAGATGCCATTTTATGCTGAGCTTTTTCATCTACCTTGAAAGGGGCAGCAAGAAATTGATACTCAACGTTGAAGCCAGGTATGATCTTCTCCCTTAACTAGATAAGCTATCAGTTTATGGCTCACTTCGTTAGCAGTCGACGTCCCCACCGAGGTTTGAATTTTTTGATGAATATCAAGCAAAAGAAGGAAGAATCTATTCGGACTTATGTCATCCGATTTAATGCTGTTGCATTGGAGGTTCGAAATCTGAACTAGTTTGTTGTAATGGCCGCACTCAAGGGCGGCCTTCAGAAGAATGATTTGCTATTCTTTCTGAAGAAGAAGTACCCCAGAAACTTTGCCAATCTGCCAGCTCGGACTGAAGGATATGCCCGAATGGAAGAAGCCTTCAAGTTGAAGGATGAGGAAGCCATAGGAGAGCAGTAGGCGGACGAGTCTAATAAACCCGCAGTTGATGGAGGGCCGAATGAAGTTTGGCCACGCTCATGGAATTCTCCCGAGTGTAGGTGAGCCCGAACTCCTTGAGCTCATCGTTAAAGAAGCCTCGACAGAAGGGCATGAAGAAGTTCTCCTTCCAGAAGATTTTACAACTATGCCCTCTTCAATATTCCAAAAATATAAGTATTGATGAAGATCAAGGAGCAACTACCGAGGTCTGAAAGGATGCGCACTCATCCTGACAAATGCAATCCTAGCAAATACTGTCTCTACCATCATGACCATGGCCACGATACTGAAGAATGCATTCAACTCCAAGACGAGATTAAGGAGCTCATTAGGAGAGACCGACTGGATCAATTCCTCAGATGCTGGCCTAAAGCAAGAGAAGATCGATCAAGGGCACTGCCGCAGCCAGAACCACCAAGAAGGAAGGAACAACAAGAAGATCGATCGCCTCTCGGCATCATCAATACTATCTCTGAGGGACTTTGATGAGAAGAGGTCAGTGGATCTGAGAGAACAGTGAAAAGATGGAGGACTGAAGAATTCATAACCTTCATTGAGGTAGATACATGGAGAATATAGTTCCCGCATAATGATGTGATTGTAATCTCTTTAAATATAACAGACTATGATGTACGTTGCGTCCTAGTTGATAATGAAAGTTTGGTTGACGTCTTGTCTTATGATGCTTTCTCCAAAATGTCAATATCTAATAGTCAGCTTGGACCAATAAACTTTTCACTAGTAGACTTCGCTGGTGCTGCAGTACTAGTTGAAGGTATAATAACTTTAGCCGTGGCTGCAAGATAATATCCAAGATAATCCAGAGCGTAGGTGGATTTTCTGATAGTAAAGGCTTCCTTTGCTTATAATGCAATTCTCGACCGACCTAGTCTAAATACACTTTGAGCGGTGGTGTCAACTTATTATTTAAAGATGAAGTTCTTGATAAGTTATGGGATCGGAGAGATCGAAAAAGATCAAGCTTTGGCAAGGCACTGCTACTCAATTATCCTGCAAAGGGAAGAACTGTCCGACCCTTATCCTGTTGATAGGCTAGATGTCCGGGATGACCTCACAAAAGAAAGGAAAGACCGATGGAAGATCTTATCTCAGTCCTTCTGAATGACGAAAATGTGGAGCATATGGTGCAAATTGGCTCCAATCTGGAAGATAAAGTTCAGGAGCAGCCCATCGCCTTTTTATGGAGGAATACCGATGCCTTCACCTAGGTTTCGATGGATATGTCTGGGATTGACATCGAGATTATGGAACATCGATTGGCCGTTGAGCCCAAGCATCGATCAGTGAAAGAAAGAGTTTGGGACCATGCACCAGAAAGGTAGAAGGTAATAGCAGAAGAAGTTAATAAGCTTCTCAACGTTGGATTTATCCGAGAAGTCAACTATCTGACTTAGATCTCTAACATGGTCCTAGTCAAGAAAGCCAATGGCAAGTGGAGGATGTGCATCGACTTTAAGAAGCTGAATAAGGCCTATCCAAAAGACAGCTACCCTTTGCCCAGAATTGATTAACTGATGGATGTGACTTCAGACTACGAGCTCCTCACCTTCATGGATGCCTTCTCTGGCTACAACCAAATTTGGATGGCACCGGAGGATGAGGAGAAGACTGCTTTTATTACCAATCATGGTCATTATTATTTAGGATCATGCCCTTCGGGCTTAAAAATGTAGGCGTGACTTATTAGCGCTTGGTCAATAAAATCTTCAAGGAGTAGATCAGCCGCAATATGGAGGTTTCCATCGATGACATATTGGTCAAAAGCCGAAAGACTCTCAATCATGTCGCCGACCTTGAAGAAGCTTTTGATGCACTCAAAAAATATAGGATGAAGCTGAATCCAACCAAGTGCACCTTTGGAGTAGCCTCAAAAAAATTTTTAGGATTCATGATCTCGAGATGAGGGATCGAGACCAATCCAAAGAAAATTCGAGCTATCCAGGAGATGACCGCTCGAAAGTCCATCAAGAAAGTTCAGCGCTTGATCGAAAATGTGGCATCTTTGAATCGTTTTATCTCAAGATCGGTCGAACGCCGCATGCCCTTCTTCCAAATCCTTAGAAAATTGAAAGATTTTTACTGGACTCAGGAATGCCAAAAGGCATTCGATGAGCTCAAGAACTACCTCAGCTTACCCCCCTACTAGCCAAATTCAAATTTGGAGAGGAGCTATTTCTCTACCTTGTGGTCTTTCCTGCGGTGCTAGTGGCAGGCCAGGTCAAAGAAGAGGCAAAAGTATAATGATCAGTCTACTACATAAGCCAGATCCTAAGAGATGTCGAGATTAGGTATACAAAGTTGAAAAAATTAACTTATGCTCTTCTAATTGCAGCAAGAAGACTTTGACCTTACTTCCAGGGACATGCTATAATGCTTCTCACTGACCAGCCAATTAGAGTAATCCTTCATCAAATGGATGGTTCTGAAAGAATAGCAAAATGGGCCATTGAATTAACAGAGTTCGACATCAACTATTGACCTCGACTAGTAATCAAGGCTCAGGCATTGGCTGACTTCATAGTTGAATATACCATTCCAGATGAAGCTGAGCTTGAACAGAATGAGACCGAATGAGACCGACATCCTGTGGTTGCAACCGAGCCTCTCCGAAGAAAGTGCCGACCTTTTCGATGGTTTTTGAGCCCTGTACATGGATGGTTCATCCAACTCCACTGGAGCAGGTGTGGGGTTGATCTTAGTCAACCCCAAGGGAGTCGTTATCGAGTATGTGCTATGCTTCAAATTTCTTGCAACTAATAATGGGGCCGAATATGAAGCGCTGATCGTCGGATTAAAAATAGCAAGAGAGTTAAAAGTAAATCGGCTTCAAGTTTACAGTAATTTTCAATTAGTGGTCGGCCAAGTTAGCAGTAACTATGAAACATGAGAGGAAAGTATGGAGAAATACCTTGAGAAAGTAAATGATTTGACTCCGATCTTTGACAGTTTTGGCATTCGATAGATTTCGAGGGTAGAAAATTCAAGAGCCAATCTTCTCTCTAAATTGGCCACTTCAACCTCAGTCGAACTATCCAAAGAAGTATTTTTTGAAACTCTAAAATGCCCAAGCTTAGAGAAATCATAGCTCGTTATGCAGACGGAGTTCGAGACGAGCTGGATTGATCCATTAGTTGCCTATCTCAAAGAGGAAGTAATTCCTCATGATTCGAAAGAAGCTCAAAAACATAAGAATTAAGCCTTTCAGTATGTTTTATATGAGGGCAAGTTATATAAAAGATCGTATTCGCTACTGCTATTGAGATGTCTCCGACCTTTAGAGTCCGACTTTGCATTATGGAAAGTACATGAGAAAATTTATGAAAATCATGTAGGAGCCAGATCCCTGTCATAAAAACTACTTTGGCAAGGATACTATTGGCCGATCTTGTACCATGATTCTATGGAGTATGTCAAGAAATATGATCGCTGTTAGAGAAATACAAACATACAAAGATGGTCGGTCTCCGAGCTTACTCCACTAAGCGCACCTTGGCCCTTTTTCATTAGCATTCGAACAACGAAAGTTCCTCCTGGTTGCAATTGACTACTTCATCAAATGGATCAAAGTCGAACCACTAGCAAAAATTACTGAGGCCAAGGTACAGAACTTCGTCTAGAAGTCAATCATCTAATGGTTTGGTCTGTCCTGAATTCTCATAACAGATAATGGGTGATAGTTTGCTTGGGCGAGGTTCATTGAGTTCCGCAAAGATCTAAACATCTTCCATCACTTTACGTCGGTAGCTCACCCACAAGCAAATGAGGAAGCTGAAGTGACCAATCAGATTCTGTTGCAAGGCATCAAGATAAGGCTAGATAGAGCAAGAGGGGTCTGGGTGGACGAACTCTACCACATCCTCTGAGCGTACCAAACTACTCAAAGACTACCGACTGAGAAAATACCATTTGCCTTGGGTTTTAGAATGGAGGCAGTCATCCCAATCGAGGTTAAACTTCCATCAGTATGGGTCGTGGCCTTCAATGAGCATCATAACTCATAGGATCTTAGAGTCAACCTCGACCTGCTGGAAGAAAAAAGAGAGAAAGCCCAAGTTTGGATGGCGGCATATAGGCGAAGGATGGCCCGATACTATAACTCCAGAGTTAGAGGTAAAACATTTAGAGTGGAGGACTTAGTGCTTCAGTGAGCCACCATCTCTCAGCCTCAGAGCTAGGGGAAGCTTGCTCCAATTGGGAAGGACCCTATAAGGTCATGAAAGTCATCCAACCTGGGATGTACTACTTAAAGAAACTCGGAGGGGCAGACCTACCTCGATCATGGAATTTCAAAAATCTGTGAATGTATTACCGATGATTTGATTACAATAAAATCCCCCTACTTCAACATCCTAATCTTTATTGTATACTGATAATAAAGGGAGACTATCCTCCGAACTTAATTTCATGATAAATACAGCTCGCTAGAAATAGGAGGAGAACCTCGTCCTAACGTGAGTAAAGTCAAAGATCTCGTTCATTTTAGATGAGATGAGGGGAGAGGCCTCGATAATGGCCTTAATGTGCTCCTACAGTCCATTAGAAATAGGAGGAGAACCTCATCCTAACATGAGCAAAGTCGAAGGCCTCGTTCATTTTAAATGAGATGAGGAAAGAGGCCCTGACAATGGCCCTAATATGTCCTTACAGTCCATTAGGAATAAGAGGAGAACCTCATCCTAACATGAGCAAAGTCGAAGGCCACATTTATTTAGATGAGATGAGGAGAGAGGCCCTGACAATGACCCTAATGTGCCCCTACAGTCCGTTAGGAATAGGAGGAGAACCTCATCCTAAATGTGAGCAAAGTCGAAGGCATCATTTATTTTTAGATGAGATGAGGGAAGAGGCCCTGAACAATGGCCCTAATGTGCTCCTATAATCCATTAGGAACAGGAGGAGAATCTCGTCTTAACATGAGCAAAGTCGAAGGCCTCGTTCATTTTGGACGAGATGAGGAAAAGGCCCTGATAATGGCCCTAATGTGCCCCTATAGTCCATTAGGAATAGGAGGGGAACTTCATCCTAACGTGAGCAAAGTCGAAGGCCTCATTCATTTTAGAAGAGATGAGGGGAGAGGCTCTAATAACGATCCTAATGTGCCCCTACCAAAAATAGGAGGAGATCCTCGTCCTAACGTGAGCAAAGTCAAAGATCTCATTTATTTTAGATGAGATGAGGGGAGAGGCCTTGACAACGGTCCTAATGTGCCCCTACAGCCCATTACGAATAGGAGGAGAACCTCATCCTAACGTGAGCAAAATTGAAGGCCTCATTCATTTTATATGAGATGAGGGAAGAGGTCCTGACAACGATCCTAATGTGACCCTACAGCCCATTAGACATAACCTAACGTGAGCAAAGTCGATGACCTCGTTAATATAAGACAGGATAGAGGGTGAGACCCTACTGATGATTCTAACATACTCCCATAATCCATGATAAGAATAGAAGAAAAGTTTCATCCTAACATAAGCAAAAGTCAGAACCTCGTAGACCAAAAGCGTGAAAAAGGAAGAAGCTCGATGGAGAATCCTTATACTTATTTTCTCATGATAATCTGACTACATCAAATGCGAAAGATAGAATCTTATCCTAGTTTTTAAGAGAGATCTTAGTTCAACGTCCACAACAAGCCCGGTATCCATAATGAGCTCAGCGTCCACAACAAGTAACAAGTGAGGAAACCCAAGATTGGACTTTGGCCATCGCCTTTTTTCCTCCCTTCCTTTAAATTTCGAACTCGGAAATAGGAGGACTATTATTGGAGATAAACCCCACTCCTGTCGAAGTCCAGTCTGATGCTTAGCCTAATATTATTGGTAATCTCGAAAGAGCTTCGATCGAAAATTCTTCCTTTGGCGTTCAAACCCCTCCTGGACACCTTCAACAGCCGAACTTCTTTCGAACTTCTCCTTCAGTTGAAAGTTGAACCCCTCCCAGACTCTTCTAGCATCGAATCTCTTTCGAACTCCTTCAGCAATCGAACTCCTTTCGGACTTCTTCTTCAGCTAAAAGCTGAACCCCTCTCGGACTCCTCCAGTGGTCAAACTTATTTCAGACTCCTCTAGCAATCGAACTCCTTTCGGACTACTCTAGCAATCGAACTCCTTCCGGACTACTCCAATAGCCAAACTTCTTTCGAACTCCTCCAGCAGCCAAACTCCTTTTGGCCTTCTCCTTCGGTCAGACTCCTTCAGTAGCCAAACTTCTTTCGGACTCCTCTAGCAGCCGAACTCTTTTTGGACTCCTGTAGTAATCGGACTCCTTCTAGACTTCTTCTTTAGTCAGACTTCTTCATTAGTTAGACTCCTTCCAAACTCCTCCATTAGTCGGACTCCTTCCGACTTTCTCCTTCAGTCGGATTTCTTCAACAGCTGAACTCCTTTCAAACTCCTCCATCAGTCGAACTTCTTCTTCAGTCAGACTCCTCCATCAGTCGGACTCCATCCAGACTTCTTCTTAGCCAAACTCATCTCAGACTTCTTCTTTAGCTGAACTCCTCCATCAGTCGGACTCCATCCGGACTTTTTCTTCAATCGAACTTCTTCCAAACTTCTTCTTCAGTCGGACTTCTCAATTAGTCGGACTCCTTCTAGACTTCTCCATCAGTCGAACTCCATCCAGATTTCTCCAATGGATTACTTTCAGATTTCAACTAGCATTCCTTCTGGATGATCCCCTCTAGCCGTATTTCCTTTAGAAGTCCAAACTCTTCTGAAATTGATATATGTCAAAGCTTTTCACCAACCAACGTTTGCTTCCTCTAAACTTTGGCTATTAAATTTCAACAAATGGGCACATCACAATAACAGACATTTCTCTCCATAACAAACTCCATGTGGTCCCAAGTAGGCCCACTATCGGATGATTACGACTGTCACTATCAGTCTATTACAGGCAATGCTTCTTTTCATAACAAACTTCACGTGACTCCAAGCAGTCCACTATCGGATGGTTATAGCTGTCACTATCAGTCTATTATAGGCTCCATCTATAAAAAGGGATCCTTCAGATATATTTTCTCTAAGCTCTCTTCTTCTTTCTAAAACTCTACTGAATTCTTTCTTAAGCACTTCATTTCTGTTGGTCAGAAGAGCTAACTTAATCATCGAAGGATCCTACCATAGCCACCACCACCGACTCTGGACATGACTTTATTTTATAGGTCACCGATGGTGACCTCTTCTTCCTCAACTCAAGCTCGATCCGGCGTCAACTAGATTCTGCACCAACAAGTAGTATTATTGTTGTATGATAGAGTGCTATAGCCCATGTGCATGTGCTCCACAAATGCAATCAGCAAGTTGTCATTATAATCTTTGAAGTTAATAAACCTCAGCTTTTATCTAGTATCTATGTTAGTATTGATTATAAAGAGTAGCGGGTGTTATGGAATAAGGTCTCTAGATTGGTTGAGTAAGGTATCCCTTTCTTAGTTGCTAGGGACTTCAACTACATAAATAGGCCCCAAGAGAAGAAGTGGGGGGGAGTAGGTCCTACTCTAATAGCCTTGAGGTCAGGGAATTTTGGGACTTTGTTGTGGTGAATGGATTAGTTGATATTGGCTTCTCCGGACCTAGGTTTACTTGGTGTAAACCATCATATTAAAGTTAGGGTCTAGGAGCGAATTGACAGAGACTTTACCATGGCTAGTTGGATCTAGCATTTTCTTAATCATCAAGTGTGCTACCTCTCGAGGATTATATCTGACCATTGCCTAGTTTTGATTACCATTGATATGGCTTTCTCCTATCGTAGCCCTTTTGAGTTTGAAAAGTTTTGGCTTTCATACCCCCACTCTTAGGACATTGTGCATGAGGTTTGGAGGCTACTGGTGCATGGTGACACCATATATCAAGTGACACATAGGTTGGAGCAAACAAGATGCATGCTATGGTGGGGAATTGGCTAGAGGTCAACATTTTTAGGAGACTAAAAGATATGGATGCTTCTATCACTAAGCTTCAGTTGAGAGATGATTGAAATGATGGAATTTTTTAGGAGGATTTAGCCCACCTTCAGGGAAAGCTTTCCATGCACCACTCCTCATTGTAATAGCAAGAGGTGCTATGGCGAAAGAAGTCAAGGATACAATAGATTAGGAAGGATGATAGGAATACTAGAATCTTTCATTGGACAATAATAGTAGGAGCTACAGGAACTAGAACCGAACCTTAAGGGATAATAGTGGGCACCGGGTTGATTGTGAGGAGGATCTCGGGTAGGAGACTTTCTACTTCTTCAGGTCAAGATGGATAGTCGATCTAGGTGGAGCCGGTCCTTTTTGTACTCATCTCTAATTAACTAGATCTCATCTCAAGAGAATGCCTCCTTGAATGGAGTGGCATCGGTGGAGGAAGTCTGGCAAGTGATTTGGTTCATGGCAGAGGACAAGGCATCTAAACCAAATGTCTTTCCTCCTCTCTTCTTTGGATGGTATTGGGCCATTACTCATTTCAAGGTGGTTGAGGCCATTTAGTAATTCTTTATTATAGGGTAGATGCCTGGGGCATAGAAAAAAAACTTTCATCATTCTATTTTTAAGAGGTGTGATGCTTTGGAGTTGAGACACTTCAAATTATCAGCTTGTGTACTACCTTGTATAAGGTTTGTGCCAAGATCATGGTGGGTAGGATGAAGTCAGTTCTACCTCACGTCATCAATCTAGAGTAAGGAGATTTTTGTTGGTGGCTGTAGCATTTTGAATAATGTATTGATTGCTCAAGAGATTATACATGCATGATCTGTAAAGAGCTCTAGCCCAATGCCATCTTATGATCATTAAGCTCGACATGGAAAGAGCCTATGACCGCATAAGCTGAGAATTCCTCTGTTAGAACCTAGAGAGCTTTAGTTTTCACAGCCAGTGGATCAGCTAGTCATGGGATGTATCCATGCCCCATCCTTTGCCATCTTGATCAATGGCATTCTAATGGACTTCTTCCAGTTTGCTATTAGACTTCATCAAGGTTGGCCCATATCTTCCTAGTTGTTTATCATTTGCATCGATGCTCTTTCCCAAGCTTTACTGGTAGCAACCTTGGGGTAGGCCCTAGACCCTAATATGCCTACCCTAATGGCCTAGCTAATCTCATATTTGCTATGTGCAGATGATTGTCTTCTATGGACTAGCCATTTGTCTGAAATGCTGCTATTTTCATAAGAATTTTATAGGAGCATTGCTTAGCCCCTTGGCAAAAAGTGAATCTCCTCAAACCTACCATGTACTTTAGCACAAAGACCAAGGTTTAGCTGAATCATGCAATCAAGGAGTAGTTGGCATTATGAAGAAAAATGGGGTTCGGCATTACTTGGGTGTCTCCATCATGAGGTGGAGACTTCAAAGGGCAGAGTGTTCGAATGTGGTACTATTGATCTGGAGCAGCTTAAGAGCTAGTAGGCTAGATCATTATCTATGATGGATAGAGTAATAATGAGATCAATCCTTAATTTCATTCCAATCTATCTTTTGTCCAACACCATGGTAGTGATGACCTCCTTGGTGAAGCTCAAGTAGCTCTTTAGAAGCTTCCTATGGGGATTGTAGCATGGAGGGAGTGATATGCACCTTATAGCCTGGAATATGGTCTTTCAAATAGTCTTTGCTGGTCATGTGAGAATATTTAATAGCCAAATATGCTACAAGGTTTTTTCTACAGCCTGATAGACTTTGGAGCATGGTGATGCGAGCCAAGTACTTATTGTTAGATATGTGTGCCCTAAAAGCCATATTGGCTGACACTTATAATACACTTCTAAGGATAAAATTATAATTTTAACTATAAATAATAAAATAGATTATTTTCAATCATAGTATGTATTTGAAAGTGTCTGTGATACATCTCTTGAGTTAATGGTAATGATAGTTCATATTTTCAAGAGTTAAAAATTTAAGACATGAATTTTCATTATTAACTCATAAAATGCTTCTGACCATAGGATTATCATGAGGATGGTGATCGATCCGGAAGATTGGTGTACGATCGCTTCTTTAGGGTAGATGAGTCTTAAGTCTATGGTGTAGAGACACCGGAGCAAGAGTACAGGTACTCGTTAGAGAACAAGGGCACCGAGCGTGACCATCTCGAGCAGTCATGAGGAAGTCTACCTTCTCGTCGATGACTGGCTCAAAACTGTAGTGGTGGGTCTGGTTCTCTGACTCGAGGTGCATCGGCAGTTCACCCTGAGGGTGTTATAGTTTGACTACACCATAACTCGATCTCCTAGCCATTTAGAATTCTGAGGTATAAGTTGGCTATAGCATGTTCATTGTAGGAATTGGATTGCACTAATAAGGGATTTATCTACCTCGGTAGATGAGAAGCAGTCCTATGATGATCATGAAAATCAAGTCCATAAGCCCATGGCCATGGCATAGTGAAATAATAGGAAGAGTTTCTATTAGGATTTTCACATTGGACTTGAATCGAATGATTAATTCATATAATGGATTTTAGGGTTTGACGAGATTACCTTAATCCTAATTCGGTTGAAACTCAAGATAGAGAAACTTAATCACACAGGTAACTGCACCGAGAGGTTCGCTTTTAGTTCTGATGGGTTGCCATCATATGCTGCTAGATGTCACTGGTGGATTTTGAGAGCAATTAGAATGATTTGGATGATCGATCATACTAGTTGTCTGAATCAAAAAAATTCTAATCCATCGGAAGGTATTTTGATGATGTCGATGATAGAGATCGTGACATATCCCATTACCACACGGAACTGAACCTAACTAGGTCATACAAACAAGAATTTGGATATGGATGTCATCAATTAGATTAACCCAGTTCAATTGATTTGAATAAGATTCAATTAGGTTCAAAAAAATCATGCTAGCATACGATTGAGTTTAATATTCTCCTTTAATAATCATTATAGCTTGTTTTGATTGAGCGAAATGTGTTTGAGCTCACTCAAAAACCTTTACTTGGTTTAAGTAGAGCTTGTCTAGATAAAAAAAGGGTTGTCTTAATTTATGAGATAAATTTAAGACAACATCTGCCATTTTCGGTCATCTGCTAATTCCTATTTTTGGACATTGATCAAATATTGACCTTGGACACTTGGACATCTGTCCATGTGTCATGCGCCTATAGGAGAATACCTGGGGCCTTGTCTCCTACTAAAATATAGATAGAAAGAGGGCACATGCCTAGGGAGGTGTGCGCCCCATGAGGATAAAAGAGTCTCATACAGATGGGACTCCAGGGTTGCTTCAGGAGATTAAACTCTATGGCACCAAGAACTCTTGTTTGACCCAGTCTTGGCACCACCTTAGAAGAGTTTTAAAGGTTTCTCATTTGATTGGATCAGATGATGTCATCCCACCAATTACACAATTGGTCGGGATGATATGGCACTATATGGTGTAGCAGGATCTATATAAATCCTATATGCGCCTAGTTTTTAATACTTCTGCCTTTAGTCCACGCCACAAAGCCTCTCTCCCTCCTTCTCCATGCCACCCTCTGGTACTCTCTCTTCCATCCATGCCCAAGAGGTTTTGGACATGAATAAGGTACGATCCAAGCAAGTGAAAGGCACCAGGGAAGAAAGAAGGCAGTACTGCTGCAAGAGATAATGACAGTTCTTCAAAAGGAGTTTTGAAGATCTTCAAGATCAGATCTAAATCTAATTTTTAAAGAATTGATTGAGAAGAAGAAGATCTTCGGATCTTGCTCGAGTAGATATTGGTAGAGGTCAGGCATTTGCGTGGCTACATCCAGAACCTCAGGCAAGCATCGAGATCATCACAGGATAATTGGATTACCTAAAATAAAGATATAATTAAATTAGATTTAATTTTTATTTTATTTTTATTTTTAGATCAATAATATCAGATTTGAGGAATCTCATATTTGATTAAGATCTCAAAGAAAATTTTTTTAAAATATCCCTCCTGATCCAATCAGATTTGAACGAACTTGATCCGACAAATAAGTTTTTTCCTTCAACTGATACCAGAGCCAGGTTCTGATAATTTATTAGATCTAATTTTAATTTATTTTTAATATAATAATTAGATTATTTTAGATGTGACATTAGATATGATTAGATCTAAAATTAGAAAATTAAAAATTAATAATCTAGATCTAAGTTGTATGAGATGCATGATTAGACTAGGAATAGAATTATTCTATGTATAGTCTAGCATAAACATAATTTTAATTTAATTATTTATAATTTTTAGATTTATTTATTTTTTATTTTTTAATATTATAAATATTATAATTAGATCTAAAAAATAGAAAATAAATTTATTTAATTTATTCATATGAGATATGATAGATGCATATTTAGATTAGTTGTAGAATAGTTCTACAAAATTATTTAGAATAAATTTTAATTTGATATGATCAAATTTAAATCTTATTTTTTAGATATTTATGAGATAATTTAGATTTAAAAATATGCATGATATGATATATGAGATGTATGCAAAACATATTTTTAGTTAGATCAATTTTTATATATGTGATATATGATGTAGATCTAACTAGTTTTGTAGATTTATCATATTTCTGATTAAGGCATTCTCTTTGACCGTCCGATCATAAGAATAAAGTAGGATTTAAAGGCCCTCTTCTCTCATTCGATGGAGTGTTCTTATGGTATGTAGGGATGCTGCACATTCGACCTTAATCAGAAATCAAAAACTTATTTTCTGTAAAATTCTAGATCCTAAAATCCTAGGATTTTATATACATATCTTATTTATGAATCCTAAACTTAATTAAGAATTAATATTATGAAATATATTAGATCTAAAATTGAGAATGTTTAGATCTAAGACTTATTCATAAAATTGGGTTCAGGCTTGGGTAGCTCAATTAGGTCTAGCGGTTGATCAAACCAAATCAAGAGTTGGTTAGGTGGGATAAAGAGTGCTTAAATTGATCAGCCTAATAGGATTAAGTCTGGGTCAAGATCGAATCACATAACTGATCGATTGAGTCAAGACCTAATTAGGCTCAGTGGTTAGAGTCTGGATTGTAGGCTAATTCGATTGGTTCTGGCTCAACAATTTGGTGTCTAAGGTAAGTTTGGCAGATACGATTGACTGATTTTTAATTAAGAGCTACTCGACTCAAACTTGTCGAGTTAATGGCATATCCCTTCCACCGGTCTCACTTACCTGGCCATATTTGTCAGCCCAGTCTTGATCTAAGGTGGCTAACAATTCGAGCTAACCCATGCCACTAAGTTAGTCATAATGGTTATGGCTATGTCAAGTCAAGTTTAAAGAGACCTAAATCAAATCTCTCTAAGAAAATATTAAGTCTAAGATCTTTCACCATTGGAGATGTGCGAGCCCTTCCTAAGGTTGATTGTTCTCGATTGGTCATAGTGGTTCAATTGCACCAAAAAGATGCAACCATGTCTATTAAGCATTGGATGCTATGGGCTGGAGGATGGATTGGACTCAATATTTTAGATACGATGAGAGACCCAATTAGAAATTTAATCTGTACAAATGGTGGATCTGACTTAACTAAGAAGTGGATCAATATTCTGAGCATGATGAGATTCATGAATTAGAGACCAAGTCTGGATGCACCATGATTAGAGAATCATTGGACAAGAGTTGTTCACTCATTGGCTAACCCATCACCAATAACTGTTAGGTGAGGTGATGAGTCAGTTGGTGGAACTGCACCACCCACTAAAAATCAGTAATCATGGAGATTTTCGCATCTCTACATAGAAAGTATAGGGATACGACAAAATAGTAGGAGCTAATTTATTTAAAAATTAAATTTTTAAATAAATTGATCAAGTCTTAATTATAAAATCTAACTAGAAACTTTAACTCTCTATAGAAAAAAAAAATATCTGCGTCCAACCCACTAGCCCATATCCTGGACACCCATAGACTAATCGAACCCAATTACAAGGATTGGCTTTGGAACTTCAAAATTATTTTGGGTTTCGAGAAGTTGACTCATATATTGGACCAGGAGATCCCCCCACCTTACCAGCTTGTCTGTCCGCTGAATAGAGAGCGTTTCTTTACAAGTAGATGGATGAAGATAATAAGATCAGATACTACATATTGGGCTCAATGTCTGATGAGCTTCAATGCCAATATGAAGATATCAAGACTGCTCACCAAATGTTGGCTCACCTGCAAGAGTTGTTTGGTGAACAAAGTCATGTAGCCAAATATCAGATCACCAAATGACTGTTTAAGGCTAAAATGTATGATGGATAGTCAGTCCAAGATCATTATCTAATGATAATCAAGGACTTAGAAGAGCTTAAGAAGCTCGGAGTGAAGTTAGACTAGGATCTGTAGAATTATATAATTCTGCAATCCTTGACTGATGCATATGGGCAGTTCATCATGAACTACCATATGCATAAACTTCAGAATATTCTGGCCGAGCTTATGAATATGCTGGTTACTGCTGATCTTTCTATGAAAGATTCTAAAGGCTCAGTACTTGCTATGGATCAGACTTCTTCCAAGAGAAAGTCTTTTAGAAAGAAGAAGAAGTCTGTGAAAAAGAAGAAGATGAAAGGTGGAAAGAAAAAGAAGGCAGAGCTGAAGAAAAAAGCCGCTAACAAAGAAAAGTATTTCCATTGTAATACTGACAGCCACTGAAAGCGAAACTATCCTACATACCTGGCCATCCTGAAGAATAAGAAGGAGACAGGTCCTTCTGGAGGTAAGCTCATTATTGAATCTAATCTTATGATTTCTTCTGCATCTAGTTGGATGCTTGACTTTAGTTCTAGTGCTCATTTATGCACTTTCATGCAGGATCTTGATGATAGCAGGAGGCTGAGGGATGGTGAGATGATCCTACGCATTGAAAATGGAGCAAGGATTACTGTTGTGACCATGAGAACCTACCCTCTTCGATTATCGTTTGGCTTAGATTTAGTACTCAAGGATTATTATTATGTGCCTACTGCAAGCAAGAATTTGATTTCTATTTTATATTTAGCACTAGAAGGCTATGTAATTAGTTTTCTTAAGGACCATTGTAATATTCTTTATGAAAAAAATAAAATTATAAGAGATTTTCTTATTAACGGTCTCTACCAGTTACATATTGATGTATCTATCTTTAATATCGAGCAAAATATGAATGCCACAGGATCAAAACGACCAAGGGATAGTCCAAACGATAGGTATCTATGGCACCTAAGGCTAGGTCATATAGCAGAAGATAGGGATAACAAATTGGAGAAAATTGAGCTATTGAGTCCGTTGACTTACGAATCATATCCAATTTGTGAATCATGTCTTCATGGCAAAATGACTAAGCTCCCTTTTGTAGAACATGGAGAAGGGCCACGGATCTACTTGCCCTAGTACATACTAATGTGTACGGCTCATTTGATGTGCCGGCTAGAGGCAACTTTGTCTACTTCATAATCTTTATCGATGATCTATCTTGGTATGGATATGTATATCTTATGAGACGTAAGTCTGAAGCCTTTGACAAGTTTAAAGAATTCAGACATGAAGTAAAAAAGCAAACTGAAAAACCCGTTAAGGTTCTTCGATTAGATCGAGGAGGTGAATATCCTAGTCAAAAATTTTTGGACTATCTCAAGCAATATGGCATAGTCTCTCAATGGACTCCACCTGGAATACCTCAACTCAATGGGATTTTAGAATGGAGGAATCGAACCCTATTAGATACGGTACAATCCATGATGAGCTTCATAGACCTTTCTAATTTTCTTTGGGGACATAGTTTGTTAACTGCTATATATTTACTAAATAGGATTTCCTCTAAAACCATTTCTATCATACCGTATGAGATATGAAATAGAAAAAAATAAAGTCTGAGTCATCTCAGAATTTGAGGTTGTTTGGCTCATGTCAAAAGACAACAAGCGGACAAGGTAGACTATAAGTCCTTTAGAGCTCGATTCATAGGATATCCTAAAGAGTTATTAGGATATTATTTATATATTTCAGAAGACCATAATGTGATTGTGAGTCGGCATGCCATCTTTCTTGAAAAATAGTTTATTCAAGATGGTGGCATTGGAAAGCAGATAAAGCTCGAGAAGAAAGTATCCCAAGAGCAACGAGCTAAGGATCCTATGGAACCAAATCAGGTTGAGCCAATACAATCACTACCTCCTCCACCTCGTAGATCGAAAAGAATTTTTCATACTCCTGAGAGATACTTAGGTACTATTTTAAAGAAAGTAGAGAAAATGTTCCTCATAGGTAATGGGGTTCATGGTGATGATTTCAAAACCTATGATGAGGCGATATCAGATATCGACTTCGAGAAATGGTTAGAGGCAATGAAGTCAGAAATTGACTAGATGCACTCAAATCAAGTCTGGACCATGGTAGATCCACTTAAAGGTATAGTACCTATTGGGTGTAAATGAATCTATAAGAGAAAGATTGGTGCAGATGGGAATGTGGAGACATTCAAAGCTAGATTAGTGGCAAAAGGGCATAGTCAGTGCAAAAGCATTGACTATCGGATACCTTTTCACTAGTAGCCATGCTAAAATCCATCTGCATATTGCTTGCTATTGTAGCCTATTTCGATTATAAAATATGACAAATGGATGTGAAAAATGGCATTCTTAAATGGATACCTTGAGAAAGATATCTATATGGAATAGCCGCTAGATTTCACATCCAGTGATGCTGATCACAAAGTATGTAAGCTGCAAAGGTCTATATATATACTTAAGCAAGCATCTCGGAGCTGGAATACTCATTTTAATGATGTGATCAAATTATTTGATTTCATCAAAAATGAGGAGGAACCATGTATTTTCAAAAAGATCAATGGGAGCACTATTGTCTTTCTCGTACTGTACGTGGATGATATCCTTCTTATTGGGAATGATATTTCCATGTTGACCATAGTTAAAATATGGTTATCTAAAGAATTCTCCATGAAAGACCTAGGAGAAGCATCCTTTATTCTAGGAATTAAGGTCTATAGAGATAGACCGAATAGGATGCTAGGTCTTTCACAGAAGATGTACATAGAGGAAGTGCTAAAGAGGTTTAGCATGGAAAACTCTAAGAGGGGATTGGTACCCTTCAGACATGGCATTCATCTCTCCAAGAAAATGTGTCCCAACACACCTAAGGAGATTGAACGCATGAGCAAGATCCCTTATGCTTCAGCAATAGGGAGCCTCATGTATGCCATGTTATGTACACGACCTGATATAGCCCATGCTGTGAGTGTCACGAGCAGATATTAGTCAAATCCAGATGAAGAATACTGAACTTCTGTGAAATATATCCTTAAGTACTTGAGAAAAACTAAGGATATATTATTGATTTTTGGTAATGAAGAACTCCAAGTCTAGGGGTATACAGACTTGGATTTTATGTCTGATATATATGATCGAAAGTCGACATCTAGGAGTTTATTTGTGTGTAATGGTGGTGCTGTTAGTTGGAAGAGTTTCAAGCAGACAGTGATAGCAGACTCTACCATGGAAGCAGAGTACATCGCTGCATCAGAAGCTTCGAAGGAGGTATTCTGGTATAAGAAGTTCACCACAGAGATCGGAGTGAAGCCATCGGATGCCATTCCTCTGTACGGTGACAATAATGATATCATAGCCCTTGCAAAGGAGTTGAGGTCTCATCAGAAATTCAAGCACATCGAGCGGCGATACCATCTCATTTATGATTACCTCGAGAAAGATTACGTCGAGGTCAAGAGAGTTGACTCCACAGATAATGTGGCAGACCCACTTACAAAGTTGTTGGGCCAGTAGAAAATCGAAGCCCACCTTGAGAAGATGGGACTTAGATTTATAGCCAATTGGCTTTAGGTCAAGTGGGAGTTTGTTAGATATGTATGCCCTAGAAGACAGATTGGCTGACACTTATAATACATTTCTAAGGATAAAATTATAATTTTGATTATAAATAATGAAATGAATTATTTTCTATCATAGTGTGTATTTGAAAGTGTCTGTGATATATCTCTTGAGTTAATAGTATTGATAATTCATATTTTCAAGAGTTGAAAATTTAAGACATGAATTTTCATTATGAACTCATAAAATGCTTTCGACCGTAGGATCATCATGAGGATGGTGATTGATCCAAAAGATTGATGTAGGATCATTTCTTTAGGATAGATAAGTCTTGAGTCTACAGTGTAGAGACACCAGAGCGAGAGTATGGATACTCGTTAGAGAACGAGACACTGACCGTGACCACCTTGAGCAGTCATGAGAAAATCTATCTTCTCATCGATGACTGGCTCAAAGCTGCAGTGGTGTGTCTGATTCTTTGACTTGAGGTGCATCGATAGTTCACCTTGAGGGTGTTATAGTTTGACTATACCATAACTCGGTCTCCTAGTCATTCAAAATTCTGAAGTGTATGTTGGCTATAGTATATTCATTGTAGGAATTGGATTGCACCAATAAGGGATCTATCTACCTCAGTAGATAAGGAGCAACCCTATGATGATCATGAGAATCAAGTCCATAAGCCCGTGGCCATGGCAGAGTGAAATAATAGAAAGACTTTCCATTAGGGTTTTCACATTGGACTTGAATCGAATGATTAATTCATATGATGAAAATTAGGATTTAACGAGATCATCTTAACCCTAATTCGATCGAAGCTCAAGATAGAGGAACCTAATCACAAAGGTAATTGCACTAAGAGATTCGCTTTCAGTTCTGATGGGTTGCTACCATATGCTGCTAGGTGTCACTGGTGGAGTTTAGAAGCAATTAGAATGATTTGGATGATCGATCATACTAGTTGTCTGAATCAGAAAAGTTCTGATCCATTAGAAGGTGTTTCGATGATATCGATGATAGAGATCGTGACATATCCCATTACCATATAGAACTGAACCTAACTAGATCACACAAATAAGGATTTGGATCTGGATGTCATCAATTAGACTAACATGGTTTAATTGATTTGAATAAGATTCAATTAGGTTCAAGAAAATCGTGTTAGGACATGATTGAGCCTAATGTTCTCCTTTAATAATCATTATAGCTTATCTCGACTGAGCCAAATGTGTTTGGGCTCACTCAAAAACCTTTACTTAGTCTAACTGGAGCTTGTTCAGATCAGAAAAGGATTATCTTAATTTATGATATTAATTTAAGATAACATCTGCCATTTTCGATCACCTGCAAATTCCTATTTTCGAATATTTGCTAATTCCTATTTTCGGACATTGGTCAAATATTGACCCTGGATACTTGGACATCTACCCATGTGTCATGCACCTATAGAAGAGTACCTGGGGCCTTGTCCCCCTACTAAAATGCAGACAGGAAGAGGGCACATGCCTAGGGAGGAATGCGCTCCATGAGGATAAAGGAGGAGTCCAATACAGATGGAACTCCAAGGTTGCTTCAGGGGATTAAACTCTATAGCGCCAAAAACTCTTGTTTGATCCAGTCTTAGTGCCACCTTAGGAGGGTTTTGAGGGTCTCTCATCTGATTGGATCAGATGATGTCATCCCACCAATCAGATTTAGATCTAGTTGCATAAAGGGCCATGATTGGCTGGGATGATGTGGCACTGCATGGCACAATAGGGTCTATATAAACCCTGTCTATGCCTAGTTTTTAATGCTTCTGACTTTAGCCCATGCCATAAAGCCTCTCTCCTTACTCTATGCCACTCTCTGGTCCTCTCTCTCCTCTCCATGTCTAAGGAGTTTTGGGCATGAATAAGGTGTGATCCAAGCAAGTGAAAGGCACTAGGAAAGAAAGAAGACAATACTACTGCAAGAGACAACGACAGTTCTTTAAAAGAAGTTTTGAAGACCTTCAAGATCAGATCTAAATCTGATTTTTAGATGATTGATTGAAAAGGAGAAGATCTCCAGATCCTGCCCGAGTGGATACTGGTAGAGATCAGGCACTTGCGTGGTTACATCAAAACCTCAGGCAAACATTGAGATCATCATAGGATAATTGGATTACTCAAAATAAAGGTATAATTAAATTAGATTTAATTTTTATTATTAGATCAATAAGATCAGATATGAGAAGTCTTAAATTTGATTAGGATCTTAGATGAAAAATTTTTAAAATATTTCTTATGGTCCAATCAGATCTAAATGAACCTGATCCAGAAAATAGGTTTTTTCCTTCACTTATAAACTTTCTATGATGATATTTGGACAAGTAGAAGTAGCTCTTTCATATGAAAAGAGATTTGCTCTCATGTATCAAAACTAATGTTCCAGGTTAGATGGCTGATAGGGGATGAACAAATTATGGATCTCCTTCAGAACCCTTGGCTTGCTTATCTCCCACTAGGATGGAGGACGACCTTCATTAGCTTGGAGGTTGGAGAATCGATGTGGGTTTGTGATATGTTCCATCTTGAGGGGAGGGGTTGGAACACTGCACTGGTGATCGGACTGTTTGGGGATTAGTTGGCCAAGAGAGTTTTTTCCCATGCATTCCCTATTTATTATGGCAAGGATGTGAGGATCTGGGGAACCTCTTCTAGCCCGCAGGTAGGAGCCAAAAACTCTATGACTTGTATAAGAAGGAACCGACTAGGAGGTTAGATGGAGCTTGGATTTAGAGACTCAGAGTGAATCCTAGAGTTAGCCTTTTTGTTTGGAAGGCTTCAGGGAAAGAGGTAGGAACCTCCCGACCATTTATGTAATAAAGGCATGAACAAGGAGTACTAGTATCGAGACCTCTATATTATTGGGCAATAAGACACCTTATATTGCTTATCATATTTGGCTTGCCAGGATAGCAAGACCTTCAGGTTGAGGAGGCAGCCGTAAGATTTATTTTGGAAAGGGCTATGATCCAGGTTGTTGAGATCATTCACCCATTGCTTATTGGTTCGACCTTGATGATTTGGGACACCTGAGGCTTTCTCTTTGCTTATGCAGCAATCCAATTGATCTTCATCACTTAAGGGCTCCCATTCCTAAATTTTTCAAGGTCAACTTTGATGATAGTGTGATCAGCATGCAGGAGAGATGGAGCAAGGTTTGTGATCCGAGGTCTAGAGTGGAGGCTTGTAGCTAAAGCGGAAGTCACCTAGTGGACATCTCTATTCCAGGTGTTGAGTTGTGGTTGAGTTGAGAAGATATCATGTATGTGAGGCTAATCTTCAGGGCTAACCATCTTGCCATTGAGAGGGATTAGCCATAGTGGTGGATTGGATTCAGAGGTAGGTGGGTGCATCTATTATGCACCTGCTTTTGCACACATCACCCACTCTTGCACGACATTTTGAGGTTGGTGAGGGAGTGTGTCTCTCTGGACATCAGATATGTCTATCATGAGATGAATAGAGCCATAGACTAGGTTGCCTATTTTATTGTAGAGCATTCATGAGAAGTTTTGTGGGCTGAACTTAAGTGCCTTTTCATGATATTTTATTTTCTGACTCTCTTAATTGTATTCATACCAAATTTGTATAGGGATGGCAATAGGTATTGTACCCACAAAGTTTATCCTATTCATATCCAAATCCATTTAAAATCTTATTATTCGAATCCATGCCAAACCTACTTACCAAATCAAGAAAAAATCCCAAAACTATCCCATTTAAAATTAGTATACCTATCGGATACTCAAATCCATCCACTGATCATTTTTTGGTTGGATCATTTAGGTACCCGAGCCAACCTAACCAAAAATTGGTTTCCCTAATTCCAAGCATGACTCGTGTCTAAACTTTTAAAACAATATTTCTATCAAGATTAAGCTATCAAAACCTCAAGGGACTAACTCACACGATATCCCAAATGCTTAAGGAAAAAACCCCAACTGAAACCCAAGAAACCCCTCTGATCTCCCTCAAGTGCACTCCTTCCCCACAAATCTCCAAAAATGAAGCAAAATCAAAGAAAAAATGATCAATCTTTGTGGGAAAAGGTCTTAAATTTTAAATTTTTTTTCATCTTTCCTTTATTTTTGTTGATTTTTCGTATGGTTTTCCTAATTTTTTTCATTCTTAAGAGTCTCAATTGGGTGGGAAGCTTGGTGCAGCTCTATTTTTTTCCATCCTTAGGAATCTCGGTAGGGTGGGAGGCTTTAAGTAGTGGCTTTTTCTCCTTTTTTTTTTCTTTTCCCATCCTCTGAGTCTCAGTTGGGTGGGAATTGGAGCAGCGGCCGAATTAGGAAGATTATGCATTGCTTTTTTTTGTAGAAAAAATGTTCTAACAATAATCTCTTGGCTAGAATGGATGAATCTGGCACTGTTCCAACGTGCATCGAGGTTTCTAAATCTTAACCAGTCTCATTTGTCTCGGTGGGCATGAAGTGGAAAGATTTAGAGAGAACAAAGAACTAAAAACTATATTATTTTAAACTGACTTCAAAATTTATTAATTAAGAAATTAATTTAAAAAAGATAAAAATATGGTTTAAAAGTATTGGTCAATATCTCGAGTGTTATTCACATTAGTCGAGATCATAGAACTGAGATTTATATATATATCCTATTGGTAAATGACTGGTATCGATATAAACCAAGATCAAGGCTGATTATTAAAACCTTGGTTTGTACTTTTAAAAGAAGACTGAAAAAGGGAGGAGGAATACAAGCTCTAAACTATCTATTACAGCAGGACTTCAGATGGTCGAAAAGATTTGCACTAGAGAGTCGATCGAGCTAGTTCAACATGAATCATAGGCAACCTGCAAGAAAAGTCCAAAAACTAATGGGGTACCTTCTAGTTTATAACCTTCCGATACTTAAGTCAGCTGAAGCCTTGTCAACAGATAATGAAAATAGAAGATTGAAAGGTAGAATAAAAGGATAAGATCTTCCTTCAAAGGAAAAGTTGAGAGCAAATTTCAGTAGAGCTTCAACTCTGTAAATTTGTACTTACCTTGGAGGAGTACCCTACCTCCTATTTATAGAGAAGTTTGCTTAGGCATAATACAGCTGGAGGAGAGCCGCAATTTGGTTAGAGCGTAATTGGTGCTTAGTTGGCTGTCAGAATATATCAAGGTCGATAAATCACCAAGCCGGGTTATATGATGAGGTCAATAATTTATCGATCTCGTAGGAACAAGCTAGTCGCAGAAATGGGTTTCAAGCGAATTACTATTGCTGGAGGTTGGTATAAATCTGATCTCTCTTGAAACTCAATAGATAATAAAAATTAAAAATTAAAATTTTATTATCAATGAAAAGAGCTCATTTTTTTCATCATAATAAAATAAATTTTGAGCAAAACAGAGCTAAAACGGAGAAGATATGAATTTCTAAAAAATAAAATAAATAAAAATTAAATAAAAAATAACATACGACTCAGTCGGCTCAAGTCGGCGTACCAAGCCAGCCACGTAAGCCGACTCAGCCATGGAAGCCGTTAGCTAGTCTATGATCTAGGCGTGGACCACCAGCTTAGCAGAATTCGACGAATCATGGAGCGACATGTGGTGGACCTAGACCCTTAAGGGTTCATGAAAAATCCATCACGGTCTACAGGGTAAAAAGGTAATTTCGCATCAAAGCAGCGGCACTGATTATTTGCGGTGTACGATGCAGCCGGTCCACATGGTCCATGGCAACAGTAAAGGTGTGATCGGACGGATCTAGTTGATTGCGGTCAAGATCGGACGGCGGTGGTTATTTTTGGGTTTGATTCAAATTCCATCAGCGATCTGGTGTGATTTGATGGCCAAAAAACCAGTCGGTGAAGATCCAACAGTCTAGAAAGCTCTCGGTGGTGATTAAGACTCCGAACGCATGATTAGCGGCCATATTTCCTCCATCAACGTGCGATCGGATGGCCAGAATTTAATTCGACCTGATCTGGGCTGATGCGCATATGATTTTGATGATTTTTGGTTCGTTGGATTCCTATCAATGGCCAGATTTCATCCAGAGCAGTAGAATTCATCCAAGACTCCTTGTAATCTAATTTTTACTCTAATTTCTTCATATTTTAATGATCAAAAAGCTCCTTAGTCCCACATTATCCAGAAGAAAACTCTTCAGCCCTCCTAGCTCTATAAAAAGGACCCCAGGCCTCCAGAAATTAATAGATCTAATCAAGGTGAAGCTTTGGTACAAGGGGAAGCTAGGCTATGGATTAATAGCTGCTTCAAAGCAACAGATGTCGAGAAGAAGAGCTAGGCTTCTACACCATCTTTCTGCCAATGCCCATCCAAGATCAGAGATCATACTATTTTATTTTATTTTCTTTTCTTTTTAAATTCTATATATTTAAATTCTAAAATTTTAATTAATGAAAATTTTATTTCATTTTATTTACACTTTAATTTCATGCTCTTTATTTTTATTAAAATTTAATTTTTATACTTTAATTATTACTTTTTATTTTATTGTAAGTAGATGCTAAGATCTAACTAGTAGATCTTAGTACCAAGTTTAAATTTCTGCATTTTTTAATTTTGCTTTTAATTTTTTGACTTTACTTTTGATTCCAAAACTCAAATCCTTTTCTTTTCTTTTAAAAAATCAAAGATTTCAAATCTAAAACACTACCTTCCCTATGGATTCGACCCAACTCACTACTATCTACGTATTTTTAATTATTTTAAGAAGTCGGATTAAACTGATAGACATGGTGTCTTAACGACAACATCGCATTCCTATCAAGTTTTTGGCGTCATTACCAGGGATCGAACCTGGGTCACCCGCGTGACAGGCGGAAATACTTACCACCGACTCAGCCACGAAAGCCGTTAGTCGGTCCATGATCCAGGCGTGGATCGTCAGCTCAGCAGAATCCGGCGAATCATGGAGCGACACGTGATGGACCTAGATCCTTAAGGGTTCATGAAAAATCCATCGCGGTCTACAGGGTAGAAAGGTAATTTCGCATCAAAGCAGTGAGCACTGATTGGTTGCAGTGTATGGTGCAGCCGGTCCACACGATCCATGGTAAAATAAAGGCACGATCGGATGGATCTGGTTGATTGCAGTTGAGATCGGATGGTAGTGGTTATTTTCGGGTTTGGTTCGAATTCCATCAGCGATCTGGCGCAATCCGATGGCTAGAAAACCAACCGATGAAGATCCAACGATTCAGAAAGCTCTCGATGGTGATCAGGACTCCCAACACGCGATTAGCGGCCAGATTTCCTCCATCAATGCATGATTGGATGGTTAGAATTTAATCTGACCTAATTTGGGCTGATACACATCTACCAAGTTTAAATTTCTGCACCTTTTAATTTTCGCTTTTAATTTTCCGACTTCATCTTTTATTCCAAAACTCAAATCCTTTTCTTTTTCTTTTTAAAAATCAAAGATTGCAAATCTAAAACACTACCTTTTCTGTGGATTCGATCCGACTCACTACTATCTACATATTTTTAATTATTTTAAGAAGTTAGATTAAACTGATAAATACGATGTCTTAACGACAACATCGCATTCCTATCAAGTTTTTGATGCCGTTGCCGAGGAAGGAATAGATGCTATTTTTTTGATTTCTTTAATTTTTTTTGTAAATTAATTGTAAATTTTTTTTAAAATATTGCTTGCTAATTTTTTTTTATTTTATAGAAAAAGAGGTTAAAGAACAAAAAGAACTAGGGCAAATTATTTAGTTTTGCTTGATGAGATCAATCCTAACCCTAGTCCTCTTTTATTTTATTTATTTATTTATTTTATTTTTAAATTAAATTTAAAAAAATATAAATCCACTTAATTCTAATTAAAAATCTCATGACAAGATTAGAAATTCTAACTGCTCATATTAGTTTTATTTTTTTTTTTTTGGTGATCGCTGGAGATAAGGTAAGCTCTTAAGTTTAATCAATTTCATGCATCTACTTTAGTTGCATAGAATCCTTTGTTGAAAGTGATTGTGCATATGCATCTTTAAATCAATTTAAGGGCATAACCCAATTAATCAAGATAAGGTGAGGATTTGATCATCCTTCCTTGGCCCATAAATAATCAATCAACATTCTGCATTGACCTAAGCTTTTAATTTTAAAATCAATTAGACATCAGCCCTAGGAACTCGAGCTCAATAGGACAAGAAACCCTAAGAGTTGAACCAGATTAGGGTAAGTCAATTTGACTGGTGTCTAGAAAAGTAGTTCAGGAATGACTACGTTCGAAGGAAGGTGGTTTCTAATTGGTTCCGTTCGCTTACCTGACCAAGCACAATTGGTGTCTAAGGCAAATAATGGGAGGACTCCCACCGATCTTATACTTATCTGGCCAGTTAATTGGCTGATCCTATAGTTGGAGGGCTTGAAGGTGACCTTAACAGTTAGAAGCTGTCTAGATGTAGGATAATTCTTAGTCAGGATTGATTGACCAATTTGATTGCTAACCAACATCAAATCTAATTAAACTTAATTCTTTTCTCTCTTCTTAGTTTTAAGACTCCTTGGGATCTCTTCTTTAAAACTTTTATTTCTTTCTTATTTTTTCCTTCTCAAAAATAAAATTAAAAATTAAATTAAATTAAACTAACTAAAAAATATTAAAAATAATAATTAATTTAAATTAAATTAAATTAAAAATAATAATTTAAATAATTTAAAAAATTAAAAATAATAATATAATAAAATAATATAAAAATAATATAAAAAATTTTAAAAATTCTAAAAAATTTTTTTGAGCCATACATTAGGGTTACACTAATACATACACGATAGGAAATCACTTTTTCTGATTTAATTAAACTTAATTGAATGGTTGATTCATATTAAACCTGATAATTAAATGGCCGACCTGAATCTAATAGTCCAAAAATTAGATAAAAGTTGACCTTCTTGTCCAAAAATTAGATCAATTTCTAATCCTAGGTCAACAATCTTCTACATAATTCACATCATCTTCTAATTATCAAGAGATTTATTCAATCTATATTAGCCCAACCCATCATGTGAATGAATACCCTGAGGTTGCATAGTTTCCACCTTTTATCCAAGAATAAGTCTAAGCTATTCAAGGCTACTCCAAATTGGTTAATGATCCATTTTCAAATTCATATAACCAACATTAGAGTAACTATAATTTTTCTTGGACATCCCAATAGACTCAAGCTCAGACCCAAATTTCACTCATGCAAAATTATCAAAATAGATCCCAATACCAAAATTATGCCTATAATAATGATCAGCCTAGTCAGTTTACCCAGCCATCATATAATAACCAGCTATCATACCCACCTCCTCAACAGACCAATCTAGCTGATGATAGATTTAACCAACTTTAACAATTAATTTTGAATCAACAACAATCTATCGCTAGGCTAAAAGCTCAAATAGGTCAATTAGTTGAATCTAACATAAGGAGAGAACTAGATCAACTACCAAACCTACCAATTTCAAACAACCCACCTAATGTCCACCAACCACCTGGATTAAAGTTATCAATCTAATGTTCTCACTTAAGAATCCCCAATTTGAGAATACCAAAGTAATTCCTGAACTTAAAAGCTATAGGAATTCTTATGGACCCATACCAAGATCAGGTGAGAGAGGCTAGTACTGATGCTAGCCAAAATAAAAATTTAGAGAAACTGGTTAGTACTGAGACTAACCACATAGAAGAACCCAAGCCAGGAATTAGTACTGATGCTAGTTCCAGTTTAAATGAGATAGAAAAAAGGGAAAAGAGAATAGATGATTTATCCGAGACTTATAAACCTAAATGTCCTATTCCCTTCAACCCTAGAAGCTGGTTCTTCTTATAAAAATCAAAAGGCATGTAATGAAAAGTCAATGGAGTTGTTTAAGCAGGATCACATATTAATTTACCTCCAGAATTAAAACCGCCTTTAGTCACCATTCCAGCACCCATTGAATCAAACTTAACTCCTAATACAAAAACTCCATTCATGAGCATTTTAGAAGAACAAATAGGAGAAATTCTTTAATAAACATGGGTCTGAGAATGGAATCATAAAAATTATATCCCCTAAAATTAACAATGAATATATCAATAATGGATTATAAATCAATCTTTCTGAGATTGGCAATCCAAAACCATTGGAATTTGTCAATCCAATATTCGACACAGGATAGTGAAGCTGTACATTGTGTCTGGCTGAAGACGGTAAACTTAGCGCTTGTTGGGAGGCAACCCAATATTTAGTTTTTTTTTATTTAATTTATCTTTTTAGTTTATTTTCTTTTTAGGATAATTTGAATAAGTTGGAGGGAGAGCTCAAATTTTCAAAGGCATGTGCTGGACCAAAAAAATATACTGAGTTAGGTGTATTCTTTCATGTTCTTTATTACATCCTTTATTTTTTCTTCTCCATTGAGGACAATGTCGATTAAGTTTGGGGGAGAGAAAAAATAAAAATTTTAAAATTTTAAGTCCTTAAAAAAGTTAGTATTTAGTATTTAGATACTTGATTATGCTTAAGAATCGAATTAAACTAAGCATTTTTAAAAAGAAAATTGATACACAGATCAGAGAATCTATGAGATATTGAGGAATCAAGTATTAAGAAAATTCAATAAAGAGTTAAGTCTAGAACATAAAAAAGTTTTTTCTTGGAGCATTTCTAATTATTTCTACTAGCATCAAAGAAAAGTCTACTTTTTATAGGCTTGTGTAGGGTAACTATACGTTTCTTCATATAAAAAATTTATTTTAATAAAATAGTTTTCAAGTACTTCTCACTGAGTAACCGGGCCTCTTTGCCTAAGCAAGCATTGAGTTTCGCATCAAAAGATGGGAAGGGCAAAGAAGCTCGTTGTAAAGCTAGTCTTAACTCATAGCCTATTTGATTCGAGCTAGTAAGCCCGAGGGGTATTCTATACCTAGTGCCCTAAAGCCAACTGGTTTGAGAGTCATTGGCCCAAGACTCGCTACATGGATCAAATAGAAAGCTTAAGGGATTAAGACACTTCAATAGTGGTACAACGTTAAAAAAAAAAAAAAAATATTGATTTTCCCACCAAGTAACCGAGTTCCGTTGCCTAAGTAAGCAATGATATTCACATCAAAAAGTGGACAATGTAAAAATAAAAATCAATAATTAAAAGGTGGAAGTAGCAATACACTTATCTATATGAAAGTTTAGACAAATCAGAGATAAAGATGGAATAATCTAGAAAAAAATTAAAAAAAATTAATATTTTTTACTTAATTTTTCTATTGATAAGTATTAATATCCTAATGATATATCTTACTTAAGCTCTACTAAATATCAATGGCCATTTTGAAAACTGCTTAAGTAAAATTCGAAACTTTAAAGTTAAAAGGTATTTAAAACTAAATTCTTTCTTTACTCGAGGACGAGCAAAGCTTAAGTTGGGAGGTGTGATAGGTACCATAAATTCATCAATAAAATATTAATTTATTAATTAATTCATATTAATTTTTAAAAATTAATGATCAATTTATATATTTTTGAAAAATTAATATTTTTATTAATTAAAAAATTAATTAAAAAATAATAAAAATTAAAAAATAAAATTTTATTATTAATAAAAAAGATTATTTTTTTTATCACAACGAAATAAATTTCAAACAAAATGAAGCTAAAACGAAGAAGATATGAATTTCTAAAGAAATAAAATAAATAAAAATTAAATAAAAAATAACATACGGCTCAACCGGCTCAAGCCGGTGCACCAAGCCAGCCATGTAAGCCGACTCAACTGTAGAAGCCATTAGTCGGTCCACAATCCAGGTATGGACCGCCAGCTTAGCAGAATCCGACGAATCATGGAGTGACACGTGGTGGATCTAGACCCTTAAGGGTTCATGAAAAATCCATTGTGGTCTATAGGATAAAAAGATAATTTTCCATCAAATTAGTGAGCACTGATTGATTGCAGTGTACGGTGCAGTCGGTCCACATGGTCCATGGCAACAGTAAAGGCACGATCAGATGGATCTGATTGATTGCGGTCAAGATCAGACGATGGTGGTTATTTCCGAATTTGATTCGAATTCCATCAGCGATCTGGCGTGATCCGATGGCCAGAAAACCAGCCGATGAAGTTCCAATGGTCTAGAAAGCTCCTGACGGTGATCAGGACTCCCAACGCATGATTAGCGACCAGATTTCCTCCATCAACGTGCGATCGGATGGTCAGAATTTAATCCGACCTGATCTGGCCTGATACGCATCCGATTTTGATGATTTTTGGTTTGTTGGATTTCTATCAAAGGCCAGATTTCATCCAGAGCAGCAGAATTCACTCAGAACTCCTTTTAATCCAATTTTTACTCAGATTTCTTCATATTTTGACGATCAAAGAGCTCCTTAGTCCCACATTGCCTACAAGAAAATTCTCCAGCCCTCCTAGTTCTATAAAAAGGACCCTAGGCCTCCAAAAATCAATAGATCTGATCAAGGTGAAGCTTTAGTATAGGGGGAAGCTAGGCTATGGGTTAATGGCTGCTTCAAAGTAACGGGTGCTGAGAAGAAGAGCTAGGCTTGTACACCATCTTTCTGCCAATGCCGATCCAAGATCAGAGATCAGGCTATTTTATTTTATTTTATTTTATTTTTAAATTTCATATATTTAAATTCTAAAATTTTAATTAATAAAAATCTTATTTTATTTTATTTTATTTTATTTTATACTTTAATTTCATGCTCTTTATTTTTATTGTAATTTAATTTCTGCACTTTAATTATTGCTTTTTATTTTATTACAAGTAGATGCTAAGATCTAACTAGTAGATCTTATTACTAAGTTTAAATTTTTGCACTTTTTAATTTTCGCTTTTAATTTTCCGACTTCACTTTTGATTCCAAAACTCAAATTATTATTTTTTTTTCAAAAGTCAAAGATTTCAAATCTAAAATACTACCTTCCCTGTGGATTCGATCCGACTCACTACCATCTACATATTTTTAATTATTTTAAGAAGTCGGATTAAACTGATAAACATGGTGTCTTAACGACAACATCGCATTCCTATCAGATGGTCCCTCAGGGCGGCAAAGTATTGATCTGATTTAGTACGGCCTTACTGAGGTCAGTCGATTACCGATCTTGGATTGAAGTATTGAGGACAGTGATTCACAGATCTAGTCTTTATCGTGGTTGGTATTTTGCTGTTCTAGACTCAATCATAATCTGGCCATCTGGTTGAAGAATCAATCTTGGCTCTAAGTCGGTATTTTACCGATCTGAAACCGACACTTATCATTTTTGGTGTTCATCTAAGATGATGGTCCTTCTGATGATGCCACATATCCAGGGAGGGTTGACCGCACCAATAATGCCCAATGATAATAAATGTCTTCTTTTTTTGATGAAAATAAACGTCCTCTTGAGCAAGGTTATTTCTATCCAACAATTAAAATGCATCTCTTAAACCCATATGAGATATCCCACAGATGTAGTAAAGCATCAATTAAAACACCATCCATGTCTGTCTCCTGATCACCTCTGCAGTTCCCCAGTTCCCTGCACATAACTCAAGCAGGCTGAAACATGCTAGCACCTCAGTCCTACAACGTAACGCTGCCAGGCTGATGCATGCAAGCACCTCAGTACCCTACGGTGTTCTTTACAACAAATACCCCTTGCGTTCCTTGACATGTTCTCCTCTTTTAGAGGGAGAGAAAGTTTCTATAAAACATGGCTTTTAAACAAAATTACACCATTTTTTTAAAATTTCTCCTAGGTTTGGCATTTCAAACTATCAAGAGTATTTCTCGACGTTCTGTTTTCTTCCCCTTTTTTTTCCTGAGCAAACGAAGCGTCGCTTATGTCCAGAATCGAACTCCTGAATACTTGTGTAAATGTTGACATGTTTTAGTTGATATATTTCCTAAAGCCATTAATTCTGTCTCCATTGCAAGCCAATTCTGCTACTACATTTTCCCCATAAAAAAACTTACACCACAGCCAAGACCCTTCGCCGTGCTTTGCATGGCATTTTTTTTAGAGAAAAAGGAAGAAAGGATGGCGATCCCATCAAAAATCATTGAGATCATGAACCTAGACGTCAAAAATACGGATGAACCTGTTCTGTATCAGGTTACCTGTATGATGCCATTGATCTTTCGGTAGATCGTTTACTGCTTAGCTTCTGACAATTTTATTCAACGTCTTAGGTTACCTATGGAAGAATCAGCATGATTTGACACGAATCAATTTGCATTGCCTATTTCTATTGTGCTTAGAAGGGATCCACTTCCATTGGACTGTTTAGCTTGTGCCTTCTGTTTTCAGTGTAACTGATATTTATTGCACTTTTGCAAATAATTAAATTGTAAAAATCTGGAAATGGACCCAGTTCCTTCTCTACTTTGCTTTAGAAACTGAAGCGATGTGTGTGGCGTGTGTTACCACCTCCTCTTTCATTTGAAAAGAATATCATGAAAACAGCGGCGCGGTCTCTGTTAAAATTGGTGGTTGAAATACCATCAAGAGTCGCGGATGTCTTGTTATCAGCAACAGATCTCGTTTAATTATTTTATGTCGACTGCATAGCTTGTGACAGTGGACTGATGAATAATCTTGTCCACTCCACTCCACAAATTCAATGGTCTCCATGCAGCAATTTTGAAACATGGCCAAGGAAACTACTTGAAACTCCACTAGAATGCCTGAAAACAGTATTCAATGAAGCTTATGCACCAAGTAGTGGGTTTTTTGACCTGATTCGTTCATTTTCTGAGTGTCTTTGAAGCACTCAAAACTATGGTAGTAAAGGAAGTGGCAAAACATTGAAGTACGAAGAAACATGATCCTTGTAAAAATGCAATCCACACAAGGCACCAGAAAAGTGTTGAAAAGTAATGCACTTCTTTAGTCCAAGGAATGTTCTGGAGTCTGTTTTCAAAGTATTTATAATATCTATGCAAGTGTCAAGTTCCCAGATTTCTCATAGTCAGAAGTCATTTAATAATGTGAGCCTGTTCAGTTCCTCACGGAGGTTATTTCTTAAATTACAAACTTCCTTCTCCAAAGCTTCCGCCCTATACTGAGAGCTCTATGGTAGCAACTCTCCGTATTCTCTAAATCGATTGTCATCTCCTTGGATTTCACCCAAAAGAAGTGGTATGCTTAATCTTCTCATCCTTCTTGGAGGAGATTTAGGAGAGGAGAGATTGGATGAAGATGATCCATCACATGGACTTGATGGAGCTGGCAATGACTATGAAGAAGTATCCACTTCATATATCTTTAGAACTTTGCCCTGCACTTCAAAAACCACATATGGTGTCTCCTGTACTTTCTTTTCCTTCGAATCCTAAGAGGCTTTGTTCAAAAGTTAGGTATGGACTTCTTTGAAACCTTTGCTCCCATTACAAGGCTTGAAACAATGAGAACTTTAATTGCTCTTGCTACTCAAAAGAAATGGAAGATTTATCAGTTACATGTTAAATCAGCCTTCTTAAATGGAGTGTTGGAAGACAAAGTATATGTAGAGCAACCTCAAGGTTCTTCATAAAAGGGATAGAAAACAAAATTTACAATTTGAAAAAGGTTATATATGGGTTGAAAAAACCTCTCTAAGCTTGGTACCGTGAAATTGATAAATACTTTACTTGATAGGTTTTTCGAGAAGCAAAAGTGAGCCCACATTATATATTATGAAAGAAGAAAATTAGATGCTCACTGTTTCAGTTTATGTTGATGACTTAATAATCATGGGCAATGATGAGAAGGCTATTTAAGACTTCAAGAAAGATATGATGCAAGTCTATGAAATGAGTGATTTGGGTTACTGCATTACTTTTTGGGAAAGATGGAATTTTTATTTCTCATAAGAGATACGTAGAAAGTATTCTCAAGAAGTTCAACATGGCTGGTTGCAAATTTGTAACCATTCCTTTAGTTGCAAGTGAGAAGTTAAGAAATGAAGATGGTGCCAAGAAGGTTGATGCTTCTGCATATAGAAGTTTGATTGATAGTCTCTTGTATCTTACACCTACCAGACCAACCAGATGTTATGTTTGTTGGAAGCTAGCTTTCAAGATATCTGCAAAGTTCGAGTCAAAACCACTTTAGAGCAGCAAAAAGAGTCTTAAGACACTTGTAGGGCACACCTGACTTTGGAATGTTGTACAAGATAGTAGAAAAATCAAAGCTATTTGGGTATACAGGTAGTAGTAATTGGGCTAGGGATGCCTTGATAATATGAAGAACACCTCTGCCTATGTTTTCACTCTTGGTTCAGGCGAATACTCATGGACTTCAAAGAAACAAAAAATTGTGGCTCAATCTTCAGCAGATGTAGAGTATGTAGCTGCAGCTAAAGCAACAACACAAGCAGTGTGGCTACAAAGGATTCTTGAAGATTGTGGAAAAAAATGAGAAGGAATAATATTGCATTATGACAATAAGTGTCACGCCCTGAATCCAGTACTCGGATTGGACACGTGATGGCCACATGCTTCCTAGGGCAAAGCCCTAAAGAATGTGCAAGCCTGTCTTCAATCAATACATAATCACATCAAATCCAACTCGGTAATGGTAGTAAAAATAAACCTCTATTTTTATTGATTCAAAAAATATAGCTCACCAATATCTCATCATAATTAGATTAATATTTATATAAATAAATCAAACTAATATCATCTAAAATTCTATGCTCTTCATTGCTCAGTCCTAAGCCCACAGAATCTTCTAGATCTAAAAAAAAAATAAAAAAAAGAGTGAGTTTTACGAGCTCAGTAAGTTACCAATATCTCTGAGGGATCAAGCACGATTACTTTTCAAAATAAAATAATTTATCAATAATAATATAACAAGATATTTTTTTTTAAAAATATGGCATGCACATCAGTAAAAGCTAAAAATAAAATCCTCTCTCAACCTTTGTTAACTACAGCCATGATCAATCCTATGATAGGGCTCAGAAGAGATTAGCTCTTGAAAATAGAACACCCAATTTATCAGCATGTACTAGTGATTATCCCCATTGGTTAGGACCAAAAGGAAACTAGCTATGATTCACACGACTACGATTTGCCTCATGATATGGCAAAGAGATTAGTCCCAAAAATAAACATGTGGATGCATCAACGTGTGCCAGCGATCAGCCTTGACTGATTAGGCTTAGATAAGGACTAACTCTACCAGCAATCAGCCCCGACTAGCTAAGCCTAGAAGAAATACATTTCTGATGTATGACCAACGATCAATCCCATTGGCTAGATCCAGATCATAGTCTAACTAAAAAAAATTTCTTATGATTTTGCCATAATCAATTTTTCATAAATAATGATACTTATTTTTTATAACTATATCAACTCAATTTTATTATAATCCAAAAGAGTAATAAAAATAATTTTTATTCAAAATTTCATGCATTGATGAACATATATAATTTTCTTTTCAGAGTTCATGCAACACCAAAATAAGAAAATCATCTCTTTCAAAAATTACGTCATGTAAATATGATATCATGCTTGATTCAACTTTTTTAAATTATTTTTCATAAATAAATTCATAATTTTGAACTTCAATAAATTTTAAATATTTTATATATAAAATTTAATTTTTAAACATGTAAATATATACAAAAATAAATCCAAAGATAAGAAGAATCTTACCTATTGATCAATTTTAAAATTCTATAATCTTTCCAATCCAACATCTAGATCTGGTGTTCTCTCGGTGTTGAAGGCTCTAGCACATCAAATAAGTTTTATTAATTTTTAATTCTGAAGAAATTAAGATAAATAGAAAGACTTTTAATTTAGCCCTACTTGAAATTGGGTTAACTCAATTAGATTAGGTCCTTCTCTCTCTCTCTCTCTCTCTCTCTCTCTCTCTCTCTTCTTTCTTTCTTTCTTTCTTTCTTCTTCCTCTTTCTTTCTCCTTATGGGTCTTAAATCAAAACAGGGGACCGAAGGTTCCCTTCTTGTTTCTCCAATCAGGGGCTTTAGCTAGCGTGGTTATGGTCGACGGCAGTTGGGGCTGCAATGGCACAGCCCGATGAACCCAAACTGACAGTCAGTGGTGACCACCGGTGCCAGAAAAAAATCAAAAAAATAGGATGGATGGAACCCAAAATAGAGGATGGGAAATCAATGAAAAGTGCAGCGATTGCCAACCAAAGATCAAGCTTCAATGAGCAAAAATCAAAGAGAAGGCAATGGGAAGGAATATTACCTCATCTCCGATGATCTATGATCGAGATTTCTAGCGGCACAATGCATTTCATCTAGAAGAAAAAGAGAGAGAAAGATGGCGAGAGGGAGAGGGAGCTCGGTGGTTGGTGAAGGCCGGAATTGCTCGGCTTCCAAGGGGAGGGTTTGGCTCCTCTTTAAAGAGCATTGGAGGAGGAATTTGAGTGCTCGAGGCTTCCATCTCCATGGGCGGGGGAGATTTCATAGAAGAGGACTCCCAGCGGGAGTCCAATTCCCACCAGCACATGCACAGCATGTGCTGGTCCCTTTTTTTAAAAAAAAAATTAGATTATTACAATAAGTTAGCCATCACCATTGCAAAGAATCCAATCGGTCATGATCACACAAAGCACATTGCCATAAAATATCACTTTTTATGAGAGAAGTCATAATCAACTACCAGATATATTTACTAAGCCACTCACGAAAGAAAAGCTCTTTTAACTTAGAGGGTTGATTGGAGTTGTAAAGAAAGTGCATTAAGTGGGAGTGTTGAAAAGTAATGCACTTCTTCAGTAATGTTCTGGAGTCTGTTTTTAAAGTATTTAAAATATCTATGTAAATGTCAAGTTCCCATATTTCTCTTAGTCAAAAATCATTTAACGTGTGAGTTTGTTCCGCTCCTGATGGAGGATATTTCTTGTGTCTAGATTTGTCTAGCTTTTGGTAATAAAAAAAATTACAAACTTTCTTCTCCAAATTAAAGCTTCAACCCTTGTATATTGAGAGCTCTGTAGTAGCAACTCTTCGTATTCTCTAAATTAATTGTCATTTCCTTAGATTTCACCCAAGAAAAAGACCGTATGCAGCACCAATTGCATTAGTATCCAAGTCTATTTGAACAAGACCAAATGAGAAGAGGTTGATCAGATCAGAGAAACATAATTAGAAGGAAAGTGAATTTATCATAGTCCACCAAAATTATGGCTCATTTGCCTGTGTAAATGTTTGAAATATCTACTTAAAAGAAGCAACTAATTCATTGTAGAACAATGCAGTACCAAACACGATCATTTCTTAATGACAAATGGTGCAAAAGCCCTACCATATTCATTTATTTTATAGGTACCGTCAAAATAGATAGCATCGCTGAATAACTGACAGTCCCATAACGATCTTGGCTTAGCCAAATATTGGTTGTTTGATCTTCTTTATCTGCATAATAAAATAATAAATTTTCTTTCACTTGATCTTAATGACACTACATCACAATCCTTACATATCCTATAACCATGTCAAGCGTACGCTTCAGCCTTAAATAATTTTTATAGTCACCAAGAAGGGAACAGAGATGTTGGCATCCTCCACTTATCTAGACATCAAATTATAAGTTCCTTTCAGAGTGATTCTTACCGCACTTGCCATTTCTGCTAGTGATTTTTGAGCATTTGTCATCTATTTTTGTAATCTCAAAAGATGTCACCTTCTAGGTGTGGTGATGGGATGATTATATTTAACCTTAAATTCAACCTCAAAACTTGACACCCTATAAACATCTTTCTCACAAATTTTTATTGATGTATGCACTGTGCAACCGGGCCTTTCATCCAACCTACAATATTTTTGTGGGCTATATATGGTTTCTTGTTACCATAGTAGCCCTCTCTGTAACAAGAATAGCTTGTATATATTACAATATGTGACCTATTCTTTCTATGCTCATTTTTCCGAATACTAAAACCAATATCATATGCATATTTATGTTAAGAATTTCTATAATTCTAGTATTTTTATTTGTTAATCAATATATTTTTGAGTTGTCCACCCTTGTTTATTTGTAATAAACAAGGCTAAAAATCTAAAGGATTTTTAGTTGTTTGTTTCAATCTCCTTTGGGATATCGTGTCTAAGATGAAATAGCTTTAGCTCCAAGCAAAACTTCTCCACAAGGCTAGAGGTCTGTTTATAGGTGAGTTCTCTTTTGAACTTCATTTTAATATCTATATGATTTACTAGTGTGGGTAGATAAAAGGTTGATTTTTTTTCTTTTTTTTTGGTAACTTTAGATGTTTATTATAGAGCAAGGAGTACTTTATGGATTTTCATGATTTTTTTAACCTATAAGATGACTGAGAGGGATTTCCTCCCTCTTTTTGTTTTGTATTTGCAAAATATCATTTGATAGATAGAGTATATTATTCCTTTCTTGATGTATAAATAAAGAATGAGAATAATATTATTTCTACAATATATTTTGGAAAAATTCATCCAAGATATCATTTTTACTAGAACATTTAGGGTGCCATTTTCATCTAAGCATGATTCCTTTGCAGTGCTCACTACAAGAAAAGCCATTGCTAATAGTGCCCTTTACCGACAGTGAATTACAATAAAAAATCTTGCTGTCGCTAAAAGTCGTTAATTATTAGCAATGACTAGATTGGTTAGTAGCGACGGCAGAACCATCACTAATACTTATTACCAATAGATTTAGCGATGGATGTTTAGCCATTGCTAATAACTATTGATTTTTTTTAATTTGATGGTAAAATTATTAATGAAGAAAAATTTTATTAGTGACGACTTTGCCGTCGCTAATAATATTAGTGATGGCTATAGCAACGATAGTTTTGCCGTTGCTAATACTTATATTTCTCTCACTTTCGCTCATCCCCACATGAGCCCTCGACTGCCTCCCGCCTTGCTAAGCCCCCGGCTACTTCCACCAAGATATCTTTGGCCTAGCCTAGATCCGACCTGAGAGTGGACTCGATACTGCCACCCACATCTAATCCAAAACCAGCAGTGCTCTATTCATAAAGAGGCTATGATGATTGCCTGGTATGCCTAAAAAGTCTAAAGAAAGATAGAGGTGATGCATTTCTATTCTTATAGTTGCAAGACAAGCTTAGACGGTCTGTTACATCGCAGGCAATGGCTTGCAACCACATTATGATTAAAGGTGCAGAGAAACTTGCAATGCCTTATTTTCTAATTGCAGATTTGAGCATTCTTCTTTTCCTCTTTTCCTTGTTTACTTTGTTGGTTTTTGATTCAAGTATTATTTTTAAACTAGTGACAGTATTTTTGAGCAAGCTCGGGTATGGGTAGGGCCTGGCCCAGCTCCAGTCCTAACTATGATGAAGATTTTGGATAGCTGATTTTTAATTAATGATCTTTATTAAAATAGATATCATTTCCTACTTCTCATTTTACCGATCAATAATTATTCCATCATAAAAGAAAATTTATTAGCGACAAAATTTTGGAATTTTAGTGATGGTAATCGCATCGCTAAAAAAAGTTTTATTTTTATAAATTTAATTTTATTATTATTAGCGATGATGAGATATTTATTAGAGATGAAAAAATACCATCACTAACAAATAAAAAAATAATTTTATTTTTTAATATATTTTTATGATTATTAGTGATAGAAAAATTTATTAGCAATAATAAATTACCATCTTCATAAAAATAATTTTATTTTTTATTATATTTTTATACTTATTAGTGATAGAAAAAATTATTAGTGACGGTATTTTATCATCACTAATAAATAATTTTTTTTAATATATTTTTATAATTATTAGCGATAAAAAAATATTAGCAATGATATTATACCATTGCTAATAAATTTATTTTAAAATATAATTATTATCAATGGAAGAAAATTATTAGCGATGGTATTTTGCTACCACTAATAAGTTTATTTTAAAATATAATTATTAGAGATGGAAGAAAATTATTAGTGATGATAATTTGTCATTGCTAATAATCTTTCTGTCCTCATTTTCTTTCACCATGTGCCCTCATTTTTCTCCACCCCCCATGCCCTCGTTTCCTCCCCCCGTGTTTTTATCCCCCACCACGCGCCCTCCGATCCTCTTGCCATCCTCCCTCTTCCCCAACCTCTAGCCCCTATTTTCTTCCATCGCACCACCAGATTTGGCATCCCTAAGCACTCGGCTGCCTCTTTGAGCCCCTAATCGCCTCCCGCCTCTTCAAGCCCCTCGACCACCTCCTACCTCCCCGAGCCCCAAGCCGCCTCTCCCCGGCTGCCCCCTCCCAGCTGCCCTTGGTTCGCCTCTCCCTAACTACCTCCCCGAGCCTCCGATCGTGAGCCCTTGATTATTGAAATCTGATATCACTCTGATACCAATTATTGTGCCTACGGCTGCTTGGAGCCACAGTCATATATTCGATCTCTTGTGTGGAATTTGGATGTTAATCTAAAAACATGAAGAAGAAAAAAGTAGATTAAGGGCACCTAGGGCTTGGTGTTGAAACTAAAAAGAAAAGAGTTTAGGAAAAAAACTCTATATTGATTGCATACTTGTAAAAGATACAATACCTGAATTTATATATCTTAGGATTTCTGCTACACCACGTGAATCCTAATAAACCCAAACTCTAGTTAAAAAATTCTCCTAGGCTAACCCAAGACATGAAAGCACTTATTGAGCTCATGTACACCCATGTCTCTCATGCTCTCATCTCCTGGATCTAAACCCGACCCATACATGAGTTAGCCTCTTTAAGATCTTATAAACCTGGCCTTAAGACCACTTTGATTAAATCCAATCCAAGATCAAATAGAAAATCTCGTCCAGCTCTGTTCGCCACCATTGAGCCGACTTTATCAGAAGTCGAGGTGACTCGATTGCATCTCATCTGAATACTATCTTCTATTTGTCTGAGAGGGCCGGCTCGACTGTGGTCCAAGTCAGCTAGGCTTCAGTCTGAGTCGGCTAGACTGCGTATCCGGACCAGTCTGTATGTGTGCCAGTTTCTTATCTTGGCTGATACTTCTTCTGGCTCTAATTCTTTGCTCTACTTTATGTCCCGATCTTTGAAGCACTTACCAAGCCTCTCAAGGTCTTCACACCTGAACCTCAAGCCTGTGGAGGGCTACACACCACCTCCATCCTAGAATAATTCTTGTCCTAGCCCTAGGACCATACCTATCCTAAACTTTCTAAAGCCAACATCCTGGCTCCTCCCAAGGCTTGGGAGCATCATCAATCCTTACAATCTTCATCTTAGTGCACCCAAGTCTTGGCACACCTAGCAATATCCCTCTGCACAATCCCGCTGTCATTGCATGCCCTGATAGCTCCTTGTATACACCTTGCCACCATCATCCTTCTTCAACTATTGAGCTTTCTTTGAGACCTTTGGGATGACCACCTCCACAGCTGAAGACCTTGACTTGCTTCTCTGTACCCCATTGAAAATTGTAGGCACCCTTCTACTTGGTAGCCACATCAATTATCTTGAATTTTTCTAAAGAATTTGTAGCATTCCTATACCAGTACTCACTGCATATCCTGATATGATCTTCTCAGAACTACGCCTATCCTCCTGCACATGCCGTCCACCTAAAATTATGCATCTCCGATGCTGATGCTGGGATATTGCTCCTCTCTCTACACTCCACTCTAAACTCATGTCATATCTCCCTCCACCAGTGTAGCCACCTCTGCTTGGTGCTTCACCTGAAATCAAAGTCTTTCTGATACCGCAGAAGATCCTGACTCTTTACTTGAGTCCCCCAAGGTCAACCACTCAACATTGCACTGCTGAGCCTATCGCCGCATCTCGAACACCGTCGCTATCCTTTAGACCCTTCGCACTCCGTGAACCCCTCCGAAGCCATTTCAAATACACTACACCACACGGGCTCCTCCAGGACCACCAAGATTTCATCCAAATCTTCATTTTTAGTGACTGAACCAATGAAATCCGACTTTTCTCCTCTCTTGTACTTTTTTCAAAATGGACACTCCCGCTTAAAGTACCCTACTTTACCACACTTGAAGCATTTCTTGGACTCATTACTACCCCTTTGCTCGCCCTTCTTCTTTCCTTTCCATGGCCTTTATGAAATCGCGAGACCTTCCTAGAAGACCTCTCTTTTCATCATCCATTCTTACTGCTCATTAGATCTTAGCATTGTTACGATCTTCTCGTACACCAGTTTCTCCTTACCATATAGCAACATTATCACTAATGGATTGAAACTCTCGGATAGCGAACACAGCAATAATAAACTCTTGTCCTCCTCTTTGAGATCCACCCCGATGCTGAGCAAATCCATGCTTATTCAATCGAACCGCTGACTATGACCTGTAATATCCTAGCCCTTCTGCGTCCTAAGGATTAGTTGCTTCTTCAGCATTAACTTCATGTACAACTGACGTAATCTCGACTATAAATCCTTGGATGTTCTCTCCTCCAACATGCCATACAGCACATCATCTACCAGACAAGCTCTAATTATGGCATATGCCCTTTTTTCTAAGGACACCTATACCTTGTCTGTCATCTCCTTAGGCCTATCCTCCAAGACCAAATCTATCCCCATCTGAACTAGCAAATCCTCTATCCTAATCTTTCATATCATGAAACTTTTTTTTTCATCAAATTTCTCAAATCCTATCTTCAATCCACCATTTTTCATGATCAAACTGAATCAAAAATAGCAAACAGGTAGATCTAAAAATTATCTTGACTAGGGATGGTAGACAGTAGCCTTTAGATCTATTCCTTTCTCATAAAGCCTAGAAAAATTCTTAGATCTAAATCTCACTGCTGATCTTCGCTAAAACCTAATCTTCTTCCTCCTCCATGTTCAACTGGGCTCTGATACCAATTATTGAAACCTTATATTACTTAGATATCAATTATTGTGCCTATGGTTGCTTGGAGTTATAGTTGTAGATTCGATCTCTTCCATGAAATCTGGGTGTTAAATCAGAAATATGAAGAAGAATAAAGTAGATTGGGGGCACCTAGGACTTGGCATTGGAACTAGAGGAAAGAGAGTTTAGGAAGAAAAGCTCGGTATTGATTCCATACTTGTAAAATATACAATACATGAATTTATATATCCTAGAATTTTTGCTACACTACATGAATCTTAATAAACCCAAACTCCAGCTAAAAAACTCTCTTAGGCTAACCCAATACATGAAAGCACTTATCGAGTCCATGTACACTCATGTCTTCCATATTCTCATCCCCTAGATCTAAACTCGATCCATACATGAGTTAGCCCTCTTAAGATCTTATAAACCAGATCTTAAGACCTCATGATTAAACCCAATCTAAAATCAAATAGAACACTCTATCTAGTTTTATTCATCATCGTTGAGCTGGCTTTGTCAGAAGTTGAGCTGGCTCGACTGCATCTCGTCCGAATACTATCTTCTATCTACTTGAGAGGGCTAGCTCTATTACATATTCGACCTAGCCCACATGCATGCCAGCCCTTAATCTTGGCTGATACTTCTTTTGAATCTGATCCTTTGCTCCATCTTATGTCCTAGGTCTCAAGAGCATCTACCAAGTCCCTCAAGGTTCTCACATCTGAATCTAAAGCTCATGGAGAGCTACACACTGCCTCCATTCTAGGATAATTTCTATCCTTGTCCTAGAACCACACCTGTCCTAGACTTCTCGGAGCCAACATGCTAGCTTCAATTCCATGGCCACTCAAGGCTTGGGAGCACCATTAATCCTTACACTAACTGTATCCTACCTCCCTGAGCCCTCGACCTTGAGCCTCCGACTGCCTCCCACCTCTCCAAGCCCCTGGCTGCCTCTCACCTCCCCCTAGCCTAACACCATGGCCCCCACTTGCACCTTCTTCTTGCGGCCCCATCCTCGCACCCTCATTTCCACGATCGCATCCCTGAGCCATCACCCCAGCCTTGCCGACCCTTGCCTTGCCACCTCCAACCCATGGCCCTGACCTTGTGACCCCTACCTTGCTGGCCCTGCCTGCATGCCCTTGTCTCCACGATCGTATCCTCAAGCCTCAATCCCTGCATGCCAGCCCGTGCCTTCTCGCACCTTAGTCCTTGCATGCCAGCCCACACCTCAGTCCTATATGGTAATCCATCTTCTATTGTGAGTATTAGCGATGGCTAATACTATCACTAAAAGTTAATTTTTTATTTAAATTATGTTAATTAAATATAATTAAATATTAAAAAATTAATTAATTAAATATTAATTTAATTTATTAGTTAGATATTTAATTAATTTATTAATTAATTAAAAATATGAGACTTGAATCTCAGCATCTAGAGTGCTTAGATTGAGGAAAGGTGTTGGGCAGTATTGCAAACACGAGGTCGAGATGTATCCTGCATGCTCGGATCTTAGGTCCCAATTAGCACCCAAGACATCCAACCCCTACATGCCCTACACATTTAGACCGAGGGAAGGTATCGGTCAGCATTGCAAATATGGAGTCGGAGTGTGCCCTGCATGCTCGGATCTCAGGTCCTAGCTGGCATCCAAGGCATCCAGTCTTCACGCTCCCTGCATGCTCAGACCGATGGTGTTAATTTTTAAAAAAAATTGCATTATGTGGAACCAAAAATCCATCTTTCTATTAATGTACATATTCTAATTTAGTTAAATTAGTTTTAAATTAAAAATATTTAATTAATTTAAATTAATAGTATTTAATTTAATTAGTTTTAAATTTTTGGACTAGACTCCAGGAGGGTGTAGCCTGGCCCAGTCTGGGCCATTTTCAGTCCTATTTGCAATCCTACTTGGTACTTAATTTAGAATCTTCAGGATGGAATTTACCTGGATACCATTCTAATGTACTTGCATGGCCTAGTCATCTAGCACACTCCAAGTCCGCATGCATGGGATGCGCATCATGACCATCCTGTTTGTAATGATGTCCCTTAATTCTATAATTATGCTTTTGAAAATACTGCACTCTTAGTGAAGAAAAATCTAATTTTCTATCGTAGGATCAATCTGATCTATAGCAAAATTTCAAAAAAATTTTATAGTAATTCGATCAGATCCGAGAGTTCTCAAATCTGATTGGTATGATCTGATATCAAAAACTAAAATTAAAATAAATTTGTAACAATAATTGTTACCTAATTCTGGGTAAATAATTTATCCCATCGATGATCTGACTATATGTCGAGATTCTGGATCTAGCCGTGCATGTGCCTGGCCTCTATCATAGTCCACTCAGACCAGATCTAGATGTCATCTCCTACTGGATCTGATCTCCAAAGATCAGATTTGATGTCTTCATGTAGAACCTTTAAATTGATCTTCGAAGGCTGCGCGTTCGTCTCACGAACACTGTTATCTCTCACTGATCCTTGCACCTGCAGGACTTGGATTCTTCTTTGCTGCTTTGCCCAACACCTTGGGCATGGAGAAGAGAGAGAGAACCTGAGAGATGGGGCATGGAGAAGGAAAGGACGACAGCCTTTGGGTGTGGACAATTGGCATTAGCAAAACCTAGGGCATAGGGGTTCTTATAGAGATCCCTACGCCACCCTTGAGTCCTAGATGATCAAGCAACTGACTTGCTTGATTAGATCGGACTCCAATCTGATAATCCATGCCAAAGAGACTTGATCCTATCAGGTTTTGTCACCTGTTGATGCAGAATTTGATCGTCGTTGAAATCCATTGGAGTGGAGGCCAATGAGGTTGCCGTCGGAGACTTGTAAAACAAAGTCCCATCCGAAGCCGGTGGGGGCTGGCTCTGGCAGGACCCTCCGACGATCAAGTTAGCTCCAGTCAACAGGAATGGAGTGCTCAGTGTGGAGTTCGATAGAGTTTAGAGGAGGAGAGAAGGATTTTTAGAACTTGGCATAAGCGTATCTGGAGGATCCTTTTTATAGAGGGAGCTTATCGTAACTATCTTGATTAATTATTATCGTAACTGTCCTGATCAATATCGATCATTATTGACTTTAAATGTCGATCGTTATTGACTTGATAAATGCCAATCGTTATTATCGTGTAACCATTTAGTAGTGGGATCGCTTGCAGGAATCCATCAATAGTCCGTAAGAAGTTCGACTTTCATAGAAGTTCGACCACTGAAAGTTCGACCGCTGGGAGTCCGAAGGAGCTCGACCACTGAGGAGTTCGGCTGGCTGAAGGGGGTGTCCAAGAGGAGTCCGGCTCCCAAAGAAGTCCGATCGAGGAGTAAGCTGAGAAGTTCGGTTGAGGGATTACTGCTGCGGAGTTCGGTCGACTGAAGAGACGGCCGCTTGAGAAGTTCGACCATTAAGAGTTCGAAGGGGCTCGATCGCTTATCAGTTCGATCGGCTGTAATAGTTCGACCAAGACCCATCCACCGAAGTTCTTCCGTGGCTACTGGCCGCATCCAGCTGGGCACCGAACTTGATTTTGATGGGAGCGGGGTTTATCTCCAACACTAGCCCCCCCACTCCTGAGTTCGAAAATTGAAGGAAGGGAGTGCAGGAAAGGCGACTGTCGAAGTCTTCCTCTGAGCCCCATACTGGTCCAGGTCGAAGCTTGGAGGGGAGATTTCATCGCCAGTCGAGGTTGAGGTAGGCCTCTTCCACTGTGATCGAGGTCGGAGGTTGAGCTCCTCGGAGGCGACATTGTCTCCAACAGTCGAGGTTATCTGATCTTCAGCTGGGGTTGCCTCCGATCTTATTTCTGGCCGAGGTTAGCACGGACGCTCGGGAGATTGCTTATCTCTGGTCGAGGTTGATGGAGATTCTATTTTCTATGGACTTCAGAGCTCGGACTTGGACTTTGTTCATGCTAGGATGAGGTTCTCCTCCTACTCCTAATGGGCTGTGGGGGCGCATTCGAACCGTCGTCCATCTCCCCCCATCTCGTCTAAGGTGGACGAGGCCTTCGACTTTGCTCACATTATGATGAGGTTCTCTTCCTGTTCCTAACAGGCTGTGGGGGTACATTCGGACCATCGTCCATCTCCCCCCATCTCATTCTTTGTGAACGAGGCCTTCGACTTTGCTCGCATTAGGATGAGGTTCTCCTCCTATTTCTAATGGACTGTGGGGGCACCTACGGACCGTTGTCCGTACCTCTTCTTTCATCTCGTCCTTTGTGAACGAGGCCTTCGACTTTGCTCGCGTTAGGATGAGGTTCTCCTCCTGTTCCTAATGGGCTGTGGGGACACATACGGACCGTCGTCCGTGTCTCTCCCCCCATCTCGTCCTTTGTGAACGAGACCTTCACTTGAAAGAAATCTTATCTCTGGCCGAGGTTGATGCTCGCGTTAGAACGAGGTTCTCCTTCTGTTCCTAACCGAGGTTGACTCGATCGCTCGGAAGAGATCTTATCTCTAGCCGAGGTTGTTGCTCGCGTTAGGATGAGGTTCTCCTCCTGTTCCCAACGCAGCAATTATTGACTGCTTCTTCCCTGTCATCGAATAGTTTTTGCATCCAGAAATAATATTATCGAAAGAAAAGAATTTTATTGAAAGAAAGTTACTAGCAGCGCATCTCCAAATTCTGTATTTTAAGGTCGTGGTAGCATTGTTCCTCCATATTTCTTCAACAATAAGTTCCGAGGTGGACGACCTCCTCATGCTGGCCTTCTCAATTTGGTGCAAGCTCTTATCGCTGGGAGACAATGAATCGCTGATGCACCAAGCTCCTCCCAGGGGCAATGTGGATGATGCCATAAGGTGGCCGACCTCCTTACGGTCTCTGGCTATGGTAGCACCGAGCTCCTTGCCGTCTCTGGCTATGGCAACACCCTTGGCCGATCTTTTCCTACTTCAGACTGGTGTCGGAGGAATTTACCCAGCCGTTTCTTTTTGACGAGCTCCTCAATTTCATCTCAGAGCTAGATGCATTTCTTAGTGTCATGGTCATGGTCGCGATGGTAGAGACAGTACTTGCTTCGATCGCGCTTATTTTGGGGAGACCGTAACCCTTCTGATCTTGGTAGTTGGTTTCTAACTTCGATGAGAATCTGAGTTCGAGGAGTGTTGAGGGGGGCGTTGTCGCGGAACCTTCCAAGAGGAGGGCTTCTTTGCGCCCCTCTGTCGGGGTTTCCTCGATGGCAAGCTAGAGAAGTTCGGTCCTGCCTGCTTTCGGAGGAAGTCCGTGAGCACGGCCGAACTTCATTCCATTCCTTTAGGAAACCTATGGGAGAACTTCATGCCACTTCGTTGGGGCTTCCTTGGAGTCATACTTGAGAGGGAGTCCTCGCTTGCCCTGGGTCGGTTGTGAGCTCGACCGAACTTCGTCTCACCTCGTGTAAGATCTTTGTAGGGGGCTTCCTTGGTGACATACTCGAGTGGGAGTTCGACCTCACTTGCGCCGAACTTCATTCCGATGGGGAGAGTTCGGCCTTACGTGCGCCGAACTTCATTCCGATGATGATCTTCGAGGTGAAGTTCGGCCTCACTTGCGCCAAACTTTGCTCCGCTTTCCCGTGAAAGCTTCCACGGGAGGACTCCATGCCCCTTCCTTGATGATGAGCTTCGATGGGAGCTCGGCTTTCTTCGCGCCGAACTTCATTCCTCTTTCCTACGAGACCCTTTGCGGGAGAACTTTCTACTACTTTTGTTCGGACTTCCTTGAGGATGAGCTCGAGGGGAGCTCGACTTTGCTTGCCCGAACTTCACTCTGTCTCTGGTGAATTCTTTGTAGGAGGTTTCGTTGATGACATACCTCTCTTGAGCCAAACTTCATTCCGATGATGAGGTTTGAGGGGAGAGTTCGGCCTTGCATGCGCCGAACTTCATTCAGCGGAAGAACTTCGTTCCATCCTCGCTTGCACCAAACTTCCTGCTTCTTTTGTCCGGACTTCCTTGACAACGAGCTCAAGGGGGAGCTCGGCTTTCCTTGAGCTGCCGAACTTCATTCCGCTTTCCCGCAAAAGCTTCCATGGAATGACTTCATGCCCCTTTGTTGGGGCTTCCTCGATGATGAGCTTCGAGATCGTGGACATGGCCGAACTGCATTCCATCTCCTTGGACGCGGCCAAACTTCATTCCGCCTCCTTACAAAACCATCTGTGGGGGAACTTCTTCCTTCTTTGCCCGAACTTCCTTGACAACGAGCTCGAGGTGGAGCTTGGCTTTGCTTTAGCTGCCGAACTTCACTCCGCCTCTTGTGAATTCTTTGTAAGGGTCTTCCTTGGTGACATACTCGAATGGGAGTTGCTTGCACCGAACTTCATTCCGATGATGAGGTTTGAGGGGGAGTTCGGCCTCACTTGCACCGAACTTCATTCGATGGGAGAACTTCGTTCTACCCTCGCTTGCATCGAACTTGTTGCTTCTTTTGTCCGAACTTCCTTGACAACGAGCTCAAGGGGGAGCTCGGCTTTCCTTAAGCTGCCGAACTTCATTCCGCTTTCCTACGAAAGCTTTCGCGGGAGGACTCATGCCCCTTTGTCAGGACTTTCTGGATGATGAGCTTCGGGGCTTCCATCGAACTTCATTCCGAACTCCTTGTGAAACCTTCTATGGGAGAACTTCTGCTCTCCATTTCTCCTTCCTAAGGGCGATTGGTATGCCCAAATATTTTTCCTTATGGTCGGTTCCTCGCATCCTCATGATGGATTTGCTGGCAAAGTCTCCACTGGAGGTTGTCGCATAGCCAGCATCATCTCGATGGAGCCACGGACCCAACCAGCAGGTTGAACTGCTCTACGTCTGCGATGGTTTCGTATGAAAATTGGGTTGTCGAGGCTGAGATAGGAACAGACGGATCTGATGCGCAGGCTGCCGATCGTCGAGTCGAAGCTCTCAAAATATTTTCTCTTCGAGAGAGAACTCTAGTGAGGAAGAAGAGGGATCTCCAGAGAGAGAAATCGTCATCGAGCACTCCTTTAAGAATAAGGAAACCTCGGCTTCCTTTAAGAAAGAAATCATCGTCGGGCCCTTCTTCTAGTGCCAATCTGTTGATGCAGAATCTCGAAGGTTCAGGCCCTTCTTCTAACGCCAATCTGTTGACGTAGAATCTGATCGTTGCCAGAATCCATTGGAGTGGAGGCTGATGAGGTCGCCATCGGAGATCTGTAAAATAAAGTCCCATCCGGAGCTGATGGGGGGTGGCTCCAATAGGACCCTCCGACGATCAAGTCAGCTTCAGTCAATAGGAATGGAGTGCTCAGTGTAGAGTTCTGTAGAGTTTAGAGGAGGAGAGAAGGGTTTTCAGAACCTAACGTAAGCGTATCTGGAGGGTCCTTTTTATAAAGGGAGCTTATCGTAACTGCCTTGATTAATGATTATCGTAACTGTCCTGATCAATGTCGATCGTTATTGACTTTAAATATCGATCGTTACTGACTTGATAAATGCCGATCGTTATTATCGTGTAACCGTTTAGTAGTGGGATCACTTGCAGAAATCCATCAATAGTCCATCAGAAATTCGGCTTTCATAGAAGTTTGGCCACTGGAAGTTCGACCGCTGGGAGTTCGAAGGAGCTCGGCTGACTGAAGGGGGTGTCTGGGAGGAGTTCGGCTTTCGAAGAAGTCCGATCGAGGAGTAAGCTGAGAAGTTCGGTTGACGGATTACTGCTGCGGAGTTCGGTCGACTGAAGGGACGGCCGCTTGAGGAGTTCGACCATTGAGAGTTCGAAGGGGCTCGGCCGCTTATCAGTTTGATTGACTGTAATAGTTCGGCCAAGATCCATCCGTCAAAGTTCTTCCGTGGCTACTGGCCGCATCAAACTGGGCACCGAACTTGACTTCGACGGGAGTGGGGTTTATCCCCAACATCACCCAAAGTCAATCCATGGGTAGCACCAACAATGGATAAGGGGATAGGGTTATCTTCTAAGTCTTTGATTTGATCATAACACCTAGAGTCCTATCCACTTTGTGCGCCCACTTAATCCTCATGGGGCACACACCAAAAGGGGTGTGCGCCCTTCTTTTCTCACCAAAAATCAAGGGGGGTGCGCGCCCCTAGAATTTCTCCAAGGGGTACACGCCTTTTCCCTTTCTTTCCTGCAAAAATGGGTTAGGACAACCTTTGTCCTGATGTCCTTGCTTGAATTTTAGGATAAGCCCTAAACTCTTTAGGACAAGCTCAAATTAGGCCAGGACAAGCCTCTATCTGATCTGGATAAGCTCCAGTCAGATTAAGATAAATCCATATAGGATTTTCAGGTGAGCCATATCTAATTTGACTCGATCGAGACGAACTAGTAAGATAATAGAAGGAGAAAGTTAGGCTCAATCGTATACTAGCATAATTTTCTTGAACCTAATTAGATCTAATCCAAATCAATAGAACTAGATTAGCCTAATTGATGACATCCAGACTTAAACCTTTATTTATGTGATCCAGTTAGGTTCAATTTTGTATGGTAATGGGACATGTCACGACCTCCATCATCAACATCATCGAAATACCTTTTGATGGATCAAAACTCTTTTGATTCACCTAATTAGAATTATCGATCATCAAAATAATTCTAATTACTCTCAAAATCCATCAGTGATACCTAGCAATATATGGTGGCAACCCATCAGAATCGAATATGAACCTCTTGATGTAGCTATCTATATGATTGGGTTCCTTTATCATGAGTCCTGATAGGATTAGGATTAAGATGAACTCATCATACCCAATACTTGTCATATAAATAAATCATTCGATTTGAGTCCGATGTAAAATTCTAATAGAAACTCCTTTCTATTAATTATACTGCCATAGCCATGGGCTTAAGAATTCAATCTCATGATCATCATAGGACTACTCCTCCTCTATCGAGATTGATAGATTCCCTATTAGTGCGATCTAATTCCTATAATGAACATGCTATAGCCAATATACACCTCAGGATTCTGGATGGCTAGGAGATTGAGTTATGGTGTAGTCAAACTATAACACACTCAAGGTGAACTGCTAATGCACCTCAGGTTAAAGAACTAGACACACAACTGCAGCATCAAGCTAATCATCAATGAGAAGATAGACTCTCTTATGACTACTCGAGGTGGTCATGCTTAGTGCCCTCATTCTCAATGAGTACCTATACTCTCACTCTGGTGTCTCTATATGATAGACTCAAGACTTATCTATCCTAAGAAAGTGATTGTACATCAACCTTTCAGATCGATCATCATCCTCATGATGATCCTACGATCGAAAGTAATTTATGAGTTAATTATGATAACACATGCCTTAAATTTTCAACTCTTAAAAGTATGCATTATTATACCTATTAACTCAAAGAATGTATCACAGATACTTTAAATACATAATGTGATAGAAAATAATTTTTTTATTAATTTTAGTCAAAATTATAAAAATATTCTTAGAAAGTATATTACAAGTATCGGCCAATCTAGCTTTTAGGGCACTCATCTAACACTTGGTTTAAGGGCTAGCTCATTGTCTTTGTAAGAGATGTGTTATTAGAGAAATACTTGATAGGGATACAATAGTTGCCTATTTATATAGGAGTAGATTTATACCAAACTACAAGCATTGGTACCTACACAGGAAGATGTGGGAGATAATTGCAAGGGCTTTGGAGGCTCTACTTATGCAAGACCTTGCTAATGTGCAAGAGCTTAATGGTGATAGGCTTGAGTAGATGATTAACACATTTGGTGTATTTGATTTGGCTATTGGTTGAAGTCCATGTAATAATCTTTCAAATAGCAACTGCCATAGCCATGATGGACTATAGAGTTGCTATGGTTATAGCCATGTTTATCCTCTATAGGATTGTTATCCCCTAGAGGGTAAGCAAGGCTATAAACATAGCAACCTTATAGTCCATCATGGCTATGGTGGTTGCTACTTGAAAGATTATTTCATGAACTTTCACTAATAACTAGATTAAATCCACTAAATATGTTAATCATCTGCTCAAGCCTATCATCATTAAGCTCTTGTACATCAGCAAATGTGTTGGACAAGTAGATCCTCCGAAACTCTTGCAATTATCTCCCACGTCTCTCCACATAGGTACCAATGCTTGTAGTTTGATAGATCATAAATCATCATTAAAATATCATAATTATCAATTTAATTCTAACTTCTTTTAAGATAATTAAGAACACGTAGACAATAGCGAGTCAGATCGAATCCATAGGAAGGTAGTAATTTAATTTTAAAACCTTTGATTTTTATGAAAAAAAAGAAAAGAGTTTTGAAGTCAAAAAAAAATTAAAAAGTAAAATTAACATTGTAGAAAAATTTAACTTGGTACTAAGATCTACTATTTAGATCTTAGCATCTACTTGCAATGAAATTAAAGAATAATTGAAATTAAAAAAGTAGAATTTAAAGAGCAAGAAATAACTAAAATTTAAAGAGCAAGAAAATAAATTTTATATTTAAAATTAAAATTCAAAATTTAAGTACAATAATTGAAAAGAAAAGAGAAAGAAAAAAAACTAAAACAAAACTCTTAATCTCAGATCAGTGGTTGCATGGAAATGGCATAGAAGTTCGGCTTTTCCTCTCAGCACCATCTACCTCGAAGCAACCTTCAGCCAAAAGCCTAGCTTCGACCCTATACCATGGATTTTCCTAGATCAGATGCTTGAACTTTGGAGTCTTGGAGTCTTTAAATAGGTGTTGGAGGGCTGAACCTTTTTTGCTGGGCAATGTGGAACTAAAGCATCATGTAGATCCATGTATATGAAGGAATTCGAGTAAAAATTAACTTAAAACACTGCCTGGATCGAATTCTATTGAGTTCCATGAGTTCTGGCCGTCAGATGACAATCCAAGGGTCCAAAAAATACAAAAAATCAATGTGTAATAGCCTAGATCCACTTGGATTGAATTTTACCCATCCGATCATGCCTGATAGAGAGTTTTTGGCTGTTGGATCACGTCTGGGTGATTGAATTGCTATCGGGAGTGTCGTCGACCATCAGATCAAAGTCGGGAGAGCTCAAGGCCGTTGGATCATGCAGATGGAAGCTAGGAACCAAATCAAAGTTGAAAATAATCTGGACCATTGTATATAAACCGACGACGAGCAGGACCGTTGGATGGTGACTTTATTGTTCATATGGACCACGTAGACTGGGCGTTCTACGAACCTGGACCAAACACTGCGCGACACATAACCAAAAAATATCGTTTTGCCCCCATAGGCCATGTGGGATTTTTCATGGACCCTTAGGACCGTTGGATGGTGACTTTATTATTCATATGGACCACGTAGACTGGGCGTTCTACGAACCTGGAACAAACACTATGCGACACATAACCAAAAAATATCGTTTTGCGCTCATAGGCCATGTGGGATTTTTCGTGGACCCTTAGATTTTTCGTGGACCCTTTAAGGGTCCACGCATTCCACATCATCCACTGATTCATCATAGACTGCAAGGTTTGATGACGCCAAGGTGATGTCATGGAGGGAGAACTGGGCTGGGCTGCTTTTCTTCATGCGTGCATGGGTTGCTGGCGTGAGTGGACTTGGCCAAATGTGGGTGATGGATCGAGCTGGGGAACCGAGCCATGCAGGCGAACCGAGCCAAGTTCAACTGAACCAACCAATTTTTTTTACTTATTTATATATATATTTTTTGAAAATTCATAATGGATCCATTTTAAATCGAATTCATTCCAAACTTATTTCATTTGAACTAAAAAATGAGCTCTTTTTATTAGTGAACTTATTTTCTATATTAAATTAATAAAATATTAATTCTTAAAAGTAAATATAAATTAATTAATAAATTAATATTTTTATTAATAAATTTGTGATACTTATCATTGTTTGGCATAAATCCACTCCTATATAAATGGATAACTATTGTATCTCTATCAAGCATTTCTCTATTGATACATCTCTTATAAGAATAATGAGCCCATCCTTAAACTAAGAGTGCAACATTTTCAAAAGCATGATCACAATAGTAAAGGGCATCATTATAAATGGAGATGGTCAAGACATGCATCCCGTGCATGTGGACTTAGAGCATGATAGATGACTAGACTGCATAAGCATATGAATTAAATACCATTTTTAAGTTGTTATTTTATTTTTTAGAAAAATTTTAACTCCTAGTTTGTAGCTTGAGGAGGTGGCGGAGGGCTTGAAGAGGCTATGATGACTACCTGTGCGAGATGCACCTAAATAGAGGTGGTACATTTCTATTTTTATTATTATAGTTGTAGAACAAGCTTGGATGGTCTATTACATCGTAGATAACCGCTTGCAACCATCTCATCATTAAACATGCTGGTGAACTTACTATGTCTTATTTTTCAATGGCAGATCTAAGCTTTTTTCATATTTTCATATACTGAGATTATCATATACTATTGGATGAGGATCAGACAACACCTAAATTAAGAGACTAGCAGATCAATACATTATCATGTACTACTGGATGAGAATCATTTTTTTGCTGATACATTATAGATGTTAACAAACAATCTTTATTATATATGAGTTAAATTCTGATCATCTTGTTATGTTTTGATAGATATTTTATTTGGATCAATTTTTAGATAATCTGCTTGCTTTGATTTTTATTTTATTGAGAACTTATTTCACATAAACTTTATTGACCAATAAATATGTTATTTTAAATCTTGCATTATCGCATATAATTATATAATTAATTTAATGAATCTATTTATTTTTATTTTTTAAAATTTTATATCATATCTTTTAGAGGTCGGAGCCATTTCAGTCAAGGATAGAATTCTCGAGGAGAGAGCAATCACGTGGTAAGCTCGCATGGTTCTGCACCTCTTATACTAGGCAGTAAACTCTAACACTTTAAATATTATTATTTATATTATTTTGTTCTTTGCTAACTAATATAACATTCTTTATATTAGATATTTTACGCTCTGGTTCGAATGATAGGAGGTCACTGATGACCCCATAGTCACATGCAGTAGTGATCGGCTCTTAGACACAAAGTCGTAGTCGAGGATCTGCCCAGCTTATGGTACCTCTAGCTTGGCTAGAGGATAGAGAGCTCATCTACGTTCAGAGCTGCATGTAAGTACTACAACTTTAATTAATATATTTAGAATTTAGCCATTCTAGAGTTAATATTTATTTTTTAAAATTAATTTTGTAGCATGTTTAGAGAGTTTGGAGTATCTCATGTGATTACTGGCATTATTTGATGCTTGATACCAAGATCGGTGAACAAGTTCTCCAGCTGGCCGTCTGGAACTCGTGATGTAGCCTAGGAGATATTTTGGATAAGTTAGAAATATTTAATTTTTAAATTCACTATAGGTTTGTATTCTAGTTTTTAATACACGGTTGCTTCTACTTGCAGGAGTACTATCGATTCAAGACTCTTCAGGATGAGGATACTGGTAATCGAACCTTTGAGAAGGTGGCCACATGAAGGTTTTGAGATGGTCTGTATAGTCTTTGGTAGTCCATCATCGGGCATTTTGGTTCCCAATCACCATCAAACTAGAGGTCCTACAAGGATCACTAGATGCAGGTGGACGTATGGAAGGCTCTCTGCAACCAATGGAGCAATGAGGAGTACTCCAGTAAGTAATAGAGGGCTCGACAGAATTGAACCGCCCAGTAGGATCCGATTAGACACAAGACGGCTCCATCGGTATACATATTATGACTGATAGACTGATAAAAAATCTATAGCAAAATTTTTCACTAGAACTATAAAAACTTTTATATATATGCTTTAATTAATTTAATTTTATTATTTACTTATTGTAGATATGACAGTTGGGTCATCCACCAGGCCAACTATGATTATGGGAGGCCACACACCATTGTAAGAGGATTGATGATTACTTAGATTTTAGGTCATGATAGATCACGGTAAGAATTTCAAAATATATTTATTAAGTTAACACAGGATTTGATATGTATATTAGAACTAATGTATTTCTTAACTATGTAGGTGGATTACGTGGAGTACATTGTTATACGATATGGCAATGACCCATGCACTTAGCCCCTCGTTGATCTTAAGGGATGGCTCAGGGTCACCGAAGGGGTGAGTAGGAGCTAGGTCATAGGATTCAGCCATAGCTTCAACGTTTCAGTGGCTTGAAACTCTTTGGCATCCTCACAAGCCTCGAGATCCCAAATTTGGAACGATGTGTGCATGAAGGAGACCATGCAGAGGCTTCTGAGCTAGCTAACTTAGAGCTTTCGGGTTGCCATCCATGATACGATTATGGAGATTCTCCAAAATCTATAGCTATGCAATCAGCTGGGCTCATTATCCCAGCCATCATATCAAGTAATTCTACTAGTAAATTTTTTTATTTATTTTAAGTTTTCATATTTAGAAGCTTCACATATTTAAGCTTGAGTCAGAAAAGAGAATGTAGGGATAAAAAATTCAATCTAACCATCCAATTAATGGACCGAGGGTGTCTATAGCTTTGTATCATTAAATGAAATATATAAAAATAATTTATTAAAAAATTAGAGGAGTATATCAAAAGATATGCCTTCATATTAAAACTTATAAATAATAATTTATTTTTCTTCATTTCAGAATGCTAGGACATCTGGCTCTCATCTACTAGCTACTGGAGAGGAGCAGAAGAATGAGAAGGAGGATGATAAAGAGGATCTGATCTATTTTTTTTTTATTTTGATGTATTATATTTTTTGATACTACTTATAAAATGGTATAATTTATATTTTTTATAAAATACAATTAGTTTTTTATTTATGATTATGATATTATCTTTAAATTTTAATTATAATAGATGTTAGAAATCATAATTGATTATGATTAATTAAAATAAATTTTAAAATTATTATCATATTTTTTAAAAAATAAAATTAACTATTACCAACGGTATTAGTGAAGGCTTTAGTTGTTGCTGATGCTTAAAAAATATTATTATAATTTTTTTAAAAAATAAAATTAATTATTATCGATGGAATTAAAGATGGCTTTATCCATCACTAATAATTATTAGCGACAGCATTAGCAACTGTTGGTGCAGAATCTGATTGACATCGGATCGAGCTGGAGTTGAGAAAGAAGAGATCGCCATCGATAACCTGCAAAATAAAGTTTCGCCTGAAGTCGGTGGTGGTGGCTCTGGTAGAATCCTCCGACGATCAAGTCAGCTCTTCTAGCCAACAGAAATGGAGTGCTCAGATGAGAATTCTATAGAGTTTTGGAAAGAAGAAGAGAGCTTAGAGAAAATATATATGGAGGATCTCTTTTTATAGATGGAGCTTGTAGCGGATTGATGGTGATAGCTGCAACTGTCTGATAATAGGTCGCTCGAGATCGGTGGAGTCTATTTTAGAGGGAGGCACCGTCTGTAGCACCGTCTGTAGCAGACTGATGGTGACAGCCATCACTGTCCGATAGTGGGTCACTGTCACCTACAGCAGACTAATAGTGACGGCCACAATCATCCGATAATGAACCGCTCGGAGCTGCATGGAGGGATGAAGAGCTATAACGTATGTCAATTTTAGAGGAGTTTAGACTCCTAAAGGAATATGGCTAGAGGGGATCATTCGAAGGAAATGCTAGCTAAAGAAGAAGTTCGGAAGGAGTTTGGCTTCCGTAGAGATTCAATTGAAGGAGAGATTCGGAAGAAGTTTAGCCCCTGTAGAAGTTCGACTGAAGGAGAGATCCGAAAGAAATTTGGCTCTTATAGAAGTCTGACTGAAGAAGAAGTTCGAATTGAGTTTGGCTCCTATAGAAATCCGATTGAAGAAGAAATTCGAAAGAAGTTCGGCTCCTATAGAAATTCGACTGAAGGAGGAGTCTGAAAGGAGTTTGGCTCCTGTAAAAATTCGACTGAAGGGAAGATCTAGAAGGAGTTTGGCTCTTGTAGAAGTTCGACTGAAGAAAAGGTTCAGAAGGAGTTCAGCTCCTATAGAAATCCGACTGAAGGAGGAATTTAAAAGAAGTTCGGCTCCTATAGAAGTTCGACTGAAGGAGAAGTTCGGAAGGAGTTTGGCTTCTGTAGAAGTCCGACTGAAGGAGAAGTTTGAAAGAAGTTTGGCTCCTATAAAAATTCGACTAAAGGAGAGATCTGAAAGGAGTTTGGCTCCTGAAGATATTCGACTGAAGGAGAGATCCGAAAGGAGTTTGGCTCCTGAAAGAACTTGACTGAAGGAGAAGTCCGAAAGGAGTTCGGCTCCTGGAGGAACTTGACTGAAGGAGAGATTTGGAAGTAGTTTGGCTCCTATAGAAATTCGACTGAAGGAGAGATCTGAAAGGAGTTCAGCTCATGTAGAAATCCGACTGAAGGAGATGTCCGAAGTTCGGCTCCTGGAGGAACCCGATTGAAGGAGAGATCCAAAAGGAGTTTGACTCCTAAAAAAATTCGACTGAAGGAGATGTCTGGATAGAGTTCAGTTCCTAGAGAAATATGATTGAAGAAGATGTTTGGAAGGAGTTTGGCTCTTGGAGGAACTTGACTGAGGGAGGAATCTGAAAGGAGTTTGGCTTCCATAGAAATTTGACTAAAGAGAAGTTCGGAAGAAGTTTGGTTCCTATAGAAATCCAATCGAAGGAGACATCTGGGAGGAGTCTGGCTCCTGAAGAAGCCCGATCAAAGGAGAAGTCTGGGAGGAGTCTGGCTCCTGGAGGAGTTCGACAGAAATTCATTCACTAAGAGAGTTCGAAAGGAGTTTGGCCGATGGGGGAGTTCGGCTAGGGCTTGACCACTGAGTTCAGTCGGCTGAAGGAGTTCGGCTAAGGTTTGACCATTGGAGGAGAATTTTTGATTGAAGCTCTTCCTTGATTATCGATTGCATTAGGCTAAGCATCAGACTGGACTTCGGTGGGAGTGGGGTTTATCCCTAACAATAGTCCCTCCACTTTTAAGTTCGAAATTTGAAGGAAGGAAGTACAAAAAAGATGACTATCGAAGTCCTTTTTGGAGCTCTGCATCCCTTGAGTTTGAAGCTTGGGGAAGATCTTATCTTCAACCGAGGTTAATGTTGAAGTGGAAGCTCGAGAGAGATCTTGTCTCCAGACGAGGTTAAAGGAGATCTTGTCTTCTATTGATATTACGGTTGAAGCTCGAGAGAGATCTTGTCTCCAGCCAAGGTTGACGTTGAAGTTAAAGCTCAGAAGAGATCTTATCTCCAGCCAAGGTCGAGGGAGATCTTGTCTCCTGTTGATGTTGCGGTTGAAGCTCAGAAAAGATCTTATCTCTAGCCAAGGTTGACGTTGAAGTTGAAGCTTGGAGAAGATCTTGTCTCTAGTCAAGATTAACATTGAAGTTAGAGATCGGGGGAGATCTTATCTCCAGTCGAGGTTAATATTGAAGTGGAAGCTCGGGGGAGATCTTGTCTCCAACCGAGGTTGAAGGAGATCTTGTCTCCTGTTGACGTTGAAGTTGAAGCTCGAGGAAGATCTTATCTTCAGCTAAGGTTGACGTTAATACTCAGAGAAGATCTTATCTCCAACCGAGGTTGAAGAAGATCTTATCTTCTGTTGACGTTACGGTTGAAGCTCGAAGGAGATCTTGTCTCCTATCGAGGTCGACATTGAAGTGGAAGCTTGGGGAAGATCTTATCTCCAATCGAGGTTGATGTTGAAGCTCAGAGGAGATCTTCTCTTCAGTCGAAGTTGAAGAAGATCTTATCTCCTATTGACGTTGAAGTTGAAGCTCGGGGGAGATCTTATCTCCAATCGAGGTTGATGTTGATGCTCGGAGAGATTCTTTCTCTCAGTCGAGGTTGAAGGAGATCAGGGAAGATTTTATCTTCTGTTGACATTATGGTTGAAGCTTGGAGGAGATCTTGTCTCCAGTCGAGGTTGACATTGAAGTTGAGGCTCAAGGGAGATCTTATCTCCAGCGAGGTCGAGGGAGATCTTGTCTCCTATTGACGTTGAAATTGAAGCTCGGAGGAGATCTTGTCTCTAGCCGAGGTTGAAGGAGATCTTATCTCCTGTTGATGTTGCGATTGAAGCTCGGAGGAGATCCTTTCTTCAGTCGAGGTTGACATTGATGCTCGGAGAAGATCTTCTCTCCAACTGAGGTCGAGGAAGATTTTGTCTTTTGTTGATATTGTAGTTGAAGCTCGGGAGAGATCTTATCTCCAGTCGAGATTGACATTGAAGTGGAAGCTCGGGGAAGATCTTGTTTCCAGCCGAGATTGAAGGAGATCTTATCTCTTATTGACGTTGAAGTTGAAGCTCAGGAAAGATCTTATCTCCAGTCGAGGTTGATATTGATGCTCGAAAGAGATCTTATCTCAAGCCAAGGTTGAAGGAGATCTTGGCTCCTATTGACGTTGAAGTTGAAGCTCGGAGGAGATCTTGTCTTCAGTCGAGATTGACGTTGAAGTTGGAGCTCGGGGGAGATCTTGTCTTTAGTCGAGGTCGAGGAAGATCTTGTCTCCTGTTGACGTTGAAGTTGAAGCTCGAGAAAGATCTTATATTCAGTAGAGATTAAAGAAGATGCTGTCTTCTATCATTATTGGGCACAATGGGGTTATTGTCGGAGCCTCTTCTCTCATTTCATCTAAAGTAAACGAGGCCTTCGACTTTGCTCACGTTAGGATGAGGTTCTTCTCCTATTCCTAATGGATCGTAGGGGTACATAAGGGCTATTGTCAGAGCATCTTCCCTCATCTCGTCTAAAATGAATGAGGCCTTCGACTTTGCTCGCATTAGGATGAGGTTCTTCTCCTATTCCTAATGGACTGTAGGGATACATAAAGATCATCGTCAGGGCCTCTACCCCCATCTCATTCAAAATGAACGAGGCCTTCGACTTTGCTCGCGTTAGGACGAGGTTCTCCTCCTATTTTTAATGGGCTGTGGAGGCACATAAGGACTATTGTCAGGATCTCTTCCCCCATCTCATCTAAAATGAATGAGGCCTTCGACTTTGCTCATGTTAGGATGAGGTTCTCCTCTTGTTCCTAATGGACTGTGGAGGCACATAATGGCCATCGTCAGGGCCTCTCTCCCCATCTCATCTAAAATGAATGAGGCATTCGACTTGCTCATGTTAGGACGAGGTTCTCCTCCTGCTCCTAACATGGCCACTATTGATTGCTTCTTTTCTATCATCAGATAGTTTTCGATCGACAAATAATAATGTTGAAATGGAGGAGTTTTATTAAGAAAAAAATATTGATGGTACATTCTTAGATTTTCTGAGTTTCAAGATCGTGGGAGCATTATTCCTTCGAGCTTCTTCAGGCAATAAGTTTCGAACCAGACGACCTCCTCTATTTCATGTGGGCCTTTTCAATTCGGGGCAAGCTTCCTCTGGCTCTAAGACTGAGAGATAGTGGCTCGCCGAAGTACTAAGCCCCCCAGAGATTGTATTGATGATCTCGGGAGGTGGCTAATCTTCTAGTTGTTCCTTCCTCATTGGTGGTTCTAGCTGCGGTAGCGCCATTGGCTCGCTTTAGGCCGACGTCTGTAGAGCATTAAGGAGAGCGTAGTTATAAAACCTTCAGAAGGAAACTTCTTCGTGCCCTTCCATCGGGGCTTCTTTGACGATGAGCTCAAGGAGGAGCTCGAGCTCGTTTGCTCTCGGAGGGAGTCCGTGAGTGCAGTCGAACTTCATTCGGCCCTCCATCAGCAGTGAGTCTATGCCGCTCTTTTGCAACTTTCTCATTCTTTAACTTGAAGGCTTCTTCCGCTCGAGCATATCCCTCAGCATGAGCTAGTAGATCAGCAAAGATCCTAGGATACTTCTTCTTTAGGAAGAATAGCAAATCATTCTTTTGAAGGTCGCCCTTGAGTGTGGCCATCGCAATAGGTTGGTCCAGGTTCTAGACCTCCAATTCGACAGCGTTAAATCGGGTGACATAAGCTCAGATAGATTCCTCCTCCTGCTTGATATTCATCAAGAAATCCAAATCTTGGTGTGGACTTCGACTACTGTCGAAGTGAGCCACAAACTGATGGCTCGTCTAGTCAAAGAAGAAGATCATACTTGACTTTAACGTCGAGTATCAGTTTCTTGCTGCTCCCTTCAAGGTGGATGGGAAAGCTTGGCATAAGATGATATCTGATGCTCCATAGAGCAGCATCATAGTCCGAAAGGCTTTCGAATGATCGATCAGATCAGAGGTTCTATCATAGCTTTCAAATTAGGAGAAGCTCAAAGTTCGGCAGAATGGGCTCTTGCATAATTCGAAAAGAGAAAGGAGGATCAATGTGGACGTCGTCATGGTGAGCTATGGCGACGTGATCGAGCTTCTCAATCCATCGATCCATCCTCCATAGTTTTTGATCAAAGACGTCAACTTAATCGTAGGTCTTAGAAGGCTTTCAATCGTGGATGGGGAAAGTCCCTTTCGAAGAAAAACCATGATCCATGTAAGGATCCTCTGCTCTCTATTTCTCCTTTTCAGGGGTGACGGGTATGCTAGCGCAAGTGCTCCTCCTTAGGATCGATTTCTAACATCTCGATGGTGGATTTTCTGATGGAATCACCATCGAAAGCTGCCGCATAATCTGCACCATTTCGATGAGGTCCTAAATCCACTACTTCAATAGGTTAAATTGCTCCAGATCTATCATGGTTGCTGGTGGAGGAGGAGGTTGAAGCTCGATGATGGAGTAGGGACAGACGGATCTGATCTAGATTTGATAATAGAAGCGGTAGATCTATGGGTAGTCATCCTCTTTGGAGGCATTTCTCAGGATTGAGGGAGAGGATGGAGATGGATCTTGAAGAAGAAGAACCATAGAGTTGATCAAGCACTCCTTTAAGAATAAGAAAATCTCGAGAACAGAGGCCCTTCCTCTAGCGTCAATACTGTTGATGCAGAATCCGGTTGATGTCGGATCAAGCTGGAGTTGAGAAAGAAGAGGTCGCCGTCGGTGACCTGCAAAATAAAGTTCCATCCGAAGTCGGTGGTGGTGGCTCCGACAGGATCCTCCGATGATCAAGTCAGCTCTTCTGGCCAACAGAAATGAAGTGCTCAGATGAGAATTCTATAAAATTTTGGAAAGGAGAAGAGAGCTTAGAAAAAATATATATGGAGGGTCTCTTTTTATAGATGGAGCTTGTAGCGGATTGATAGTGACAGCTGTAGCCATCTAGTAGCGGACCGCTTAAGGCCTGATGGAGTTTGTCATAGATGGAGGCATTGTCTGTAGCACCGTCTATAGCAAACTGATGGTGACAGCCATCGCTATCCGATAGCGGATCGCTGTTGCTTACAGTAGACTGATAGTGATGGCTGCAATCATCCGATACTGAGCTACTTGGAGCAACATGGAGGGATGACGAGCTCTGACATATGTCAATTTTAGAGGAGTTCAAACTCCTAAAGAAAATACAACTAGAGGGGATCATTTGGAAGGAATGCTAGCTGAAGAAGGAGTCCAAAAGGAGTTTGGCTCCCATAGAGATTTGATTGAAGGAGAGATCTGAAAGAAGTTCGACTCCTGTAGAAGTCTGACTGAAGGAGAGATTCGAAAGGAGTTTGGCTCTTATAGAAGTCTGATTGAAGGAGAAGTTTGGAAAAAGTTTGACTCTTGTAGAAATCCGACTGAAGAAGGAATTTGGAAGAAGTTTGGCTCCTATAAAAATTCGACTAAAGGGAAGATCCGAAAGGAGTTCGGCTCCTATAGAAGTCCAACTGAAGGAGAAGTTCGAAAAAAGTTTGGCTCCTATAGAAATTTGACTGAAGAAGGGATCCAGAAGGAGTTCGGCTCCCATAGAAGTCCGACAGAAGGGGTCTGGAAGGAGTTTGGCTCCTGTAGAAATTTGACTGAAGAAAAGTTTGAAAGAAGTTTATCTCCTGTAGAAGTTCGACTGAAGAAAAAGTTCGAAAGGAGTTTGACTCCTGTAGAAGTCCGACTGAAAGAAAAATTCGAAAGAAATTTGACTCCCATAGAAATCCAACTGAAGAAGAGATTTGGAAGGAGTTCAGCTCCTGAAGGTATTTGCTTGAAGGAGAGATTCGAAAGGAGTTCGGCTCCTAGAGGAACTTGATTGAAGGAGAAGTTCGAAAGGAGTTCAGCTCCTAGACAAACTTGACTGAAGGCGAGATCTGAAAGGAGTTCGACTCTTGTAGAAATCTGATTGAAGGAGAGATCTAGAAGGAGTTTGGCTCCTGTATAAATCCGATTGAAGAAGATATTCGGATGGAGTTCAGCTCCTGGAGAAATCCGACTGAAGGAGAAATTCGAAAGGAGTTCGGCTCCTGAAGAAATCTGACTGAAGGAGATGTCTGGATGGAGTTTGGCTTGTAAAGGAATACGACTGAAAGAGATGTCCAAATAGAGTTCGGCTCCTAGAGGAATACGATTGAAGGAGATGTCCGAAAGGAGTTCAGCTCCTGAAGAAACTTGACTGAAGGAGGAATCTGGAAGAAGTTTGGCTTCCATAGAAATCCAACTGAAGAGAAGTCCAGAAGGAGTTTGGCTCTTATAGAAATTTGATCGAAGGAGATGTTTGGAAGGAGTCCGACTCTTGGAGAAGCTCGATCGAAGGAGAAGTCTGGGAGAAGTTCGGCTCCTGAAGGAGTTCGATAAGAATTTGGCTGCTGGGGGAGTTCGAGAGGGGTTCGGCCAATAAAGGGGTTCGGCTGGAGCTCGATCGCTGAGGAGTTCGATCGGCTGAAGAAGTTTGACTAAGGTTTGACTGCTAGAGAAGAATTTTCGATCGAAGCTCTTTCATGATTATCGGTTGCGTTAGGCTAAGCATCAGGCCGGACTTCGACGGGAACGAAATTTATCTCCAATAGCGATAAATAAAGTCATCGCTACTTTTTTTTCTAAAAAACTTGATTTAAAAATAAGAAATTAAATAGCGACCACAATTAGCTATCATAAATATCGTCACTAATAACGATTTTTAGCAATGACTAGAATTCATGTTGGTAGCAGTGGTAATTAGCGATCAAGGTTGTTCCGACCATTAATTAGCGATGATTATCCATCACTAATACTATTACTGATGGTAAAACTACTTTTAGCAACGGTAATTGGCTATCGCTAATAGTTAAATTTCTTGTAGTGACTTGGGCAGCATGGCAAAGTGCTATGCAGTTGTGGATGGCTGCCATCAAGAGATGGATGGCTATCAAACAAGAAGTGTGTATTATATCACACATGGTATACATTGTTTGATGGTGGTCTATCTTTTGATAGCAGACATCTTGGGATGTACAGTATTCTATGGTGCATGCGCTATAATGTAGAGGATTCTGGTTGTTTCACCCATTTCTCTACATGTTTATGGATGCTTTTACACCATATTTTGTTGTCTAACTGGATGAATACATGATATCTCTTGCATGGGTTTCATAAATTGCTCGATTTTAGAACCATGAGTTGAGCAAGGTGTTTTTAGCCCTTCATTTGGTGTCTAATGTCCATGACCTCTATGTTCACATTCACTCTAGAGATGAGATCGGGGTAGAAGATATAGATGACATCGCCCATCTTTATGTCGAAGCGAGCAAGGCTAATGGTGGAGATGGCCAAGCCGAGTTGCTGTAAAGTGTAAGAGCAAACAAATTCAACAATGGTGAGGTAGTTGGGATGGACAATGAAGTTGTGGAAGAGGAAGAGGACCATGTAGAGGTTTGGATTGGCAGGGAAGTTGATGAGTGGGAGAAGGGAGTGATAGACGCTGTCAAGGTCGTAGCATGACTTGGTTGTTGGAAGCTAGGGTAAATAGCAAGAACCAAAGAAAGGAGTCGAAGGAAAGTGGGGAATATGATAGTGAAGCAATGCATGAGTTGAAAGAAAGTGAATAATGAGAGGCACCTTGTCTCCTCATGGGAAGGAGGTGGTCACCTAACACTATAAGAAATTTTACTATTAGCGATGGCTAATTGCTGTCACTAATAGTAATTTTGCTGTCGGTAATAGTATTAACAATAAAAAACCATCATTAATTGATGATCGGAACAACCTTTGTCGCTAATTACCACTATTAGCAATGGGTGTTCTAGACATCACTAATAACCGCAATTCATGATGGCTAAATTTCATCGCTACTTGTTTTCTTACTTTTAAATTAAATTTTAAAAAAAATTATAAGAGAAATTAGTGATGGCTATTTTATCTCTAATGTCGTCGCTAATAGTCGTCGCTAATAAGTATTAGCAACAGCTAAAGCCATCGCAAATGCCATCGATAATAATTAATTTTATTTTTTAAAAAATATATAATAATATTTTTAAAAAGTTATTTTAATTAATCATAATTAATTATGATTTTTAAAACTTGTTATAATTAAAATCCAAAGTTAATATGATAGTCATAAATAAAAAATTAATTATATTATATTAAAAATATAAATTATATAATTTTATAAGTAGTATAAAAATATACAACACATTAAAATAAAATAAAATCATGTTAGATCCTCCTCATTGTCCTCCTTCTCATTCTTTTGCTCCTCTCCAGCAGCTGGTGGATGAGAGCTGGATGTCCCAGCATCCTGATCCATATGACGAGCAAATGGCCTCGAACCCCCATAATGCGAGACTATCTGTCTCGTCCAATTTGCGATATTTTGGCACATCAATCTTGCATAATTAACAGACGAATTAGTTAGTAAGTAACTAAATTTAAAAATAAATGATGTAATTATTAAATTTTAAATAAAAAAAGTTATTTGATATGCTAGATCCTCATACATGCGGCATATGATAGCCTAATCTTCGATACTGATGCTGTCATATGGCTGAAAGAACTAGATCTAGGATTTTATAGATAGATTTTAAAAATTTTTTCAAGATCTTGCAGCAAAAGATCTAAATAAATTAAATATTTATTTAAATAAATATATAAACACCTAAATCTTAAATCTATTATATGATCAAGGCATGATATTAAATTAAAAATTAAAATCAAATAAGAAAGTAAGATTGATCAAATCAATCTAGATCTATACTATATCAAATGCAGGTATGAAGTTTATAGATCATATCTATTACTTGAGCAAGTTAGATGTTCTAACTTGCTGATCTAGGTTTGAGGATGAAGTCACGAGCCACACATACGTCCAACCTCTAGGAGTCATCCACACGAGCCTACAATCTCTGATCTAAAGTTCGATGCAGAAAATCAGCACAACATGCTAGTACTGTATTGATCCTTCTTTGACAGTCGATCTGATGCTCCTTTTTTCAAAATTTGGACTCTCCAAAATATGAGAAGGAAGATAAGAGCTTACTGATCTGAGACTCTCTAAAAGAAAACTCAAAAAAAGGAGGAGAAATTAAAAATAAAATAGCCCTAGAAGAAGACCCTCTTCTTCTTCTCTTTTCTCTTACCTAAACATCTAGTTTGGTGCCTATGGAACCCCAACACCCAAGGACCCTCTTCCTCTAATTTTTGCACACCCCAAACCTCTCCCAAAGATCTATATTTCATAAAAAAATTAGAATAAAATTCATCCAATAAATAAGAAAAAAAGGAGTCCAAGTTAGATCAAAATCCTAGACTAGAAATGTCCAAACATGGAAAGTTATTGGGGCGCCCAAGAGTTAGGCGCCTCCTCCATAATTATTGGCATGGATCAGTAAGGGAGGGCACACAAAAAAAGAAATTATTTTCATGAAATAAGAGAAAAATTAATTAAAAAAGGGGGCGGCACTCAAGAGAAGGTGTTTTGGTCAACAGGGATTCTATCTCATAGAATCCTAAGCAAAACTAACTCCTCTTTTGACTTGGTCTTCCAATAAATTGACTTATGAGAAAAGAAGGAGAGAAAGAGGGCATGAGAAGCCATTAAAGTGGAGAATTTTCATGTAAGAAATAAAATAAAAAAAGGGCATGGGGTATGAGGATTAAGTGGCGCAAGTGATAGGGAGTCTTAGTTGTTAGATATATGTGACACTTGTAATACACTTCTAGGAGCAAAATTGTAATTTTGACTATAATCAATAAAATGGATTATTTTCTATCACATATGTGTATTTAGTGTCTGTGATACATCCTTTGAGTTAATGGTAATGATAATTCATATTTTCAAGAGTTGAAAATTTAAGACATGAATAATCATTATTAACTCATAAAATGCTTCCGACCATAGGATCATCACGAGGATGGTGATTGATCTGGAAGGTTGGTGTACAATCGCTTCTCTTTAGTAGATGAGTCTTGAGTCTATGGTGTGGAGACACCGAAGTGAGAGTATAGATGCTCGTTAGAGAATGAGGGCACGGAGCGTGACCACCTCGAGTAAGTCATTAGAAAGTCTACCTTCTCGTCAATGACTGGCTCAATGCTGTAATAGTGTGTCTGGTTCTTTGATCTGAGGTGCATCGGTAGTTCACCTTGAGGGTGTTATAGTTTGACTATACCATTACTCGGTCTCCTAGCCATATCGAATCCTGAGGTGTATGTTGGCTATAGCATGTTCATTGTAGGAACTGGATTGCATCAAGATGAAATCTATCTACCTCGGTGGTAGAGGAGCAGCCCTATGATGATCATGAGAATCAAGTCCAGAAGTCCATGGCCATGGTAGAGTGAAATAATACAAAGAGTTTCTATTTAGCTTTTCACACCTGACCTAAATCGATTGATTACATCATATGATAGAAACTAGGGTTTGATGAGTTCACCTTAACCCTAATCTGATCGGGGCTCAAGATAGAAGAACTTAATCACATAGGTAGCTGCACCAAGAGGTTCGCATTCAGCACTGATGGGTTGCCACCATATACTACTAGGTGTCACTGATGGATTTTGGGAGCAATTAGAATGATTTAGATGATCGATCATTCTAGCTGTTCAAATCAGAAGAGTTTTGATCCATCGAAAGGAGTTTCGATGATGTCGATGATATATATCTCATTACCATACAGAACTGAATCTAACTAGGTCACACAAATAAGAGTTTGAATCTGATGATCATTAATTGAATTGATCCAGTTTAATTGATCTGAATGAGATTTAATTAGGTTTAAGGAAATCATGCTAGCACTCAATTGAACCTAACATTCTTCTTTTACTATCATAAATAGTTGTCCTAACTGAGCCAAAGGAGTTTATGCTCGATCAAAAGCCTTCACTTGGTCTGATTGGAGCTTGTTCAGATCAGAAAAGGATTGTCTTATTTTGTAAGATAATACCTATTATTTTTGATCACCTGCCATTTCTCGTCCTTTGACTTTGGTCAAAAGTTGACCTTTGACTGGTTAAATGTTGACCATTGACACTTTGACTTTTGTCCATGCATCACTCACCTATTGGAGGGCCGGTGGGGGCTTGTCCCTCTACTAGAACCAGGCAAGGAGGAGGGCGCACGCCACCCTTGGCGTGTGCCCAAGTTGGAGGCGCCCAGGAGTTCTTGTTGGACAGGGACTCCATCTCCTTATTAGATTTCATTTAGACTCCTCCTAAGAACCAACTTTAACTGGTCTTAAGCACCATCTAAGGAGGAATCCAAGGGATTCTATTTCTACCAATCAGATTTAGATATGATTTCATAAAGGATTGTGATTGGTTGGAAAGAAGAGGAGTTGGATCATGCATAGTCTATAAATAAGACCCTGCGCCCAACCTAAAGAGCAATTGAATTTTCCATGCCCCAAGGCTGGTTCTCTCCTCCTCCTCCACACCAAGCCCATCTTCTCCCTCTCCTCTCCATGCCTAAAGTAGTTTAGGATTTTGGTTGGTGCAATCCAGATGAGAGAAAGGCGACAGAAAGCTAGAAGGCTGTGCCGCTGCAAAGGACAACTGCTGATCTTCAAAAGGTGTTTTGAAGATCCTTCAAATCAGATCTAGATCTGATTTTTGGAGATGTGATAGAGAAGAAGAGGATCTCTAGATCTAGTTCGAGTGGATATCGGTAGAGATCAGACACTTGCATGGCTAGATCTAGAACCTTCCACTGCTTATAGGATCATCAACGGGTAATAGGATTACCCTACATCAAGGTAAATTAAATTTAATTTAATTTATCTAAATTTATTTTAATTATTAAAATAATAAAAATTAGATTTAAAATATTTTAGATCTAATCTAGATTAAAGAAAAAAAATTTTAAAATATATCTCTTGATCCAATTAGATCTGAACGAACCTGGTCCAAAAAATCAAAATTTTCCCTTCAACTGGTATCAGAGCCAAGGTTTAAAGTGTTTAGATCTGATTTTAAATTTATTTTAATTAAAAAATAAGTGATCTTAGATGTCACATGAGATGTGATCAGATCTAAAATCAAAAAAATTAAAATTAAATAATTTAGATCTAAGATTAGAAAATATGAATGACTAGTTCTAAAATAGAATAGTTCTATAGAATAGTCTTGCATATTTTTAATTTAATTTGATTAAATCATATTTTAGATCTATTTATTTACTATTTTTTGATATTATAATTATTATAATAATATCTAAAAAATAGTAAATAAAAAATTATTTAATTTTAACATCATATGAGATATGATTGATGCATGTCTAGACAAATTGTAGAATAGTTCTACATAGTTATCTAGATTAGAGTTTATTTTGATGAGATTAATTTAAATCTAATTTTTTAAATTATTATGAGATAATTTAGATCTATAAACATGCATGATTCGATACATGAGATGTATGCAAAATATGCCATGATTAGATCTAATTTGTATATGAGATATATGATATAGATCTAAAACTGTTTTATAGTATTGCATGTTCCTGATTAAGGCATTCCTCTTGGCCGTCCGATCATAAGAATGAAGAAGGGTTTAAAGGCCCTCTCCTCCCATCCGATGGGGTATTCTCATAATGTGTAGGGGTGCTACGCATTCATCCTTAATCAAAAATCCAAAACTTACTTTCTGTAAAACCCTAGATCCTGAAACCCTAGGATTTATTATGCATATTTTATTTATGAACCCTACTTAATTAAAAATTAAGATTATGAAATATTAATTAGATCTAAAATTAAAAATTTTAGATCTAAGACATATTCATAATATTGGGTTCGGACTTGAGTAGCTCAATTAGGTCTAAGCGGTTGATCATATTGAATCAAGAGTTGGTTAGATGGGAGCAACAATGCTTAAATTGATCAGTCTAATAGGATTAAGTCTGGGTCAAGATCGAGTCACGATCAAGCAAGACCTAATTAGGCTCAAAGGTTAGAGTCTGAATTGTAGGCTAACCCAATTGGTTGTGACTCAATAATTTGGTGTCTAAGGTAAGTTTGGCACATACGACTGACTGATTTTTAATTGGGAACTACTCGACCTGAATGCATTTTTGTACGAGTTAATGGCATATCCCTTCCACTGGTCTCACTTATCTTGGCCATATCTATTGACACAGTTCTGATCTGAGGTGGTCAATAATCCAAGCTAACCCATGCCACTAGGTTAGTCATAATTGTTATGACTATGACAAGTTTAGTTTAATGAGACCTGAATCAATTCTTCCTAAGAAAAGATTAAGTCTGAGGTCTTCCACCATTATAGATGTGCGGGCCCTTCTCGAGGTTGATTGTTCTCGACTGGATATAGTGGCTCAGTTGCACCAAAAAGATGCAACCATGTCTATTAGGCATTGGATGCTATGGGCTGGAGGATGAGTTGGGCTCAATATTTTGGATACGGTGAGAGACTCAATTAGAAATTCAGTCTGTGCAAATGGTGGGTCTGACTTAACTAAGGAGTGGATCAATATTTTGAATACGATGAGATTCATGAATTAGAGACCAAGTTTGGGTGCACCATGATTAGAGAATCATTGAACAAGAGTTGTTCACTCATTGGCTAACCCATCATCAATAACTGTTAGGTGAGGTGATGAGTCAGTTGGTGAGACCGCACCATCCACTAGAAATCATTAATCATGAAGATTTTTGCATCTCTACAGAGGAAGTGTAGGGATCCAAGAAAATAGTGAGAGCTAATTTGTTTAAAAATAAAATTTTTAAATAAATTTTTTAAGTCATAATTATAGTATCTAACTAGAATCTTTAACTCTCTACAGAAAAATATCTGCCTCCAATCCATTGGCACGTATCCTGAACACACATAGACTGATCGGACCTAATTATAAAGATTGGCTCAAAAATTATAAAATAGTTTTGGGTCCGAGAAGTTAATCCATGTATTGGATCAGGACCCTCCCACCTTACCAGCCCGTCCGTCCACTGAATAGAGAGCGTCTCTGAAAAAATGGATAGATGAAGATAATAAGGCCAGATATTACATGTTGGGCTCAATATCTGATGAGCTCCAGCACCAACATTAAGATATCGGGACTGCTCACCAAATGTTGGCTCACCTGCAAGAGATATTTGGTGAACAGAGTCGCGCAGCCAAGTATCAAGTCATGAAATGACTTTTTAAGGCTAAGATGCGTGATGGGTAGTCAGTCCAAGATCACTATCTGATAATGATCAAGGACTTGAAAGAGCTTGAGAAGCTCGGTGTGAAGTTAGACTTGGATCTACAGAACGATGTTATTCTGCAATCTTTGACTGATGCATATAGGCAATTTATCATGAATTACCACATGCATAAACTTCAAAATTTCTTGGCTGAATTAATGAACATGCTGGTCACCGCTGAGCTTTCTATGAAAGATTTTAAAGGCTTAGTTCTTGCTATGGAACGAACTTCTTTCAAAAGAAAGTCTTCTGAAAAGAAAAAAAAGTCTACGAAAAGGCAGAAGGTGGAAGGAGCAAAGAAGAAAAAGGTAGAGCCGAAGAAGAAGGCCGATGTCAAAAAAAAGTATTTCCATTGCAACAGCGACGGCCATTGGAAGCGGAACTGCCCTACTTACCTGGCCACCCTGAAGAACAAGAAGGAAGGTCCTTCTGGAGGTATGCTCATTATTGAGTCTAACCTTATGATTTTCTTCTGCATCCAGTTGGGTGCTTGACTCTGGTTCTAGTGCTCATCTGTGCACTTTCATGCAGGGTCTTGAGGATAGCAGGAGGCTGAGGGATGGAGACATGATCCTACGCATCGGTAATGGAGCAAGAGTTGCTGCAGTAGCCGTGGGAACATACCCTCTTCGATTACCATCTGGTTTAGACTTAGTTTTGAAAGACTGTTATTATGTGCCTGCAGCTAGCAGGAATTTGATTTCTGTTTCATGCTTAGCACTAGAAGGCTATGTGATTACCTTCTTTAAGGACCATTGTAACATTCTTTATGAAAGAAATAAAATTGCAAATGGATTTTCTTATTAACGGTCTTTATCAGCTACATATTGATGTACCTATTCTAACTATCGAGCAAAACGTGAATGCCAAACGACCTAGGGATAGTCCAAACGATAGGTATCTATGGCACCTGAGATTAGGTCATATAGCAGAAGATAGGATCAACAAATTGGAGAAAAATGGGCTATTGAGTCCATTGACTTTCGAGTCATATCCAACTTGTGAATCTTGTCTTCAAGGCAAAATGACTAAACTCCCTTTTGTTAGGACATGGGGAAAGGGCCACAGATCTCCTTGCCCTAGTACATACTGATGTGTGCGGCCCATTTGATGTGCCGGCTAGAGGCAATTTTGTCTACTTCATTACCTTTACCGATGATCTATCTAGGTATGGGTATGTGTATCTTATGAGACACAAGTCTGAAGCTTTTGAAAAGTTCAAAGAATTCAGACATGAAGTAGAAAAACAAACTGAAAAACCCATTAAGGTTCTTCGATCAGATCGAGGAGGTGAATACCTTAGCCGAAAATTCCTAGACTATCTCAAGGAAAATGGCATAGTCTCTCAATGGACTCCACCAGGAACACCTCAACTCAACGGGGATTTCAGAATGGAGAAATCGGACTCTATTGGATATGGTTCCGATCCATGATGAGCTTCACAGACCTTCCTGATTTTCTTTGGGGACACTCATTGTTAACTTCAATTTATCTACTGAATAGGGTTCCCTCTAAAACCGTTCCTACCACACCGTATGAGATATGGCACGGTAAGAAACCAAGTCTGAGTCATCTCAGAATTTGGGGTTGTCCGGCTCATGTCAAAAGACAACAAGCGGACAAGTTAGAGTTTAGGTCCTTCAGAGCTCGATTCATAGGATATCCTAAAGAGTCATTAGGATACTATTTCTACATTCCAGAAGACCACAATGTGATTGTGAGTCGACATGCCATCTTTCTTGAAAAATAGTTTATTCAAGATAGCGGCATTGGAAAGCAGATTAAGCTTGATGAGAAAGTCTCACAAGTACAACGAGCTAAGGACCAATTGGAACCAAATCAGGTTGAGCCAATAAGAACACTACCTCCTCCACCTCGTAGATCGGAAAGAGTTTTCCATCCCCCTGAAAGATACTTAGGTATTATTTCAGAGGAAAGTAGAGAAAATGTTCCTCGTAGGTAATGGTGCTCATGGTGATGATCCCAAAACCTACAACGAGGCGATATCAGATATCGACTCCGAGAAATGGCTAGAGGCAATGCAGTCAGAAATTGACTCGATGCACTCAAACCAAGTCTGGACCTTGGTAGATCCACCAGAAGGTATAGTACCTATTGGGTGTAAATGGATCTTCAAGAGAAAGATTGGTGCAGATGGGAATGTGGAGACATTCAAGGCTAGACTAGTGGCAAAAGGTTATAGTCAATGCGAAGGCATTGACTATCAGGATACCTTTTCCCAGTGGCTATGCTAAAATCCATCCGCACATTGCTTGCCGTTGCAGCCTATTTCGATTATGAAATATGGCAAATGGACGTGAAAATGGCATTCTTAAATGGATATCTTGAGGAAGATATCTATATGGAACAGCCGCTAGGTTTCACATCCAGTGATACTGATCACAAGGTTTGCAAGCTGCAAAGGTCCATATATGGACTTAAGCAAGCATCTCGGAGCTGGAACACTCGTTTCAATGATGTGATCAAAATGTTTGGTTTCATCAAAAATGAAGAGGAACCGTGTGTCTTCAAAAAGGTCAGTGGGAGCGCTGTTGTCTTCCTCGTATTGTACGTGGATGACATCCTCCTTATTGGGAATGATATTCCCATGTTGACAACAGTCAAAATATGGTTGTCCAAGGAATTCTCCATGAAAGACCTAGGTGAAGCATCCTTTATTCTAGGAATTAAGGTCTATAGGGATAGACCGAATAGGATGCTAGGACTTTCACAGAAGATGTACATAGAGGAAAGTACTAAAGAGGTTTAGTATGGAAAACTCTAAGAGGGGATTAATACCCTTCAGACATGGTATTCATCTTTCCAAGAAGATGTGCCCTAGCACACCTGAGGAAATAGAATGCATGAGCAAGATCCCTTATGCTTCTGCAATAGGGAGCCTCATGTATGCCATGCTATGTACACGACCTGATATAGCCCATGCTGTGAGTGTCACAAGCAGATATCAGTCAAATCCAGGTGAAGAACACTGGACTTCTGTGAAATGTATCCTTAAGTACTTGAGAAGAACTAAGGATATGATGTTGGTCTTTGGTAATGGAGAACTCCAAGTCCAGGGATACACAGACTCGGATTTCATGTCCGATATAGATGATCGAAAGTCGACATCTGGGAGTCTGTTTGTGTGCAATGGTGGTGCTGTCAGCTGGAAGAGTTCCAAGCAAATCGTGATAGCAGATTCCACCATGGAAGCAGAATATATCGCTGCATCAGAGGCTGCGAAGGAAGCATTCTGGTACAAGAAGTTTGCTGCAGAAATTCGGAGTAATGCCATCAGATGCCATTCCTCTATACTGCGACAACAATGGCGCCATAGCCCTTGCTAAGGAGCCGAGGTCTCACCAAAAATCCAAGCACATTGAGCGGCGATACCACCTCATCCGCGATTACCTCGAGAAGGGTTACGTCGAGGTCAAGAGAGTCAACTCCACAGATAATGTGGCAGACCCACTTACAAAGCCGTTGGGCCAGCAGAAGATCGAAGCCCACCTTGAGAAGATGGGACTTAGACTTGTAGCCAATTGGCTTTAGGACAAGTGGGAGATTGTTAGATATATGTGCCCTAGAAGCCAGAATTGGCTGACACTTGTAATACACTTCTAGGGGCAAAATTATAATTTTGACTATAATCAATAAAATGGGTTATTTTCTATCACATATGTGTATTTAGTGTCTGTGATACATCCTTTGAGTTAATGGTAATGATAATTCATATTTTCAAGAGTTGAAAATTTAAGACATGAATAATCATTATTAACTCATAAAATGCTCCCGACCATAGGATCATCACGAGGATGGTGATTGATCCGGAAGGTTGGTGTACAATCGCTTCTCTTTAGTAGATGAGTCTTGAGTCTACGGTGTGGAGACACCGGAGCGAGAGTACAGGTACTCGTTAGAGAACGAGGGCACTGAGCGTGACCACCTCGAGTAGTCATTAGGAAGTCTACCTTCTCGTCAATGACTGACTCGATGCTGCAGTAGTGTGTCTGGTTCTTTGACCTGAGGTGCATCGGCAGTTCACCTTGAGGGTGTTATAGTTTGACTACACCATTACTCGGATCTCCTAGCCATATGGAACCCTGAGGTGTATGTTGGCTATAGCATGTTCATTGTAGGAACTGGATTGCATCAAGATGGAATCTATCTACCTCGGTGGTAGAGGAGCAGCCCTATGATGATCATGAGAATCAAGTCCAGAAGCCCATGGCCATGGCAGAGTGAAATAATAGAAAGAGTTTCTATTTAGATTTTCACATCGGACTTGAATCGAATGATTACATCATATGACAGAAACTAGGGTTTGACGAGTTCACCTTAACCCTAATCTGATCGGGGCTCAAGATAGAAGAACTTAATCACACAGGTAGCTGCACCAAGAGGTTCGCATTCAGCTCTGATGGGTTGCCACCATATACTGCTAGGTGTCACTGGTGGATTTTGGGAGCAATTAGAATGATTTAGATGATCGATCATTCTAGCTGTTCGAATCAGAAGAGTTCTGATCCATCGAAAGGAGTTTCGATGATGTCGATGATAGAGATCATGACATATCCCATTACCATACAGAACTGAACCTAACTGGGTCACACAAACAAGGGTTTGAATCTGGTGATCATCAATTGAACTGATCTCCAGTTCAATTGATCTGAATGAGATTCAATTAGGTTCAAGAAAATCGTGCTAGCACTCGATTGAACCTAACGTTCTTCTTTTACTATCATAAATAGTTGTCCTGACTGAGCCAAAGGAGTTTGTGCTCGATCAGAGGCCTTCACTTGGTCTGACTGGAGCTTGTCCAAGTCAGAAAAGGTTGTCTTATTTTGTAAGACATTACCTGCCATTTTTGGTCACCTGCCATTTCTCGTCCTTTGACTTTGGTCAAAAGTTGACCTTTGACTGGTCAAATGTTGACCATTGATACTTTGACTTTTGTCCATGTGTCATGCACCTATTGGAGAGCTGGTGGGGGCTTGTCCCCCTGCCAGAACCTGGCAAGGAGGAGGGCGCACGCCACCCTTGGCGTGTGCCCAAGTTGGAGGCGCCTAGGAGTCCCTGTTGGATAGGGACTCCATCTCCTTTTTGGATTCCAATTAGAGTTCTCCTAAGAACCAACTTTGACTGGTCTTAGGCACCCTCTAAGGAGGAATCCAAGGGACTCTATTCCCACCAATCAGATTTAGATCTGATTTCACAAAGGGTTGTGATTGGTTGGGAAGAAGAGGAGTTGGATCATGCATAGTCTATAAATAAGACCCTGCGCCCAACTCAAAGAGCAATTGAATTTTTTCCCATGCCCCAAGGCTGCCTCTCCTCCTCCTCCTCCATGCCAAGCCCATCTTCTCCCTCTCCTCTCCATGCCCAAAGTAGTTTTGGATCCTTTGGTTGGTGCAATCCAGATGAGAGAAAGGCGACTGAAAGCTAGAAGGCTGCGCTGCTGCAAAGGACAACTGCTGATCTTCAAAAGGTAGTTTTGAAGATCCTCCAAATCAGATCCAGATCTAATTTTTGGAGACGTGATAGAGAAGAAGAGGATCTCCAGATCCATTCTAAGTGGATACCGATAGAGGTCAGACACTTGCGTGGCTAGATCCAGAACCTTTCGCTGCTTACAGGATCATCAACGGATAATAGGATTACCCTACATCAAGATAAATTAAATTTAATTTAATTTATCTAAATTTATTTTAATTATTAAAATAATAAAAATTAGATCTAAAATATTTTAAATCTAATCTAAATTAAAAAAAAAAATTTTTAAAATATATCTCTTCATCCGATCAGATCTGAACGAACCTGGTCTGAAAAATCAGAATTTTTCCTTCATTAGTCACACTAGGACTCCTCTTTTGACTTGGTCAAACAAGATCTTATAACCAAATAAAATTAAGATTAAACCAATACAATTAAATAAGGCCCTAATCCATTTAAGAACTTAATAAAATTAGATTAAATTAGATTTAATTCTAATTTATTTTTTATTTAAATTAAAAAATTGGGTTAATCCGAGTCCTAGTTAGACTAGGACTAGTTTTTTCTTACACTTGGCTTATCCAATAAACTAATTGGACTTGATCCAATCAAGCACAAATCAAATCTAATTAAATTATATTTAATTAGACTTAATCTCAGCCTATTGGCTTAGTCAAATTAAGCCAATTAGTAATCTAATTGCTAATCGATCCTCCTACAATACTTATACTAGGTTAAACACCAATCATATTGATTGTTTAACCCTAGAACGATTCTTAATCATTGATCAACCATCCAATTAGATCATAAACTCTAATTTATGTGATCTCATAGGTCCAAATCTAAGCCAATATCATAAAAATAAATTTCTGTATCAATCAAAGTGACCATCTTATAATGATATCCGATGGTCGGATAGATCGAAGGTGTAGAACACCATCCTTAGAACCCATGTGGATATAGTTTTTATATAATTCATCCCTTTGACCATAATGCTCGTAGGATACCTCAGAGTTCAACTGTCAACTCTCATCAGGTTGTCCACATTGTATTTCAAAATATCAAATCCATCTGATGGATTACCCTGGCTAAAGTTTTGCTATATTGAAATACAGTGATACATTTTTCTCCAACTTTTGGAGTGGTTAATTCCATCTTGATCATACTTCGACTTCTTAAGTACTTGACTATGTCCAGAAGTCTTTCATTGCTGAATTAAAAATTTAGTTAGTCCGATACCAAAGCACAGTGAGTTGCTTGCAAGTCACTGAGGTGATCTCAGGTCTAAGGGATACTTATACCTATAGCCTATTAGAGACATTCTCGACAACAGAATGCTCTGGAGTTGATCACGTTTAATGATGATGTATCCATACATCTCACTTATATGCCATACTAGTATCTCCACACTCCTTGGTTAAGAGGATAACCAACCTATATGGCATATAGCGACCTATGCTCGATGGATGCTGTTGTTCTAATTAACAGTCTATCATTTGATTGTGAACCCATTTAAGGACTAATCGATAAATCTTTTTTTTTTATCAAAACTAAATAGTCCTAAGAATTTCATCACAATAATGAAATTCATTAGAAGATGTAAACTTATGATGAAAAAGATGCCATAATATTTTTATTAATTAATAAGTTAATTATAATTATAAAATAGCTCAATCATCAATAGGCTGATGATTGGCTTTGGAACATAATTTTCAACAACTTCCACTTGTCCTAAAGCCACTTGGCATAGTATCTAATATCCACCTTCGACTTATGGTTGTCGAACTCCTTGATTGCCAAGGCTTTAGTGAAAGGGTCGGCTAGGTTCTTCTTTCCATCGATCTTCTAAAGATCAACGTCACCACGATCCATGATCTCACAGACCAAATGAAAGCGGCGCAGAATGTGCTTTGTCTGCTGGTGTGCCTTAAGTTTCTTTGCTTGAGCTATGGTGCCAATGATGTCGTAGTAGAGCAGGACTGGACCATCAATGGATGGTGCTACTCCGAGCTTGGTGATGAACTTCCTCAGTCACATAGCTTTCTTTGCTACATCTGATGCTGCTATGTACTCTGCTTTGCAAATAGAGTCAGCAACTGTATGTTACTTGGAACTTTTCCAGCAGATGACTCCACCATTTAGAGTAAAGATATACCCCGATACATTTTTACTGTCAACATGGTCAGATTAAAAGCTGGAGTCTGTAAATCCCATAAGCTTCAGATCTGACTCACCATAAACCAACCATTAGTTTTTAGTATTTCTCAAATACTTAAGGATGATTTTAACCATCTTTCAGTGATTTTCTCTAGGGTTAGACTGGTATCTACTCACCACTCCTAGTGAGTATTCCACATCTGATCTCATATATATCATTGCATATATAATAGATGCCACTACCGAAGCATATGAAATTCTACTCATACACTCTTTCTCTCTTCAGGAGTTATCAAACAATTCTTCTTAGAGAGAAAAATTTCTTGACCTATCCGGAGATAGCCCTTTTTAAAATTCTTCATGCTGAACCTCTTCAGCATAGTTTCTATGTACATGAACTGGGATATACCAAGCATCCTTTTAGATCTTCATCCCTAGGATGTAGGATATTTCATCCAAGTCCTTCATGGAGAACTGTGATGACAATCAGATTTTTATTCCTTATAGTATGGGGATATCATTTTTGATTAAGAGAATATCATCCACGTACAAAATAAAGAATATCACTGTTGGACCATTTGTCCATTAGTAAATGCAAGGTTCTTCTTCATTCTTAACGAAGTCATACATTTTGATCACTTTATCAAAATGCATGTTCCAACTCTGAGATGCCTACTTGAATTCATAAATGAATCTCTGAAGCTTGCACACCTTGGACTCATCTGTGGATATGAATCCTTCAGGTTATATCATATATATCTCTTCGGTCAACTCTTCATTTAGAAAAACTATCTTCATATCCATCTATCAGATCTCATAGTCCAGATGGACAGCAATGGCAAGTATGATTCGAATGGATTTAAGCATTACCATAGGAGAAAATGTCTCATCATAGTCAATATCATAACATTGACGATACCCCTTGACAACCAGACGGGCTTTATTGGTCTCTACCTTTTTGTCTGCACCCCTCTTCCTTTTGAAGATCCATTTACACCCAATGGATTTAACCCCTTCAGGTGGGTCAACTAATATCCATACATCATTGGCCTTTATTGGGGATAAACTCTGCTTCTGTCGAAGTTCGGTTCGATGCCCTGCCTAATGCAACCAATAGCCACGGAAGAGCTTCAACGGACGGATCTTAGCCAAACTCCTACAGTTGGCCGAACTACTTAGCAGCCGAGCTTCTTGGAATCCCAACAGCCGGGCTTTGACCGAACCCTTAGCATCTGAGCTCCTTGAACTCCAAGCGGCCGGGCTTTAACGAAATCCCCTAGCGTCCGAACTCTTCAATGGTCGTCCCTCGGCCGAACTTCTCCAGTGGTCGTCCCTTCAGTCGGCCGAGCTCCTCCAAACTTCTCTACGATCGAGCTCCTCCCGAGCTTTCCCTTCAGCCGAACTCTCCTACAAGTCTGAACTCCTCTGGACAAACTATCGCCATCAGTCTATAGCAGGCAATGAGATCGGACGATATGACCGCCACTACTGGCGACATCACTCTCTCCGTAATCAGCCCCATACGGCCCACGACCTGCCAGTATGGCTGTCACCATCTACCTAACGATGCCTTCCTCTCCGTACCGAACTCCATGCGGCCCCAACGACTCTCCGTCAGACGGTATGGCCATCACCATCAACTAAGCTCCACTTATAAAGGACCCTCCAGATATGCTAATTTCTGAATCTCTGAACCTCTCTGAACATCTCTGAATCTCTCTGATCTCTAACATCGCCTCTTCTTCTCCAAGCTCTATAGAAATCATTCTCGAGCACTCCATTTCTATTGGCCAGAGCTGACTTGATCATCGGAGGGTCCTACCGGAGCCAGCCCCCATCGGCTCCGGATGGGACTTCATTTTGCAGGTCCCCTGCAACGACACCATCGACCTCCACTCTAGCGGATTCTGGCGACGACCAAATTCTACATCAACCAATTGGTGCTAGAGGAAGGGCCCAAACCTCCGAGGTTCCCTTATTCTTAAAGGAGTGCTCGACGATGATTTCTCTCTTTCCTCTTCGGAGATCTCTCTTCTTTCTCACTGGAGTTCTTTTTCGAAGAGGAAATGCCTCCCAGGAGAGCTTTGACTCGACGATCGACGGCCTCCGTGCCAGATCCATCTGCTCCCATCCCGCTGAGATGATGCAAGTCGTGCGACGACCTCCGACGAGAACTTTGCCAGCAAATCCACCATGAGGATGCGAGGAACCAACCTTAAGGAAGAGCATTCGGACATACCAATCGCCCTAAGGAAGGAGAAATGGAGAGTAGGAGTTCTCCCATAGAAGTTCTCACAAGGAGAGCGGAATGAAGTTCGGCGCAAGCAAGCGCGGAATAAAGTTCTCCCGTGGAATGAAGTTCGGCACATGTGAGGCCGAACTCCCTCTGAAAGCTCATCTCGGAATGAAGTTCGGCTCAAGTGAGGCCGAACTCACCCTCGAGTATGTCATCAATGAAATGCCCTACAAAGAATTCACAGGAGAGCGGAATGAAGTTCGACACAAGTGGACGGAACGAAGTTCTCCCACGGAATGAAGTTCGGTGCGAATGAGGCCGAACTCCCCCTCAAATCTCATCATCGAAATGAAGTTCGGTGCAAGCAACTCCCACTCCCGCTCGAGTATGTCATCGAGGAGGACCCTACAGAGGTTTCACAGGAGGTGAGATGAAGTTTGGCTGCACTCACGACCGCCCCGGAGAAAGCGAGGACTCCCTCTTGAGTATGACTCCAAGGAAGCTCTGACAAAGGGGCATGAAGTTCTCCTGCAGGTTTCACCAAGGGACGGAATGAAGTTCGGCCGTGCTCACGACCTTCCCAGCGCAAGCAAGGCCCGAACTTCACCTCGAGCTCGCCACCAAGGAATTCTCGATAGAAGGGCGTGAGGAAGTCCACCAGCTGCCAAGACCAGAAGGATTGCGGTCTCCCCTAAACAAGTGTGATTGAAGCAAGTACTGTCCCTACCATCGCAATCACGGCCATGACACCGAGGAATGCATCCAGCTCCAAGATGAAGTTGAGGAGCTCATCAGAAAGGGGCGGCTGGGTAAATTCCTTCGGCACCAGCCCGAAGAAGGAAAAGATCGGCCAAGGACGCTGCCATAGCCAGAGACGGCAAGGAGCTCGGCGCTGCCATAGCCACAGACAGCGAGGAAGCTCGGCGCTGCCAAAGCCAGAGATGGTAAGGAGGTCGGCCACCTCACGATGTCATCAACATCACCCTCGGAAGGAGCTTGGTGCATCAGCGATTCGTCACCTTCCAGTGATAAAAGCTTGCACCAAATTGAGAAGGTCAGCATGAGGAGGTCGTCCACCCCAGAACTTATTGCCGAAGAAATGCGGAGGAACAACGCTACCACGATCTTGAAATACAGAAATTGGGGATGCGCTGTTAGTAACTTCCTTTCAATAAAATTTTTTCCTTTCGATAATATTATTTCTGGATGCGAAAACTATGCGATGACAGGGAAGAAGCAGATTACCACATTAGAAATAGGAGGAGAACCTCATCCTAACGCGAGCAATAACCTCGGCTAGAGATAAGATCTCTCCCGAGCGAAGGTCTCATTCACAAAGGATGAGATGGGGGAGAGGCCCTGACAGCGGCCCTTATGTGCCCCCACAGCCCATTAGGAACAGGAGGAGAACCTCATCCTAATGCGAGCATCAACCTCGGCTAGAGATAAGATCTCTTCCGAGCGACCGTTGACAACCTCGATCAGAGATAAGATCTCTCCCGAGCGATCGAGTCAATCTCGACTAGAGATAAGATCTCTTCCGAGCGACGAGTCAACCTCGGCTAGAGATAAGATCTCTTCCGAGTGATCGTTGACAACCTCGGCTAGAGATAAGATCTTTCCGAGTGATCGAGTCAACCTCGGTTAGGAATAGGAGGAGAACCTCATCCTAACGCGAGCAACAACCTTAGCTAGAGATAAGATCTCTCCAAGCGACCATGGACAACCTCGGCTAGAGATAAGATCTCTCCGAGCGACCATGGACAACCTCAACTAGAGATAAGATCTCTCCCAAGCGACCATGGACAACCTCGGCTAGAGATAAGATCTCTTCCGAGCGATCGAGTCAACCTCGATTAGAAATAGGAGGAGAACCTCATCCTAATGCAAGCAACAACCTCGGCTAGAGATAAAGATCTCTTTCGAGCGTCGTTGACAAACCTCGACTAGAGATAAGATCTCTTCCGAGCGATCGAGTCAACCTCGATTAGGAACAGGAGGAGAACCTCATCCTAACGCGAGCAACAATCTCGACTAGAGATAAGATCTCTTTCGAACGACCGTTGACAACCTCGGTTAGAGATAAGATCTCTTTCGAGCGACCGTGGACAACCTCGGCTAGAGATAAGATCTCTTTCGAGCGATCGAGTCAACCTCGATTAGGAATAGGAGGAGAACTTGTCGTAATGCGAGCAATAACCTCGACTAGAGATAATATCTCTCTCGAACGACCGTTGACAATCTCGGCTAGAGATAAGATCTCTCCGAGCGACCTTGGACAACCTCGGTTAGAGATAAGATCTCTCCCGAGCGACCGAGTCAACCTCGGTTAGGAACAGGAGGAGAACCTCATCCTAACGTGAGCAACAACCTCGGTTAGAGATAAGATCTCTCCCGAGCGATCATTGACAACCTCGGCTAGAGATAAGATCTCTCCTGAGCGACCGAGTCAACCTCGGTTAGGAATAGGAGGAGAACCTCATCCTAACGCGAGCAACAACCTCGGCTAGAGATAAGATCTCTTTCGAGCGACTGTAGACAACCTCAGCTAGAGACAAGATCTCTCTCGAGTGATCGAGTCAACCTCGGTTAGGAATAGGAGGAGAGTCTCATCCTAATGCGAGCAACAACCTCGGCAAGAGATAAGATCGCCGTAGGAGATAAGATCTCCCCTGAGAAAATCTTGGCTGCAGGAGATAAGATCTCCCCCGAGGAAAGCTCGGCTGTGGGAGATGAGATCTCCCCCGAGCTTTGACTTGAACTAGCATGGAGCCCGGAAGAAGACTTCAGCAGTCATCCTTTCTGCACTTCCTTCCTTCGAGTTTCGAACTCAGGAGTGGGGGGCTAGTGTTGGGGATAAACCCCGCTCCTGCCAAAGTTCGGTTCGATGCCCTGCCTAATACAATTAGTAGCCGCGAAAGAGCTTCAATGGATGGATCTTAGCCGAACTCCTGCAGTCGGTCGAACTACTTAGCGGTCGAGCTCCTTGGACTCCCAGTAGCTGGGCTTTGACCGAACCCTTAGCATCCGAGCTTCTTGAACTCCAAGCGGCCAGGCTTCAATGGAATCCTCCAGTGCCCGAACTCTTCAGCGATCGTCCCTCGATCGAACTTCTCCAGCGACCGTCCCTTCAGCTGGACGAGCTCCTCCGAACTTCTCTACGGTCGAGCTCCTCCCGAGCTTTCCCTTCAGTCGAACTATCCTATAAGTCCGAACTCCTCTGGATGAACTATCGCCATCAGTCTGCAGCAGGCAACGAGATCGGACAATATGGCCGCCACTACTGACGACACCACTCTCTCCGTAACCAGCTCCATGCGGCTCACGACCTGCCAGTATGGCTATCACCATCTACCTGACGATGCCTTTCTCTCTATACCGAACTCCATGCGGCCCCAACAGCTCTCCATCAGGCGATATGGCCGTCACCATCAACTAAGCTCCATCTATAAAGGACCCTCCAGATACGCTAATTTCTGAATCTCTAAACCTCTCTGAACATCTTTGAATCTCTCTGATCTCTAAGATCGCCTCTTCTTCTCCAAGTTCTGTGAAAATCATTTTCGAGCACTCCATTCCTATTGGTCAGAGTTGACTTGATCGTCGGAGGGTCCTGCCGGAGCCACCCCCCATCGGCTCCGAATGGGACTTCATTTTGCAGGTCCCCGATGGTGACCCCATCGGCCTCCACTCCAGCAGGTTCCGATGATGACCAGATTCTACGTCAACAACCTTCATGGAATCCATTTTAGATCTCATGGCTTCTAGCCATTTCTCAGAGTCGAGTCTCTACAGAGCATCCATATAAATGATCGGATCCTCATCGTTCTCATCGAGTTCGATGGGATCACCATCCTGAACCAAGAATCCATAGTATATGTCTGGATGGCACGGTACTCCATCGGATTGCTTTAATGGTGCGGGTTCACTAGGCTTTGGATCTAATCTGATCAAATCCGACTTAGGTTCAACATTCTGTGTCGGACTTTCTATCTATTGAACTTCATTAAGTTTAATCTTAGAGGTAATAGTTCCTTCACCAAGGAACTTCTTTTCTAAAAAGGTTACTCTAAGACTGACGAACATCTTTTATTCATTAGCATGGTAGAAATAGTATTTTTTGGTCTCTTTTGGGTATCCTATGAATGTACACTTGTCAGACCTAGGTTCAAGTTTGTCTGTAACTAACCATTTGACATAAGTCAGGCACCCCCAAATCCTAAGGTGTGAAAGTGCTGGCTTACGTCCTGTCCATATCTCATATGGAATTTTAACTATAGACTTTCTTGGAATCCTATTTAATAGATAACAAGTCGATTTGAGTGCATATCTCGAGAAGGATATCGACAAGCTGGCAAATCCCATCATGGATCGGACCATATCTAACAAAATTCGATTCCTCTTTTTAGACACACCATTATGCTGTAGTGATCCAGGAGGAGTCCATTGATAGAGAATTTTATTCTCTCCTAGATATATAAAAAATTCATCAGAAAGATATTCTCCTCCTCAGTCAGATCGAAGAGTTTTAATACTTTTTTCAGTTTATTTTTTTACTTTGCTTCAAAATCGTTTGAACATTTCAAAAGAATCCAACTTATATTTCATCAGATAGACATATTCAAATCTGGATAGATCATCTATGAAAGTGATGAAGTAGACATATCCACCTCTGGCACTGTGCTCATTGGTTCACATATATCAGTATGTACTAGACTGAAGAGCTCATTGGCTCTCTCATCTTTTTCAGTAAAAGGTGACTTAGTCATTTTACTAAGAAGACAGGACTCATAGGTTGAAAATAATTTACAATCATTGATTTTGAGGATTCCCTCTTGAGTCAACCTGTTTATCCTATTCTTGTTTATATGACCTAGCCTATAGTGCCATAAGTAGATATCTGATACACTATCTAATTTAGGATGCTTACCAGTAGAATAGACTTCATTAACAGATTGTGATAATATATATACATCATTGTTCAATTATCCATAGAAAGCAGTAACACCATTCATAATGACATTATAAATTTATTTCTTTATTAAAATTTCATAATTGTTCATGGCCAAAAGATCTACAGAAATGATATTTAAAAAGAAACTAGGATAGAAATGACAATCACTAAGAATAATGATATGAGATTTAAATATAAATTTCAAAATTTCTAAAACTAGAACTAGAACTGATCTTTCATCTCCAACGATTAGGAATCTCACCTTCCTCGAATCTTCTACTGATCTACAATCCCTGCAACAAATTGCAAATATGATAAGAGCTACCAGTATCCAATACCCAATTAGTAATATTTCAAATAGAGAAATTGCAAGAAGTTATCATATAAATATCTTGCCCAGCAATAGCTTGCTTCTTTCTCTGCCTCTTCAGATCCAGGGAGGCAATGTACTGAGGATAGTTTCTCTTTTAGTGCCCTTGCTTCTCACAAAAGAAGCATTCAGCTTGACTCTTATTGGACTTGATCTTCCTAGTTTGGCCTTACATTGATGTCTCAGTCTAAACTTGCACCTTCTTTGTTTTCTTCTTCTTGTTCTTCTTTTCTTTCCTAAAGGGTCGAGAACCAGAAGACAAACCTCCCACTAAGTTCACCGACTCTTTATGGAGCTGGTGATCCTTCTCAAAGTTCTGAAGTAACCTTAGTAAGCCATGGTAGTTTACTTCAGGCTTTGGCATTCTATAATGAGTAAGAAGAGAGAGATAGGACTTTGGCAGCGAGTTCAGTATTGCATATTTCTCAAGTTATTCATGCAAGAAAAAGTTGAGTTTGCTCAAGCACTCTATCAGCTCGATCATATACAGTACATAATCAGTGACAGAGGCTTCGTCCTGCATTCTAGCATTGAAGATGGCACAACTAGTCTTGTGCCTCTCAACGTCATCGAGTGTGCCAAAAGAATCCTCCAATACTTGAAGCATTTCATTTGATTGAGCTGTCTCAAACCTGCAACTGAACTCATCGCTCATCGCAGCCAGCATAATGCAGTGCACCATGATTCGATCATTGAGCCACTTCTGATAAGTATCTCTGACTATTCCACGTGCATTGACAGCTGGCTCCTCAAGTGCAGGATCCATCAGCACATATAGGATCCGTTCATGCTCCAGGATAATCTTCAACTTTTGGTACCAGCTACCGAAGTTGGATCCCACCAACTTATCATTGTCCAACAATGATCGAAGCAATAGGAAAGTGGCCATTTCCGCATAAAGAAAAACCAAAACCTAATTAGTAATTAATTCATTAAACCTAAAGATTCGAACTTTAATCAAAAGCTTTCTCCTACTATTTTATTCAAATTGGTAGCCTCTACCTCCAATTCGAGGAATTATCCTAATTTCTTTGTAGGTACTAGAATCCACATAGACTATACATGAGCCCAACTTTGGTTGGCTCACGCATGTACGTCTAAGGATAGGTTCATAACCAATTATTTCTTCAAACAATTTTCAGTAATTAAATTTTGCCCTAGGCCCTGATCAATTGGCTTTGGCCTTCTTAAAAAAGAATCTAGTTAGGTCCAACCATTAACATGGCCATACTTGGCCCATTTAATGAATGAATGATCAGGCCCAACTTTGGTTGGCCCACCTGACCACCATTTAGAAAGATGTATCTAAGAGATCATATAATGAACGATAATTCCATCAATCGATAAGCACCAAGCCTTTGGGCCTTCAATGATTATCCAATTAATGGATGCATTATCATCCACTTTAATGGAAGACTATGATCCAATTATCATATAACTATTTTATTTTAGGGACCTAATAATTTTAAAGGATTTAATTTATAGAAGCAAGTAGGTCAGATTAACCAGCTTATTATGATCCTCCCACTAACTTCACCAAGTCAGCTTAAGGGAGACCATTAATAGGCTAGTCTAGGAGCATCTAAATCAATCAAATTGATTTACCTAGCTAACATGGGTCAGCTCGAATAGTTAAGCAATCTGATCAAAATATAATCTCACTAAGAGGTTAGGTAAGTTCGATCAGTAGAAGGGTCTACCAGGCTTGCCTTAGACACCATCAAAAATAGTCAGGTAAGTGGGCTGCCAATTAAAAATCACTGGTTTGGTTTACCTTAGACACTAACTGGTTTAATTAATTTCAATTAGATCAACCTAACAGTTTATGCTAAACTACGTAGCCAAGAATCAAGTCCATCTTGGGTCTTGTTAAAGACATGGACTTGACCAACTACAACTATTGCAATTGATCTAGAGAATCCTTAACCTAACCTAAGATAATAATTGATTAGATTTAGTCAATTCTCTAATTAAGTCCATTCTTTAATCTAATCTTAGGTCTAATCCAATTAATGGACCTAATCCTCACTAACCTATTAATCCAATGTATTATGATTCATGTCATAGGATCTTTAATTTATAATTCTAGAACCTAATTAAATAACTTCTTAATTCTTAATTAAGTTTTGGGCTGAGGGTTGGGGTTTGGTTTTTTAAAAATAGTTTTCATATTTATAAAATATTTTTACAATATTATTCTATCAACCAAGTTGTATGTTTGATTCATAATCAATATGCAAGTAACATAAACATAAATCTACTTTAGATCTAATCTAAATAGGTTCATGTAATTGAAATAATTTCAATAATAATCAATCATAAATCTTTCTAAATCAAATCTAACATATTTATGAAGATTTAAATTAGATTAAAATATTTTTAATCAGATCATAAAATTTCTTAGATCTAATTTAAAATTTTATGATCAATATTTTAGATCAGCACGTACTAAGACAACCTATTCATTGTAAGGAGTAAATCTTACAGCAGGACAACCTTATGGCAGTCCATGCGATCTAAAATATTTTATTTTTAGATCTAAAATTATTTTAAATCTATTAAATTATAAATATTAAATTAAATCTAATAAATTTATGATTAGAATCAGATCATCACGAACTAGGACAATCTTTTCACTATAAGAGATAAACCTTACAGCATGACAATTTTATGATAATTTATGAGATCTAATTTTTTTTCTTAAATTTTAGATTTAATAATTAGATTATAAATTAGATCTAATCTAAGAAATAATCTAAATATGCATAAAAATTATATAATAATAACCTGGCTCTGATACCAATTGAAGAAACCAGATCTAGGGTTTTACAGGTAGATCTTGAAAACTTTTTCAAGATCTAGTAGTGGAAGACTTAAATAAATTAAATATTTATTAAAATAAATATATAAATACCTAGATCTCAGATCTATTATATGATCAAGGTATGATATTAAATTAAAAATTAAAATCAAATAAGAAAGTAAAAGGTTGATCAAATCAACCTAAATCTACACTACATCAAATGCAGGTATGAAGTTTATATATCATATTTATTACTTAAGCAAGTTAGACGTTCTAACTTACTGATCTGGGCTTGAGGATGAAGTCACAAGCCTCACACACATTCTACCTTTAGGAATCGTCCACACGTGCCTACGATCTCTGATCTGAAGTTCGATGTAGAAAATCAGCACAACATGCTAGTACTGTGCTGATCCTTCTTCGACGATCGATCCGATGCTCCCTTCTTCGAAATTTAGACTCTCCAAAATATGAGAAGGAAGATGAGAGCTTACTGATCTGAGACTCTCTCAAAAAAACTCAAAAAAAAGAGGAGAGATTGAAAATAAAATAGTCCTAGAAGAAGACCCTCTTCTTCTTCTCTTTTCTCTCACCTAGACACCTAGTTTGGTGCCTATGGAACCCCCATGCCCAAGGATCCTCTTTCTCTAATTTTTGCACACCCCAAACCTCTCCCAAATCCCTATATTCCATAAAAAAATCAAAATAAAACTCATCCAATAAATAGAGAAAAAGAAGAGTCCAAGTTAGATCAAAATTCTAGATTAGGAATGTCCAAACATAAAAAGTTGTTGGGGCGCCCAAGTCTTGGGCGCCTCCTTCATAATTATTGACGTGGACTAACAAGAGAGGGCGTACAAAAAAGGAGATTATTTTCATGGAATAAGAGAAGAATTAATTAAAAGAGGGGGTGGCACTCAAGGAAAGGTATTTTGGTCAACAAGGATTCTATCTCATAGAATCCTAAGCAAAACTAACTCCTCTTTTGACTTGGTCTTCCAACAAATTGACTTATGAAAAAAGAAGGAGAGAAAGAGGGCATGAGAAGCCATGGGAGTGAAGAATTTTCACGTAAGAAACAAAACAAAAAAAGAGAATTGGGTATGAGGATTAAGTGGCACAAGTGATAGGGAGTCCTAGTCACACTAGGACTCCTATTTTGACTTAGTTAAACAAGATCTTTTAACCAAATAAAATCAAGATTAAACCAACCTAATTAAATAAGATCCTAACCCATTTAAGAACTTAATTAAATTAGATTAATTTTAATATATTTTTAATTAAATTAAAAAATTAGATTAATCCGAGTCCTAGTTAAACTAGGACTAGTTCTTCCTTGCACTTGGCTTATCTAATAAATCAATTGAACTTGATCCAATCAAACCCAAACCAAATTTAATTAAATCATATTTAATTAGACTTAATCTCAATCTATTGGTTTAATCAAATTAAGCTAATTAGCAATCTAATTGCTAATTGATCCTCCTACAATACTTGCACTAGGTTAAACACCAATCGTATGGATTGTTTAACCCTAGAACGATTCTTAATCGTTGATCAACCATTCGATTAGATTGTAAGCTTTAATGTGTATGACCTCATAGGTCTAAACCTAAGTCGATAGCATAAAAATAAATTTTTATATCAATCGAAGTGACCATCTAGCAATGATATCCAACGATCGGATAGGTCGAAGGTGTAGAACACCATCCTTAGAATCCATGCGGATATAGTTTCCATATAATTCATCTCCTTGACCATAATAGGACATCTCAGAGTTCAACTATCAACTCTGATCAGATTGTCCATATTATATTTCAAAATATCAAATCCATCTGACGGATTATCCTGACCAAGGTTTTGCTATATTGAAATATAGTGATACATTCTTCTCCAACTCTTAGAGTGGTCAATTCTATTTTGATCATACTCCGACTTTGTAAGTACTTGACTGTGCCCTGAAGCCTTCCATTATTGAATTAGAAATTTAGTTAGTCAGATACCAAAGTATAGTGAGTTGCTTGCAAGTCACTGAGGTGATCTTAGGTCTAAGGGATACTTATACCTATATCCCATCAGAGATATTCTCGACAGTAGAATGCTCTAGAGTTGGTCATATTCAATGATGATGTACCCATACATCTCACCTGTATGCCATACCAATGTCTCCATACTTCTTGGTTAAGAAAACAACCAACCTATATGGCATATAACGACTTATGCTCGATAGACGTTGTTGTCCTAATTAACAGCCTATCATTTGGTCATGAACCCATTTAAGGACTAATTGATAAATCCTTTCTTTATCGAAACTAAACAGTCCTAAGGACTTCATCATAATAATGGAGTTCATTAAAAGATGTAAACTTATGATAAAAAAGATGCTAAAATATTTTTATTAATTAATAAATTAATTATAATTATAAAATAGCTCAATTGTCAATAGGCTAACGATTGACTTTAGGACATAATTCCCAACAATGGCCACTGCTGCACTGCCTTCACCTCTTGGTCATGCACTATAGCATACTAGTGGCGATAAATGCGATGTCGATACTTCTTGAAATGCAAGCATAAATAATCATCTATAGCTCGCCGCATGCGATCATGCTCAAAATCAATAATCTCAAATATAGCTTGCCAATAACAAATATTATAAGAATACAATATTAATTAAATATTTAAATAAATATCATTGTACCTATAAGTAGCTATAGAAGATCTCTCTCTGAGGCCGTATAATCTGATGCCAATCAAAAAGCGTCATCGGGGCATAGCTACGGCAAATGATGCTCAGCTCAGTCTACCATGGCTCGCACCATCCCCTAATAGGCCTGTTGTAGCCTGGTGGAATCTCGATGCAGAGACGCTGTCTCTCGTGCTCGCATCTCCAATGCTCAAGGGCGAGGTTCTTCGATGGATCTCGCCCTCGCCTCACCATCGATAAAGAATGGCCTGAAAAAATAATTAATAAAATATTAGTATAACAACCATCTATAAACCTAATAGCTAGGTAGATTAAAATCAAATTTTATTATGTAAAAATATAAAAATACCAGTCGGAGCCGGCTCACTCAAACCCACCTCACTCGGATCCATCTTTACAAGGCCCTCTGACGACTCCGATGGTGCAGTAGTGGAAATGGGGGAAGGCTCAAGGATAGATTGGGAACACGAACGTCATCATCTTGCTTTCGCTGCCATACCTGTAATACTTAAATTATGCATATAATTAACTTGATATGTAAATAAATATAATAATAAATAATAATAGCAAAAAATACATAAATGTTAATGAATAGAACCGTATTGCATACCATTATTGCAAGAAAAGATTCAACGAAGGATACAGATCTACTTATCAATATCCATATCCTCCTCGATTTCTAGATCCTCCTCTGAATCACAATAATTTCTAGATCCTGACTCAGATCCCTGATCGAAATCCAATCTGAATCCTCATACCTGATAATTTATATGCATTATAAATTAAAACCTTCGACTAATATAAATTAAAATATTAAATTATAATCATAATGAAATACATGGACTAAACAAATAAAAAGATTAAACTATAACAAGTAAAAGAATAAAAATATAATTAAAAACTTAACTATTTTAATTATAAAAAACTTATTATTAATAATATAATTAATTATTATTACTATTATTATTATTATATTTACTATTATTATTATTCTTACTATTGCTATTACTATTACTATTATTATTATTACTACTATTATTATTTTTATTATTATTATGATTATTACTATTATTATCATTTTCATTATTATTACTATTTTTACTCTAATTATTATCATTATATTTACTATTATTATTATTCTAACTACTATTATTATTATGATTATTAATATCATTATTATTATTATTAATATTTTTACTATTATTATTATAATTTTTATGATTATTATTACTATTTTTATTTTTATTTTATTTATTAAAATTTAAAAATTGATTAAGCCCCTCCACTCCCACCCCAGCGGTGCTCCTCTACCGCCCACCACCCACGGCCCCCCACTTGACCGCCACCGCCGCCCCTCCATGCTCACCCCCGCAGACCCCCATCTCCTATGGTGCCCAAACACCATCGCGGCCCCCACCATCTATGACACCCCTCTGCCGTCCACCATCAGTGCCTGCGGCTACCTGCCCATTCCAACGCCCCTCCGCTGCCCACCATCGGTGCCCGCGGCCCTCCAACCCATCTCAACGCCCCTCCGCTGCCCACCATCGATGCCTGCAGCCTTCCAACCCATCCCGTCCCACCATCGAGCAGCCCCGGCCCGCACCCCATGCGGTCCCCCACCCCCTGCAACCGACACAAACCCTCCATGCCCCACCGTCGGCCATCGACCATTGCACGAAAACATCCGCACCCCCCAACCTACGGTCCTATCATCACCACCCAGTGGACCCACACCCCACACGCCCTTAACCCCCTGCAACCGGCATCCACCCTCCGTGCCCTATTGCACGGCACCCATGGCCCCCTGAACGATCGAAAGAGAATAAAAAAAATTACCATCAATGGCGCACGGCGATAACAATGGCAGTGGCAGCGGCAATGGCGGTGACAATGATGGTGGCAATGGAAAAATAGATCACTGGTCGGTGGAAGCGAAGGAGGAGAGGGAGAGAGAAGATGAGGGGGTGGACGAGAGTAGGTTTCGGGGAGCGATAGTGGATTTCGTGTGAACATAGTAGGAGGAAATATTTAAAGGGTTTTAGCGATGAAATTTCATCGCTAAAATAGTTATTAGCGATGAAAATAAATATTTCGTCGCTAATAATGCTCATTAATTTTTTTCAAAGAAAAATTTCTCTCCAAAAAATATTAAAATATTTGATAAAATCATTTACGATGGAAAATCAATTTTCATCATAAATAAAGGTTATTTACGATGAAAATCTTCCATCAAAAATAATTTTTTGTAAATAAATAATTCAAAAATTAAAAAATTGAGAATATTTGCAACAAAGAGTTTTCATCACAAATAAATTTTATTTATGATGAAAAAATTATTTATGTCATAAATAAAATTAATTTACTTCAAAAACTACCATCATAAATAATTTTTCATAAATAAATAATATTAAAAAATTATTTACATCATAAATAATATTTATTTATGATGGAAACTTTTGTCGTAAATAATTTTTCATAAATAAATAATTTAAAAATTATAAAAAAAAGATGAGAATATTATGCGATGGAATATTTCTTGTGATGAAAATTTTTAAAAAAATATGCAAAAATTTTGGTGGGCATGGCCGATTAAAATTTTTTTCTAATTTTTTCAAAACTTAGTATTCTTTAAAAGAAATCTATTGTTCTTTGAATATTATATAGTTTAAAAATTTAAAGCCCATCTTCATTGTTTATTATTTAAGTAATTATTTTACAACCATCGTCACAAAATATCACCTCGATCTGGTAGCTCTATCTATGCATATTGATAAAATTTAATTTCAATGGTCATGAACGACCGCATGATGATCTGATAGATAGAAACTATCGATGGATCTAAAAACTTGCAATGATAATCTGTATGATATTTATGGTATACTATCAAAATTTTATTTTAATCAAACATCATTATCATGGTCAATTTAGTATGAGATGATTTCAACCATTAAATAAAAAAAAGTGATCAAATGGCTAAACGACATCTAATTAAGATGATTTTTTAGATAAATGATCTTTGTTACTACTTTGATTATTTATATGGTAGGGATCATAAAATTCAAATCACACATATATAAATAATTCAAAACTACATGTCTCTTGATACTTATTCTTAAGGTCCTTAAGTAATTATACTTATATTTTTATAAGATTTATTTAACATGGATGGTTCATATACATATAATTTTAATTTTATGATCATCACTGTATAAATAATAAAAATAGTAGTAAAGATCATTTATCTAAAAAATTGCTTTAATCGGATATCGTTTGACCTTTTGATCACTTATTTTTTATTTAACGGTCTAAATCATTTCATACTAAATTGACTATGATAATTATATCTGATTGAAGTAAAATTTTGATAATATGCTATAAATATCACAGAGATCATCGTTATAAAATTTTGGATCCATCAGTGATTTTTATCTATCAGATCATCATGCAGTCGTTCATGACCAACGAAAATAAATTTTATCGATCTACATAGATAGAGCTATCAGATCGAGGTAATATTTTGTGACGATGCTCGTATGATAATTACTTAAATAATGAATGATGAAGATGAACTTTAAATTTTAAAACTATGTAATATTCAAAAAAAATAAAAATTTTTTTTAAAAGAATGCTAATTTTTGAAAAAATTAGAAAAAAATATTAATTTACTTGTCGGCTAGCTAACAGTGGATGCTCTCACACCCCACAACCTTTTCGTATCGATCATGCCTGGTACATTTTTTCTCTTTTTTTATTTTTAAAATAGTTCATATTTTTTTTATTTTTTAAATTTAAAATTTTGGTTATATTATTTGCGACGAAAATATTTCATTGCAAATAATCGATTATTTGCAACATAAAATGGATTTACATCGCAAATAATCATTTATTTGTGATGGACATTTTTCATCATGAATAATCCAGCCTTTTTATTTTTAAATAATTTATTTATGATAGATTATTTATGATGAAAATATTTTATTTTTAAATAATTATTTATTTATGATAAAAAATAGATTTACATCATAAATAATCAAATAGTTACGATGAAAATTTTTCATTGCAAATTATTCGATCTTTTTATTTTTTAAAATAATTTATTTATGATTGATTATTTACGACCAAAATATTGCATTGTAAATAATCAATTATTTATGACTAAAAAAGAATTTATGTCATAAATAATCGATTAGTTGTGACAAAAATTTTCTATCATGAATAATCCAACCTTTTTATTTTTTAAATGATTTATTTATGATAGATTATTTGCGATGAAGATATTCCATTGTAAATAATTGATTATTTATGATGAAAAATGAATTTGCATTGTAAATAATCGATTAGTTATAAAAAAAAAATTTCATCATAAATAATCTAATTTTTTTATTTTTTTAAATAATTTATTTAAGGTAGATTATTTATGATAGAAATTTTACATCGCAAATAATGTTTATTTGCAACGTAAAATTTTTTTACGTAGTAAATAATTGATTATTTGTGATAGAATTTTTTATCATGAATTATCCAGCCTTTTTATTTTTTAAATGATTTATTTATAGTAAATTATTTATGATGAAAAATTTGTATCGTAAATAATTTATTATTTATGATGAGAAATAAATTTTCATCATAAATATTGCATTATTTATGATGAAAAATTTTGTTCATCCTAAATAATTATTATTAGCGACGTAAAATTATTTCCATTGTAAATATCATTATTTACAACAAATATTTTTTTCATTGTAAATAATTTCATCACAAGGGATTTTTTGGGGTGTATCTGCTTTCGCAATATTTTATCCTTTTTATGTACTTTTTGATGGAGCACCGTACAATCTTCCACTAATATTTGCATGCAAGATGCTGAAAAAGTCTCTCACTTTTGTTGTTCAATCTAGCCTATGACCATCTTCAATCTGTGGGTTGCATAATTCTTGCTCGAGTTATGCAATGATGAGAGCAACCCTCCTAACCTCCTGTGATGCCTAGATTTGCTAGAAGATGCTGAGCATGATTTTTTTGGACATTTCTTGACATGGGCACCACCTAAATTGCTCCCAGTGACCTTACCTGAAACTTGTTTGCCCCTTTTGTAGTATCATTGCAAATGAGGTTGATCACAAATTTGGAGCTTGGTTATGTTGGTGATACAAATGTTCTATTTGACTAAACAGCATATGTTAGGCATTTAAAGTTTTGGTGGTGCTCCTTTCTTTTTCTCCTCCTCCTCCTCCTTGGACGTTTTTTCTGGCTATGATACTGTGCAAATGACGCCGGTTTGCAATTTTGGCTTGTGCAATAGAGGCAGTCATCCCCAATAGCCTAACCTCGTATCAGTCTTGACAATATTTAAACAGTGTGCAGGTATGTCCACCAACAGGCTAAATCCGTGGCTACCTGAACTGTTATTGTGGTTGTTTTTGGGAGAGAGGAGGGCTAAGCCTACCGTGGATATTATTTTGTTTATTAATATAAACCATATCATAGATACGGTGCAAGATAAGGCTCAATTTCAGAAAAGGCTCACATAATTCATCAATAAAAATGCGTACTTGATGGGATGTATATTCTCACACACTTCTGCCGTAAATCATCAGTTTATATATGTTTACACAAGCACTGCAGTTCATCACAAATAGGCATAACCCATCATAAATATAAGAGAGTAACGGTCATCTGTTCGCACAAAATATATTCCACGCATATATGACGTGAGAATTGGTGTGACACGGGGAATTGGTGCGAGATAGCTGAATACCGTATTGCCAAGAGGGGAGGAACTTTTGTGTCCACAATGGATGGAGACCCTGAAATATTTTCCTGTAAATACTTTTTCAAAAAAAAACTCCAGCAAGTAAAAACATTCTTCAGCGCGCTAAATAATCCAGTTTTCTCTGAAAAATTGGAGGGGGTGTGAAGGGCTGTACCTGTCCAAGTAGGCTATGAAATCACATTTTGCGACATTATCTGGTGCCTTTCCAATTGCTCTGTCAACACCGGATCACAATCTTCAGAACGTATTACCGTTAGGGATGGAGGCAGGCCCTTCTCTGGCAACGAGCGGAGCTTAGGGCAATTTAATATCTTCAAATATTGGAGGGTGCAAAGGCTATGCAACTCTGTTGGCAGGGACTGAAGATTGGTGCAATTTTGAAGGAATAGGTATTTAAGAGATTTAAGGCCTAGCAACCACAATTGCTCCTCTCCAGAAAATAGTGTGAGTTGAGCTGAGTCAAAGATTCGGAGATGTTCAAGAGAGGGCAGGGTGATTGTGGAGAACAATACTTTTACTAGGGCAGTGTCATCGATGCTCAGGAACCGAAGATGTGCGAAACCGTCGCGCTGCTCTTCCTCATTTTCTAATTGTCTAAGCCGTGGACATCTTCCTATATCCAATTTCTCGAGAGATATGAGAGCTCGTAAGCCCCCTATTGACCTCAGTTCCTTGCAATCCCAAATAGTTAAAACACTGAGAGCTATCATGTGACCGAGCACTTCTCCTGCAAGAGATGTTATGTGTGGGCAGCGGACCAACTCCAAGCGGGTGAGACACGTGAGGTTGTGCAGGAAGTCGGGTGGTGACTCATCCAGGTGACCACATGAAGCCAGTGTAAGATGTAGGAGAGAAGAGGGAAGGGTCAATTGCACCGGGGACTTGGGCAAGGGACAGTCCAGGATTTCCAAGTTCTCTAGGGAGAGAAAATCTTTGAACCTTTCCATTGGTAACTGCACAACCTTTTGACAGTCAACAATCGTCAATTCCTTGATAGCTGGCAGGTGGTGTAACAACAGCCATCGTTCCAGATTTACCAGGTTTGGACACCCTCTGATATCCATGTGAGAAATTGAAGAGGTCCTGCTGCTGCTTCTGCTGCAATTTGTCATCCTGCTGTCATCATTAAAACCATGGTCTCCGTCCCATGATTCTGGGAGCATGTTTATTCCCACATTCTTTAGGTGAAATTCTCTAAGCAACGGAGGGAGGCAGGGTAAACCCTTCAGCTTGGGGCAGTCCTTGATATAGAGCTGAAGCAGGCGAGGAAACATTTGGATGCCTTCTATTCTAAACCAATCTTCCCATTCCTGCATGTTTGAAATCTCCAGCTTTTCCAGCAACGGGAACCCTTTGATCTCTGGAGAGCCATAGAATTCATGACCAACTTGTTTCACGGCATGCATATTTTTGATGCGCAGAATCTTGAGGAATGGCAGCTGTCCGAGAGATGGAAGTTTCGCCCAGCTTTGAATATTGTCCAGGCAAATAGCTTCCAAACTTTTGAGCGATTGTGGTTCCAGCCAACTTGGAAAACTGACACCACCATAGCCACTGATTTCCAACCTTTGGAGATTGGAATGTGGTCGAAGGCCTTCAAGTACCTCGTCATCATTCCCTGAGCTGGTGCCTCTATTAATATTCCATACCAATGCCAATTCATCGAGGTACTGTTTATTATTCAGCTTAGCCTGACTTGCCTCTTCCTTACTTTCAACGCTCTCAAGATTTTTAATGCGAAGGCTTCCATGAAGCTGTATCATGTCCTTTAATTCTTCAATCTTGTGTCCATTCTGCTTTCCAACTTGGAATATTGCAAGCTCTTGGAGAGACGTTAATTTCCTGATATCAGCCAACTTGCAAATTGTCTCCTCATCTACTTTAAGCTGCCTCAATTTAACTAAGTTGGTCATGCATGTAGGAAAATTATCGATTGGGCAGTTGGATATATTTAACACCAGAAGATTGTAAAGGTTACACAGTGATTCAGGCAACCTTCGAAGTAAGGGGAAAGAGATGTCAAGGTATCGAAGATGTTTTAAGTTCCCAATACTTTCAGGCAACTCTTCGGTCCAACGATTCCTTAATTTCAACACACGGATGCTTGTTAACACTGGGAACAAGCGATCAAGCTGAGAATAAAAGTTTTTATCATCCAAATTCATGAAGACAAGGGTACGTAGTTTCTTATGATTGCCAAAGCTCATTAGCTTACTCATCTCCAGATTCTTGGTATATATTGACAGGTGTCGAAGGCTACTGGGGATTTCCTGCCACTTGCCATCTTCTATTCTTAGATGTTCGTCAACTGAGACAGATTGTACCAAATCATGTATCAAATCATGCATCACATATATATTCTCCCAGAAAGAACCCTCAAAGAAAGATCTGCCAAGTAAATCATGGAAGTACTCCCTCCCCATCTCTTCAATCCGCGCAGTTCCTTGAGGTTCAATGAAGCCTTGTGCCATCCAGTGCTGGACTAGCATATCTTTTTTGTATTCGTAGGCCTTAGGAAATATAGAACAATATGTAACACACTGCTTCAGGCGTGCAGGCAGGTACTGATAGCTCAACCATAGGACCGGTATAATGTCATCTTGACGTTGTTTTAGTTCACATATTTCACTGATCATTATGGATCTCCAGTGCCTCTCATCCAAGTCTAAATTCAACAGGCCTCCCACCGTCTTTGCTGCAAGTGGAGATCCCTTCAGCTTGTCAGCATTCATCTTAGCAATAGCTTCCAACTTAGGATGTTCTTTGGGGTTCTGAGATCCAAATGCTTTTCCACGGAAAAATTTCCAACAGGCATCTTTTGCTAAACCCCGTAAGGGGACTGCCTCCATCGTCCCCATCATCTCTGCAACCTTTTTAGATCTAGTAGTTACCAAGACCTTGCTTCCCTGCAGCCCGTACCCTAATGGTGCACACAGCGTCTCCCATTTTCTGATGTCATCATTCCAAACATCATCAAGGACGAGCAGGAATCTCTTTGACATTATCTTCTCCTTAAGGATCTCTTGAAGATTGTTCAAATTCTGGTGATCACACTGTCTCTTCTTGGTAACAGACTCTATAATCTCTTTAGTTAACCTTTTGACATCAAAATTATCGGACACGCAAACCCAAATCTTTAACTCAAAATAATCATGCACCTTCGGATCATTGTAAATGAGCTGAGCAAGAGTAGTTTTTCCGATCCCTCCGATACCGACCACCGGCAAAACAGAAATGCTATCTTTCTTTAGTCTCTTTGAACAGACACGGACATGATCATCACTAGGTTCAGTTGCATCACTCGACTTTAACAGCAATGTTATCACCTTTTCCTGATCTTTCTCTCGCCCAAACACTTCGGATTCGGTTAAGAATGAGCTGGTCTCTCGTCTCACCGAGCTCTTATATTTTTTCCCTTCATCATCTAAATCCAAGAGTCTAATGACTCTTTCCATATTATCGGCAATGCTATCTAACCTCCCCATAACCTCTCCCACTCTTGCCACAGCATCACCGTCAGGATTAATCAAATTTCTGGCAAGAGCAAAAGAGGAAGATAAGAAGTTACCTCCCGAATTCTTTTGGCTTTCAGCCTTGTGCTGCAGGACTTTGTATTCGAATTCTCCTAGCAAGTCTTCGCCATCATAGGCGGCATCTTTGAGTTCGTGGAGGATCTGGGCAAGGTTCTCTTCTTTGGCGCGCCTCTTCTCGGCGCTGTTAAGGATGACGTGTGTCCGTAGAAGAGTAATCCGCAGCCTCCCGAGGACATCCTGAAGTCCCGAGTGCCGCCCGAACTGCTGGATGGCATCGGAGCTCACCTGATCGACCAAGGTGTCCAGCACGGCGGAAGCGATGGATCCTCCAACTGATAGTAGCGCCTCCATATCGATCGGTGGACGAAAGCATCTGCAACAAAACGTTATCTTAACACCATCCGGAACGAAATATAGGCTATATTTTAACACCATCTAAGTATTAGAATAAAGTCCTCGAGAAGACCGGAACCACATGTAGCCGATAACATCGCCTAAATATTAGAATAATTTTGTGTTAAATAGAGTAACATCGGCCAAGTGTAGCCTATATTTCAGAATAAAATCTTTGGGAAGTCCGGAACGAAATATAGCCTCATCTAAGTATTAGAATAACTTTGTGTTAAATAGAATAAAGTTCACATAACCACAAAAAAAATAAAAAAGACATAATCAAAGCTGCACAATGCATAGGATATTATTTTTAAAAAAAATTATAGACAATACCACCCCTAAAATATAGCCTATAACATAGAGCTCTTTTCCGTATTAATATAAATATAAATTTTTTTTACCTAACTAATGTAAGTTTAAATTTATTTATCAATATGATGCAAAAGTAAAAAATGTCATTTATAATGATGATTTTTAGCTTAAAAATACCATTTTAAATTACATTTTTATGACCCAATCAGCATCCATGTGGAAATTTATAAAAAAAAATGCTGTTAGAAATGGCGCTTTTAAAAACACCATTTCAAACGGCACTTTTAAAAGCGCCATTTTAGTTGGTATTTTTTATCTTTTTATTTTTTTAATTTTTCTCTTTTTGGCTGGGTCATGGGCGTGGAGGCGGAGAGGGGCCGGTCAGGATAGGGGAGCGGGGGGATGGCCGTCCGGAGGTGGGTGGCGTGGTAATTGGGCGAAGAGGACCGGGGGATTGGCAAAAAAGGGACAGTTGGGGTGGGGGAGGTGGAGGAGGGCTGCTCGCGGGGTGGTAGTGGGCGGGGAGGGCGGGGGATTGTTTTTTTGGTGCAGCAAATGAAGGGAGAGGAAGACGCGGGAGGCGGTGGCGACTAGCAGCGTGGAGAGTGCTGGTGATTGACGGCACGGGAGGCGGTGGCGACTGGCAGCGCGGAGAGTGCTGGTGATCGACGGCGCGGGAGGCGCTGGTGACCAATGGGGACACGGCCGGGAATCGACAAAGGTGGGCGCTGGTGATCGATGGTGCGGGGGGCGCCGGTGATCGGCGGGGACCCGACCGGGCGAGGGAGGTGGGGTGGAAGGGGCGTGCGGGGGGTGCACGGGTTTTTTTTCTTTTTTTTTTTTATTTTTCTTATTTTTCTTTTTTTATTTTTTTGGCCGATGAGTCACGAGGGATTTCTTTCTTTTTATTTTGATGGAGAGGCATATTATTTTTTTTAAAAAATACTTTAAAATAAAAAAATAAAATAAAAAAAATAAAAAATAAAAAAAATAAAAAAAATTATTATTTTAAAAATATAAAGAAAATAATAAGATTTAAAAAATAAAATAAAAATAAATAAACTATATTATTATTTTTAAAATATTAAAAATAATAATATTCAAAAAATTAAAAAAAAATTAAAAATATTTTATCATTATATTTTAAATATTTTTATTTTATTTTTTAAATATTATTATTTTAAATATTTTTAAAATAAAATATTTTTAAAATAATAATAAAAAGCTAACTAAATATTTTTAAATATTTTATTTTATTTTATTTATTTTATATTTTTATTTTTTTTTATTTTAAAGTATTTTTAAAGAAAAAAATTGCCTCTCCATCAAAATAAAAAATAAAAAAAATTGAAGAGGAAGGTAAAAAAATTACATTAGTTAGGTAAAAAAAATTTATATTTACATTTTAAATGGCTTTTTTTTTTTATTTTGATAGAGAGAGGCAGGTTTCTTTCTTTAAAAATACTTTAAAATAAGAAAATATAAAATAAATAAAATAAAATAAAATATTCAAAAATATTTAGTTAGATTTTTAAAATAATGATAAAATATTATTGTTTTAAAAAATAATTTTATAAAATATATTTTTAAAATTTGAAAAATAAAAGTAATAATAAAATATTAAAAAAATATTTTTTTAAAATAAAATAATTTTTTTAAAGATATATTTTTAAAAATATATTTTAAAATAAAATATATTTTTAAAAATATATTTTAAAATAAAATATATTTTTAAAATAATAATAACATATTTTTTAAAAAAAATTAAAAAATACATGGATGGATGTAGAGGAGCAATGGTCGAGCGAAGGAGCCGTGGGTGGTAACGAAGAGGGGGTGTGGATGTTCAATGCAGATCCATGAAAGAAGAGAAATAAAAATTATTTTATTATTTTTTAAAATTAATTTTTTAAAAATATTTTTTTATTATTTAAAAATATTATTTTTCTTTCACGATTTTGCACTGAATACCCAGACCTTCCTCCTTCCCCTCCACCGGCAGCACCCATGGCTCCTCCACGAGGCCATCGCTAAATGCCCACCAGCATATTTTTCAAAATATTTTTTTAAAAAATAATATTTTATTATTATTTTAAAAATCTAACTAAATATTTTTAAATATTTTATTTTATTTTATTATTTTATTATATTTATTTTATATTTTAATTTTGTATTTTTTTGGCCAATGAGGTCTTTTTTCTTTCTTTTTATATTTTATTTTGATGGAGAGGCAGGTTTTTTTCTTTAAAAATATTTTAAAATAAGAAAAAATAAAATATAAAATAAATAAAATTAAATAGTAAAATAAAATAGAATATTTAAAAATATTTAGTTAGATTTTTATCATTATTTTAAAAATATTTTATTTTAAAAATATTTAAAATAATAATATTTAAAAAATAAAATAAAAATATTTAAAAAATAATGATAAAATATTTTTAAAAATTCTTATTTTATTTTTTTGAATATTATTATTTTTCTTTATATTTTTAAAATAATATTTTATTTTATTTTATTTTATTTTATTTATTTTATTTTTTAAAATATTATTATTTTCTTTATATTTTTAAAATAATAATTTTTTATTTATTTATTTTAAAATATTTTTTAAAGAAAAAATAATATGCCTCTCCATTAAAATAAAAAATAAAAAGAAAGAAACTCCCGTGACCCATCAGCCAAAAAAAATAAAAAAAGAAAAAAAAAACCCGGCACCCCCCACCCCCCACGCTCGATCGGATCCCCGCTGGTCACCAGCGGCCCCCGCGCGCCCCTTCCACTCCACCCTTCCGTCCAGTCGGATCCCCGTCGGTCACCAGCGCCCCTGCACTGCTGGTCACAGCACCCGCCATGCATCCCTTCCACCCCGCCCACCCGCCCGATCGGATCCCTGCTGGTCACCAGCGCCCTCTGTACCGCAGTCACCAGCGCGCCCCTCCGCCCATGCTCGATCGTGTTTCCGCCGATCACCAGCGCTTCCCGCACCGTTGGTCACTAGCGCCCTCCATGCTATTGGTCGCCACGCCTTCCGCGCCTCCCTCCCCTTCGTCTACTGCACCAAAAAAAAATCTCCAGCCCTCCCACCCACTACCGCTCCACGGCGGCCCCCCCCACCCAGCCGCCCCTCTTCTGCCGACCCCCCTCCCCTTGGCCCCCCCTCGACCTTCTCCGCCCAATTACTGCACTACCCACTTTCGAGCGGCCATGCCCCCACTCCTCTATCCCGATCGGCCCCTCTCCACCTCCACACCCATGGTCCTACCAAAGAAAAAAAATAAATAAATAAAAAATACCATCTAAAATGATAATTTTAAAAGTACCATTTTTAATGATATTTTTTTATTTTACTTTCACGTGGATGCTGATTGGGTCGTAAAAACATCATTTGAAATAATATTTTTAAGATAAAAATCATCATTATAAATAATATTTTTTATTTTTATATTATATTGATAAATAAATTTAAATTTGTATTAGTTAGATAAAAAAATTTATATTTATATTAGTGAGAAGTCCGGAACAAAATATAGTCCAAGTCTGAGACCCAGCCCGGTCCCGGGCCTGTCCCATGTGCCACGTGGTCACGGACCAATGGCTATTTGCGGGGGCAGCCGCGCACAACCCCATCGCAGAGAAGAAAAAAAAGGAAAAAAAAGAAAGGGCCTGAAACCCGTTTCGGCTCCGAACAGAACCCTTTCTCCCTCGCTCTCCTTCCACGTTCTCTCCCATTCTCTCTCTCTAGCGTTCGCTGTCTCCCTCCCTCTATCTCTCTTGCACTCTCCTCCTTCCCCAGCATCCCCTCTGTCGCTATCTCTTTCCTGCACTCTCTCTTTCTCCCTCTCTATTGCTCTCTCTAGCACCCAAGCTTTTCCCTCTTCCCCTGTGTTTTCCCCCATCGTAGCCTCTTCTCTTCCTTTCTTGCTTCCTTTTCATCTCTGTGCGTTTGAGTTTGTTGAAAAACAAGAAAACAAAAAAAGAAAGAAAGAAAGAAAGAAAATAAAAAAGAAAAGAAAGAAAGAAGAAAAACCGGATCTTTCTCCTCTACTTTTCTCTCCTCCCTCTTCTTCTTGTCCCTCCCTTCTCTTCTTCTTCCTTGTCATTTCTTTTAACTGTGGCTGCTACGGTGGGTGAGTTCTTTATCAGAGCAGGTAAGATTTAAGCATCCTTTTCTATTTATTTGGTTGATCTCAATTATAGGTTAATAAGTAGATGTTAGAACCCTTAGTATGTAGTTAGATTCTGCTAGGAATTAAGTGTTAGATGGTGGAACTCTTCTACACAGTTGCTTTTTGTTATGAATTAGATAGTATGTAATATAATAAATAGTGGGGTAAAGAAAATAGAAATTTTAAATATTATAATAGAGAAAATTTTATGGAAAGATGGATGCTTTATGTTTGGGGGCGAATTTACTCTATCCAGATTTAATCCATGAACTTTAATTCTTTGTTGGCTTGGTGGTTTAAGCTGAAATTTAACGGGGGGTTGCTAACTGGTGGATCAACTTGAGGGTTAAATTTGAAAACTTTTGGATAAGTTTGACTAAGGTAAATAATAAGTGGAATGGGGTTGTTGCTAGGAGAAAGGATGAAGGAGAGGATGTTGCATCCTTTCTTTTCTTTCTTTCTTTTCTCCTAAATAGAGAAATTCTAAGAATTGGAACTTAAGAAGGTTGGAAAAGTCATTAGAAAGTAGTTCAAAATCTTGATGTGGCCTACTAACTTAGTCATGATTGTGGATTACCAGGTCCCAAGAAATCCTAATAGAGTAATCAATTGTTTGATTGTTGAGATTCTTGATGTAAGTAACATTTATATTTTATAATTAATCTAAATTAGATGGACATTTATATCATCTTTTGATATGATAAATAAATTATTGTAAGTATCACTGATATTTTATCATGATTAATCTAAATCAAGTGAAAAGCATCTTGTTCAGTTGAAATAGTACAAACTATTGTAAGTACATTCAGATTTGATTGTGCATGAAATTACTATATATCATCTTTTTGACCTAATGCAAATAACTTTAATTACTTTTCGATCTAATCATGCATGAAATTTATATAATATAAATAATTAATTGGTGAATTAAGATTTATAAGTTGAATTGAATGATGTTACATGCTATGATCAGATCATGCTTGATATATCATGATTATTACTTATTAAGATGCATATATCATAGCTATATCAAAATTATTTTGAATTGTATTAAGCTGTATCAAAATTGTATTAAAAAGATAAAAAACTATATGAGTTATATAGTTATTATTATATATATCACTTGACTCTTAGTCCTACTGTATTGATGTTCGGACTTGACATCCCCATCATAGGGGTAAGCATGGACTTGAGATCCCCACCACAAGGATAATCATGGACTTGAGATTCCTGACCGCATGGGTAATTATGGTGCTGTAGTAGAGGCTGTAGAGCTAAAAAAAAATATGTATCCATGTCTAGTTATAGTATTATAAAATGAAGTATATGCTAGACTTTTTATTCTCTATTGATTTCATATTATAGAAAAGTTAGTATAAGATTGTATCTTGAATATCCTTAATTGTATAATTTTGATACTGATCATATTGATTTCACATTTTATATGATGCATCGGAATTATATATTAGCATGATTTAAATCTATTTTTGTAAATATATCTATTACTTATTGAGCCGTAAAGTTCATAAATCTTTAACTATTATTTTAGATCTTGGGAGCTAGTTTTGGGGGTAGACCTTAAAATTTTAGGGTTTGTATATAAAAGGTAAGGCCGGTCTGCAAAAGATTGCTACTTTCCAAGAATAGTAAATGTATAATAATGTTGTGTAAAATTGAAATAAATATTGTAAAAGTTGAAATTAAAATTGATCTTTGCAATAGTTAGTCATTCTATTAATACCATCATCTATACGATGAGTATATTATCTTTTATATTATATTAAAATTTTGTCAAATTGGATGTCTTGCATATTTATAGAAATAATTCTCTTAGATATGTGGTGTCTGCTCATATCTTCAATTTATTTTTTTATTTTAAATTCGGGGTCAGGGCCGTGACACTAAGTATTAGAATCACTTTGTGTTAAATAGAAGAAAGTTCATATAACCACACAAAAAATAAGAAAAGCATAATCAAGACTACAGATATCATTTTTTTTTTAATTTATAAAATATACCACCTTAAAATATAACCTATAACATCGTTCGGAACGAAAATATAGACAATATTTTAACATCATCTAAGTATAGCCTATGATATCATCTAAGCATTAGAATAAAGTCCCTGAGAAGTCTGAAATGAAATATAGCTTATAACATCACCTAATTATTAGAATAACTTTGTGTTAAATAGAATAAAATTCATATAACCACATAAAAAATAAGAAAAGCATAATCAAGGCTACATAGTGCATAGGATACCATTTTTTTAATTTATAAAATATACCACTCCTAAAATAGCCTATAATATTGTCCGGAATGAAATATAGGCTATATTTTAACATCATCTATGTATAGCCCATAACACCGTCTAAGTATTAGAATAAAGTCCTTGAGAAGTCCGGAATGAAATATAGCCTATAATATATTAGAATAATTTTATGTTAAATAGAATAAAGTTCATATAACCATATAAAAAATAAAAAAAGCATAATCAAGGCTGCACGGTGCATAGGATACCTTTTTTCTTTAATTTATAAAATATATATACCACTCCTAAAATATAGCCTATAACATCATCCAGAAAGAAATATAGGCTATATTTAACAACGTCTAAGTACAGCCTATAACATCTAAGTATTAGAATAAAGCCCTTGAGAAGTCCAAAACAACATATAGCCTACAACATCGTCTAAGTATTAGAATAACTTTATGTTAAATAGAATAACATCGTCTAAGTATAGCCTATATTTTAGAATAAAGTCTTTGAGAAGTCCGGAATGAAATATAGCCTATAACATCATCTAAGTATTAGAATAACTTTACATCAAATAGAACAAAGTTCATATAAACCACATAAAGAATAAAAAGAGCATAATCAAAGCTGCACGATACATAGGATATCCTCTTTTTTTTTAATTAATTTATTTATTTATAGACTATACCACCCCTAAAATATGGCCTATAACATCGTCCGGAACAAAATATAGGCTATATTTTAACATCGTCGCTATAACATTGTCTAAGTATTAGAATAACTTTATGTTAAATAGAATAAAGTTCATGTAACCACATATAAAATAAGAAAAGCATAATCAAGATTGCACGGTGCATATATAGGATATCTTTTTTCTAATTTATAAATATATCACCCCTAAAATACAGCCTATAACATCATCAAGAATAGAATATAGGCTATATTTAATATCGTCTATGTATAGCCCATAACATCATCTAACTATTAGAATACAGTCCTTGAGAAGTCTGGAATGAAATATAGCCTATAACATCACCTAAGTATTAGAATAACTTTGTGTTAAATAGAATAAAGTTTATAAAACCACATAAAAAATAAGAAAAGCATAATCAAGTCTGAACAGTGCATAGGATTTTTTTTTTTAAATTTATAAAATATACCACTCTTAAAATAGCCTATAACATTGTTCAAAATGAAATATAGGCTATATTTTAAAATCATCTATGTATTGCCTATAACATCGTCTAAGTATTAGAATAACTTCATGTTAAATAAAATAACATCATCTAAATATAGCCTATATTTAGAATAAAGCCTTTGAGAAGTCTGGAACAAAATATAGCCTATGACATCATCTAACTATTAGAATAACTTTGTATTACACAGAATAAAGTTCACATAAACACATAAAAAATAAGAAAAGCATAATCAAGGCTGCACGGTGCATAGGATACCATTTTTTTAATTTATAAAAAATGCCCATCCTAAAATATTATTTTTATTAATTTTATAATTATCTAGAAAATAATATATTTTTATTAAGTTATTTTATTAATAAATATTTTATTAGTTTCTAGTAAAATATAATTTTATTAGTATATTATTGACATTATATTTTAACATTATTGATCTTTACAATATTATTATAAACATATTATCAATTTTATTAAAAAATACTATTTTATTAAAATACTATTAGTGTTGTTGTGGTATAGGTAGGAGGGCATCATTAGTCCCATATTGATTGTGAGTCAGGAAGAACTCAGGCTTATATGGGATGTGGCCTCTCCATCATGAGACGTCTTTTAAAGGATAAAATCATGAGGCCATGTATCATAGCAGTCAGAAGCCGAAGCGAACAATACCTCACGTATGCAAGAGTGGAGACTGGCCTATCCAAGCCACGAGCCCTTGACCATAATATTTATACCTACCATGATTTAAAGGATAAAGCTGTAAGGTCCCATGCCATAATACCATAATATTTGTGCCTACCATGATTTAAAGGATAAAACTGTAAGGTCCCATGCCATAATTACTAGAAGCTGAAGCAGACAATACCTCATATATGTGGAAGCGGAGATCTGAAGCAGACAATACCTCACATATGTGGAAGCGGAGATCGATCCATCCAAGCCTTGAGCCTTTGACCACAATAAGTATTATTAATGTTATTAATATTATTAATATTATTTTTTATTAAAATATTAGAGTTTTATTGAATATATTAAAATATTATTGATTTGTATTAATATTTATATTAAAGTATTATTAGTTACCACCAATCTCTACCTCCTTTTATTTTTTTCATGCTCAATCAAGATATCATGTTATAGTTAACCAGAATAACTGAGAGCCATGCATGTGCATGTATGGTCACCAACCCATCATCCTTAAAATCTAACTTGCCTTGAATAAGTAGGGCATCTTTAAATGTAAGAGTACTTGTATTTAATCATTTGATGTGAGATTAATAAAATCAATTTTTTTAAAAAACTTTTGAAATCTTTTAACAAGGAAAGAATTAGAATTTTATTTAAAAAATTTAACCTTTTAAAATAGAAAATTAAAAAATTTCAACAGTAAATGTGTAATCTGTGATTTTTTTCACTTATTTATTCTTATGTTCTTTTTATTTTTGGATGAGAAGAAGGTTAAACCTCCGTTATTTATATATAAATGGTAGTATTGTCTATTTACATCAGAGATGCCATAGGGCGCAACTATGTCCTTATCAGTATGGTGACAACGACAAGTAAATTTGAGGAAATGTAAATGTTTTCTTGTGCTCCGCTTGGTATTGAACCTATTCCTAAGATTGTGTCCAAAACTCATGCTATCCTCCTTAACTTCAATTCGCCGAACTCACGCTATCCTCCTTAACTTCGATTAGCTTACCACCACTGAATGTAGTGTCGGCTACGGGAAGCTTTCGGTTTCGCCTGTTTGCACCACGGCACCCTCTGACAAGTGTATTCCCGATCTTAAGAAGAAAAGTATTTCGGATCGGAGCTAACATCTTCATCTATTCCGCTATCACTTGAGACATCTTGGAGATAAAAAATGCTATAATTTGCTGAGCATTTTCCAAATACACCACTGACCAGTTGTGAGAAGCGCATCTAATTCATGTTCTTGATCTTGATCAATATTAGTGATTCTCTAATGTACTCTATAAAATGTCCAGCGTAGATGGGTGTTCAAGTAGTTGTAGGTCCAAGAGTAGTTGAGTTTAGACTATTCTTGAAAATGGGCAGCCAAGCATAAGATGGTCATTAGTCTCTGGGATGTCACCATAGAGCGTGCAGTGGTCATTTTTGATTCTTCCTCTTCTATAAAGATTGGCTTTCATGGGAATTTTATTATTGGCGCACAACCGAGCAAATAGTTTGGCTTGTTCTGGATCAAAACTTTCTAAATAACCTCACTCGAAGGTGGTCTTACTCTATTTTGAAGAAAATGATAGTTCTTTCTTGCTAAAAAAGCTTTGTTGCTAAACCATTTTCATGCAATAGTGTCTGGTTGTTCCTCCAAACTAATATGCTTAATGTTTCCTTTTAGTCTCTAAAGATCATCCAATAGCTTTAGTGTAAGTAGAATGCTGAATGATCTGTTATCAATTGGGCCACTCAACACTTTTGCCACTAGAGTATTACTAGTCAATACTCTTGTTTATAGCTGTGGGAAGAGATCCTTCAATGAATGATTGTGGAGCCAACTATCTTTCCAAAAAAAAATATAGTTCCATTGCAAACTTTATATCTGATTAGGAGCTGAAACATATCCTATACGACCTCTAATCCTTTCCAAAATGGCGATGATGCTTTGCGTGTACATTTCATTCTTCAGCATGATGTAGGGTGAATGGAAATGACAAGCTTGCACCATGGATCATTAGCATTGGAGTACAGTTTCCACCACCATTTATCAAGTGAGACCCTATTGAAGATTTTGAGGTGGAGCACTCTTAGTCCTCCAAATTTTTTTGGTCGGCAAACATTTGACCATTGCAATCGATGGTGCCCTTGTTTGCATTCTTTATTCCCCTCCATATGAAGGACCATCGGATATTGTCTATTGAATGATGAATTGAGAAAGTAGTAAAGTGTTCATCCAATATAGTGGGATCTTTGTGAGCAGAGCATTAATGAGCACTAATCTGCCTGAGAGAGTGAGAATTTATCTTTCCAACCAGCCAATTTCTTCTAAATTTTCTTAAGAAGAGGATTCCAATGAGTCCTTCTGAGCATAGAGTAGTAGAGTGGTAGACCAAAATAAGTAATGGAAAATGTGGCCACTTTGCTTCCTAGGATAGATGCCACTCCTTGTAGTGCTTTTCCAGCAATTTCCAAGCCCAACACTTGAGATTTTTCAAAATTTATCTTGAGACTTGACAATAGCTCGAAACAGTAGAGTAGGAATTTAAGAGTTTTTATATAGTTTAGATCATACATGCAAAAGATAAGCATGCCATTAGCGAACTGGAGGCTTTGGAGCTGTCATGATATTAGATGGTCCAATACTAGCTATAAAGTCCAATCTACCTGCAATTTGATCATTCAATCAAGTATGTCAGCAACAAGAAGGAAGAGCTAGGGGGATAAAGGGTCTCCTTGTTTGAGATCCTTCCTCTATTTGAAGGCCTTTCCCTTTTCACCATTAACAAGAATAGAGGGCCAAACCCTCTTGCTGATAATAATTTAAATAGAAAGCCCCACTCCACGTGACCCTTGTGCACTTCATTGTTGCAGAAGTTTATGGTTTCAATGGCCATTATAAAGCATTTAGATATATTCCTTACTTTAATAAAAGCAAGCTGTAAGGATGAGATTAGCAAATCCATCTTCCTTGAGAGCCTTTTTGAGAGAATCTTCGATATGATTTTAACCATCCTGTTAATCAAACTTATTGACCTGAAGTCTTTGACTGAACACTCACCGGTTATCTTTGGAATAAGAGTGATGAAGGAGTAGTTTAGACATCCTATATATATTGGCTGAGTGGTTATAGAATTGTAGGAGAAGCTTTATAACCTCCTATTTAATTATACTCCAGAATCACTTATAAAAGGAGAATGGAAATCCATTTGGTCTTGGTGATTTTTTAGAAGCGAGGCTGAACACTGCATCTCTAATTTTCTCTTTAGTAAATGGATGTTCAAGGTCAGTGAGGTCAAGTGATCCTTCTAGATATAGTGCATTCCATTCTGTCTGTATGAGGTGCTCTTTTGTCGAGCTTAGTAATGTTGAATAATAGTTGTAGAAGGCTAAACATATTTCCTATTGATCAGTGATCTTGTGATCTCCTTGCTAGAGTTTAGTGATTGTATTCTTCCTTTTCTAGTTGCTTTCCCATACATGGAAGAATTTGGTATTGTGATCTCCATTTTGAAGTCATTGCATCCTAGAACGCTGTTTTCATAGATCTTCCTCTTGTTTCAGAACAATGTCGAGTTCTATTTTAAGGTGCACCCATTCATCCATCTCTTAGGTGCAAGTTGTCTTAATTCTTCTTCAGTATCTAAAAAATCAATTCTTGTTTGTAGTTTTTTCATTATAAGAATTTTGAATATTATCGATGAAAAAATTTTTCATCGTTAATAATATCTTTTTGCCACCACAATACCAACGAAAAAAATACCATAGCTAATAATAAAAATTTTATTATTAGCGATAGCAAATATCATCTCTATAAGTATAATTTTTTTAAATATTTAAATATTAAAAATTATTAACGATGATGAATTTGGTTTATTAGCAACACAAAAAAAAAGTCATCGCTAATACAATACTATTAGCGATGGCTCTTCAGTTATTAACAATGGCACAAGTCGTTGCTAATATCATTTAAAGTTTTTAATTTTTTTTATAATATTTAAATATTAAATAATTATTAGAGATGATAGATTTTGCTTATTAGTAATGAAAATCAACCCATTACTAATAATTTTTTAAAAAATATGAATAATAAATTAAAAAAATAAGTATATTTGAAAAAATTATTAGCAATGAATTAGCAATGGCTAGTCTTTATCGTCGCTAATAATTCTATTTGAATCTAATTTGAAATTGATTCGAATTTAATTTGAAATCCTGCCAAACCTAATTTAATTAAATTTTGAATTCAAGTCCTACTTGAATTATAAAAATTAATTAGTATCAAATTAATTCAAGATTAATAAAATTAAATCTAATTTATATTAATTAAAAAAAAATTAGTTTTCAATTTGGGTTCAATTCGAATCTATTTCGAATCTGATTCGAATCCAATTCGAAATTCTATCAATCCTAATTCAACTAGATTTTGAATCCAAGTCCTACTTAGATAGAAAAATTTAATTAACTTTAAATTAAGTGAAACCTAATTAAATTAAATTAAATTTAAATAAATTAAAAAAATAATTTTTAATTTAGGTTCGATTCGAATCTGATTCGAATCTAATTCAAAATCATGTCAAACCTAATTCAATTAGACTTTAAATCCAAATCCTACTTAGATTATAAAATCTAATTAGCCTTAAATTAAATCAAGCCTACTTAAATTAAATCTAATTTAACTCAATTAGGACTTGATCCATAATTTTATTCAAATCCGATTCGAATCCAATTTAAAATCCTATCAAATCTAATTCAGTTAGACTTTAAATTCAAGTCCTACATAGATTATAAAATCCAATTAGCCTTAAATTAAGTTAAGATTAATTAAATTTAATCTGATTTAAATTAATTAAAAAAATAATTTTTAATTTATATTTAATTTGAATTCAATTCAAACATGATTCAAATCCAACAAACCCGATTTGAATCTAATTCATAATCCTGTTAAACCTAATACAATTAAACTTTGAATCCAAGTCCTAATTAAATTATAAAATTTAATTTCTCTCAAATTAAGTCAAGCCTAATTAAATTTAATCTGATTTAAATTAACTAGAGAAAATAGTTTTTAATTTAGATTTAATTTGAATCCAATTCGAACTGATTCGAATCCAATTTAAAATCCTATCAAATCTAATTCAATTAGACTTTAAATGCAAGTTTTACTTAAAAAATTAAAATTTAATTAGCCTTAAATTAAATCAAATCTAATTAAATTAAATCTAATTTAAATTAATTAGGACTTGATTCATAAATTAATCAAGCCTAAAAATTTACTAAAACCCTATATTAATTTTTAACCATCCAAAAAATAACCTAGAAGAAAATAAAATTTAATATTGAAATATAATTTAAAAAATTATGATTATTAGTGATGATCTTAGCGATGGAGATCTTATCATTGCAAATAACTTTAAAAAAATATTATTTTAAAAATATAGTTATTAGCGATGATAAATTTATTATTGATGGTGTTTTATCGTTGTTAATTATTTTTTAAGTAGTAGTGATGGGCGAAAATTATTAGTGATAGTAATTTGCCGTCGTTAATAATCTTCTCGCCCTCATTTTTTTCCACCCACCGCTCGGCTCTACATTTTTATCCCCCACTGCCAAACCCACTTTCCACCCTTCGGTCCCCATGCCACTCCCTCTCTCCCGACCGACGGCGTTCCCTCAGTTGCACCCGGCCCACCTCCTCGAGCCCCTGGCCGCCTCCCATCGACTGCATCTTGCCCACCTTCCAGAGCCCCCAACCGCCTCTCGCCTCCCCGAGCCCCTGATCGTGAGTTTCCGACCTCCTCCGCGAAAGCCAGGCCCCCGATCATAAAAATCAACTCGTGGATCTAAGAATGATCCAAAACTATACGTTACTTAATAACCATTCTTAAACTCTATTGGTAATTATGCTCATACTTTTGCAAGATCTACTTAACGTAAGCAACTTATATAAAAATGATTTAAATTTTATGATCATCATCACATAAAACCATTAAAATTATAGCAAAGATTATTTAACTAAAAAATTATCTCAAAATTGAATGCCGTTAAGCCCTTTGATCGCTTATTTTTAATTTAACGATCGAAATCATTCCATACTAAATGATCATGATAACGATATCTGATTGAAGTAAAACTTTGATAATATGCTACAAACATCATTGAGATCATTATTGCAGGTTTTCAAACCCATCGGAGTTTTCTATCTATCAGATCATTATGTTGTCGTTCGTGATCATCGAAATCAAATTTTTTTGATCGATGAAGCTAGGACCATTAGATCGAGGCAAACTTTTATGATGACACTCTAATGATAATTATTTAGATAATGAATGATGAAGATGGATATTAAATTTTAGAATTATATAATATTTAGAGCAAAAATATAAAAAAATAATTTTCAATCTATGGCAGTAGTTATTGAAAATCGCTGCTATAAATCTATGGTAGCGGTTTTCTAACCGCTACTATAGACCTATGGCTATAATAGTGGTTTAAGAATCGATGCCATAGAGCTATGACAGCAGTTTGAAAATTGCTACCATAGGTTATGTTAAAATTAACTTGCCCCTAAATTGGGTTCCCTCCAATGTGCTCACTCTCTCTCCCTCCTCTCTACTGCTGGTGAGACTCCACCCCTCTCCTTCCCCTCCGACCGCCTTCGCCTCTCAATGCCCCCTCCTCCTCGCTTGCTCGCCCAATCCTCGACTGCCCTCACCTCTCGGCCCCTCCCTGCCTCCCCAATCAATCTCCTAACCCCCGCCACCCACCTCCTGGGCTGCTCCTCTCCATCATTATGCACCCCCCGACCTCGCCGTCACCGCACCTACCCCTGAGCCCCCATCCCCGACCGCCCCACCTCTCGACCCCTCCTCGGTCAATCCCCTAACCCCCCCACCTCCCAGGCCGCCCCTCCCCATCACCGCACACCCCTCCGGCCTCCCCATCACTGCACCCCCTGGCCACCCCCGCCTCTTAGTGTCTTTTACCCCTCCCCGCTCAACCCCCAACCCCCACCACCCCCACCCCCCAGGGTGCCCCTCCCCATCACTGTGCACCACCACCCCCTCCCCTGGCCTCCTCGTCATGACACCCCTCAGGATGTCTCTCCTTCTCTCTCCCTTCTTTCTCTCTCTTTCCTCTCTTTCTCTCTCTTCTCTCTCTATCTCACTATCTTGCTTTTATTTCGTAGGTTACCTCTAGCGTCGTCGCCGGCCACCCTCAGAGCCTTCGGTGCGACCCCTCTCTGTAGCTGTAGGTATTATTTTTTTAATTTTATAATATTATTTATTAATCATTTATAATATTTATAATAATTTTTAAAATTTTTATAATAAATATTATAAATATTTATTATAAATATTATAATTATTTATCGATCATGGATCGTGCTGGTGGGTAAGAGAACTCCTATCGGTTAGTTCTATACCATGTCAGTGGATTTTGGATGGGGTCATGCCGTGTCTACGATTATGGACAACCCTTAGGCCGTGCTGTGTCTAGGACCATGGATAGTCCTTGGACTGTGCCATGTTGGCAGCCATGGATAGCCCTTGGGTCATGCCAGTTGATAAAAAACCTCCTACCGATGGATTCTAAATCGTGCCGTATTGGTAGCATTGGATCGTACCATGTCGGTGATCGTGAATAGCCCTTAAGCCATGTCGGTTAATAAGAAAATCACCATCGATGAGTTCAGGGCCGTGTCGACGGTCGTGAGCTGTGCTGGCTACTAAGAGAATCCTTACCCCTATCTGTAGGTTTCAGGCCATGCCCACAGCCATAGGACGTGCCGACCGCTAAGAGAACCTCCAACCACTAATAGAAAGTAAAATTATTTATTGCTCATCCTTAATTATTTATGAATATAATTCATGTTGTAGAATTTATTGTATAATATTTTTTAAATATTTATATCTTGTTGCTTTTATTTATTGTATTGTATAATAATAGACCCATCAATTGATTAGTATACATAATCTCTGACATCCGTACATTTATATGTAATTATACGGATGGAAGAATTATGTACAATGATCATTTGATTATTCAATTTGGATAGTTTAAAAATTATAAATAATTTTATAGGTAATTATAATAATCAAATGGTATGCTAAAGATTTTGAATGAAATTTTGGATAGCATTTTTCTTTTTTTCTTCCTACATGAGATAACTAAAAAAAATACTATCAAAATTTTATTCGATCCCTATTGCATATCGTTTGATTACTGTAATGATCCTATAGAATTAATACAAATTTTAAATGGGATAAGACCTATTTTTATCTATTAGTTGGTGATAGGTTGCATTTATTGCATATCTAAAAATGATATTTAATGTAAGTTCCACACATGATATTTATTTCGATCCCTATTTATGATGCATTTTTCATTTATAATACATATTTATTTATAATGCATTAGTATATTATGTAAATTCTATGCATGATTTAATTGCAGTATCACCAATTTTTATAATGAATAAGGAATGGATAAAGTTTAGTGGACTCTCATCAGAATATAAGGTTAGACTTTTTTCTTGATTTTGCTATAGAAAAATTTGGGAACCATGGATTTATCCAATGTTCTTGTAAAAAATTTATGGGTGGGCCGTGGCTACCTCGTCAAGATGTAAATGATCACCTCACTATTTTTGGCTTTAAACTCAATTATAAAATTTATTGGAATCAACATGGTGAGGGCAGGCTGTAAGGAGGCGATCAATATGATGGAAGAGTGGAACAAATAGTTCATGATATTTTTTTATTTATTGGCCATAATGATGATGCATCTACATCTATGCCTGATCCTATGGTTGGTGGAATGATAAACAATGAGGATATGGAGAAGGTTCGCAAGTTGATGGAGAACGCTAATATTCTATTATAATTCGGATGTGAAAAGATGATGAAGTTTGAGTTCTTAATCTGATTGTATCATGAAAAATGCTCCAATAGATTCAATAATAATGAAATAAACTACATACTAAAGCTTTTGGGGGACATGCTTTCAAATAATGCACAAATTCCAAAGAATAATTATGAGGCATCGAAGATTATTGAATAGTTGAGCTTTACTTATATCAAGATATATGCATATCCTAATGATTGCATGCTCTACTGGGAGAAAAAAGTCAATCGAAATGAGTGCACGAGGTGTGGTGTATCAAGATGGAAAGAGAATAAAGATGGCACATCGATCCATGTACCTCAAAAGTTGATGTGACACTTTTTTTTGATTTCGAGACTATAGAAGTTATTTATGTCAGCAAGAACATCGATGGATATGAGATGACATGAAAAGGACCGAATAAAAGATGATGCATTAAGGCATCCAGCTGATAGAGAGACATGGTAGAAGTTTAATGAAATATATCCCAATTTTGCACAAGAGATACGTAATATAAGGTTGGGCTTATCATGCGATGGTTTCAATCCATTTAAGCATATGAATACTATCCACAATGTATGGCCAGTGTTTATTCATGTTTACAACCTCCCACCATGGATGTGTATGAAAAAATTCTTTGCTTTCATGACGGTGCTCATCCCTAGATCGATGGAGTTAGGTAATGAAATAGATGTCTATTTGCAGCCTCTTATTGCTGAGCTGAAATAGTTATGGAGCATTCAGGGTGTTCCAACTTTTGATGCTTTATTGAATGAGTCATTCTTCATGTATGCAGCATTTTTATGGACAATAAATGACTTTTCAGCCTATGCCCTAATATCAGGTTGGAGCATGAAAGGTGAACTAGCATGCTAGTTTGTGGAAAAAACATTCGATCTAGAAGATTGACACATCGGAGGAGCTTTAGCTATATGGGGCATCGACGTTTTCTCTATCAAAACTATCCATATAGAAGGGATGCACACTCCTTTGATGGTACTATTAAAGAAGGTAAGGTGCCTAACTAGTGTCTGGGAGTGAGATGCTGAGAGAGTTGAATGGTCTCAATGTTGAATTTAGGAAAGATGATCCAATTTATGGTAAGAAGAGTAAGCATCAATTAAAGAAAGATGACACATATTTTAATTAAAAAAAAAAGAGTATCTTCTTTAACTTGCCATATTGAGAGACAAACTATTGCGCCACTGCTTAGATGTAATACATATTGAAAAGAATATGTGCGAGCTCCTATTGGCAACAACCTTGAATATTAAAGATAAGACCAAGGATGACTTAAATTTTTTATTTGACTTGAAAGAATGGGATATTAGGAGGTCATTTCATTCAGAGCCGGTAGGGGAGAATAGTGGAGGCTCCCTCATGCATGCTATGTTATGAATGCCTCTGAATGGTCCATATTTCTTCGTGTGTTGGAGAACATAAAGATCCCAGATGGATACTCAAGCAACATATCAAAATGTGTGAATAGTAAGGATGTCAAACTTGGGAGATTGAAGACTCATGATCATCATATGCTAATGTAGGAATTGATCCCAATAGCTATTCACCCACATGTTGCCAAAAAATATTAGAATGATTGTTATTCATCTTTGTAACTTTTACAGAGATATTTGTGCAAAAATGTTGCTTATGAAAGACGTGAAGAAAATAAAGGCAAGGATGGTGACTATATTATGTGATCTGGAGAAAATATTTTTACCATCATTTTTCATGATTATGATGCATCTCACCATTCATCTTACGAAAAAAGTTCCACTTGGAGGCCTAGTGTTCTGCCGATGGATGTATCCTACTGAGAGGATATTCAAACTCTGAAATCTTATGTAAGAAATATGAATCTTTCGAAGAAATCCATAGCAAAAGATTATTTGGATCAAGAGTATATGAATTTTTGTATTATGTACTTAAATAAGCTTGAGACATATTGTAATTGACTAATGAAGAATCAGGATTCATAGTCTCATATGGAGGATTTGAATTGTTATGGTGTGGTGGAGAAGATAGTCATCTTGGACTATTATTCTAAAGGAAGGATTGCATTGATGAAGTGCGATTAGTTTGACACTTTATCATAGTCAGGGATGAAGACTGATGAGTGTGGTTTTACTCTCGTTAACATGCAATGCCATCTCCGTACTGAAGAATCATATATACTTTCCTTCTAAGCTAGTCAAGTCTTCTACATTTGGGATCTCTTGGAGCCTCAATGGGGTGTTGTTGTGAGGATGGTGCCTAGGCATATTTTTGATGATACCGAAGTTGATGATGATGTTGGACCATGCATGTAAAGTGCTTCTCTAGGACAAAACGTATCTGATACTGTTGAGATCCTAAATATATTTATCAAGAGCGATGGTGATGTCCATATTATAGATGCCACTAGACGATGACTTCAATATTTTAGTATAAATATTAGAGTCTATTTATTGATGCTATATTAATATTATTGTTCAACATATTATATTGGTTAATATTCATTAACGTTGTAGGTCACGATGGTATCAAAATGCCATCTAGCTTTCACCCCTACCTCTCGATGGATTATGCAGTAACTAGATATCCTGAGGAGCAGTCGGAGCATACTCCATCCTACCTCTGCATCGGACTACTCAGGGACCTCCATCGATGGCATCTACTCCACCGTTGGTATCTACTCTACCGACATCTGAGCCTCCATCGTTAGCTATATCTCCGACGCACATGCTACTACACAGGCATCTGAGTATACGTTTTTATAATAGTTAGCACAACTTTATTTTTTTATATAGTATTTGTACACTTATATATTTGCATAATGTATATGCATTGTCAGGTGCATCATCCTAGCCAGGACATTTCATGATCCCACACGTATGGCCACATGTGTAGAACCGCTAGCATCAGATGATGGTGCTAGTATGATGTGGAGGGGAAAGGCCAGTAAGAGAGACCATGCGAGAGATGCATTCCTTTTTTGGAGTGCTTGTGAGGTGGTCCGACATCATTTTGATATTATCCATAGGCTGGTGATTTGATGGAATGCTGGTGTCAGGGACCGGATGTAGAAGGAAAATATGGATAAGTACGTACATCTTAGTTATATTTATGCATTTTATATGTTTACACTATATATGTTTGATTAGAATAATTTTGTAACTAATTTTTGATAAATTTGTACAGAGGAAGGTACGACTTTTTCGATCATAAGAGGGCTCGAGATGCCCGACTGAAGAAGATCGAGGAGTTGTACCGGAGTTACAAGGTCAAGCTTCCATAGAGGATGGCTCGAAGTACTGATGAGACACTTCGGAAGGAGTTTGTTTCTTGGATACAGGATCTATCCTTCGAGTCAGTTGGAGAGGATGGTTAGACACTAGAGGAGCCAGGAGTTTGAGGTAAAATTCCTAACTTTTGAATTTTTCAGTACGCTTAAAATTTTATTTAAATATTTTTTAAATATTATTTATTTATTTGAATACTTGTTAGGCTACCTCCTATCATATTTGGGAGAACCTAGGCAGCCAGGAGTATACGCACACTCTAGGCCACGAGTCTATGGCCAGTCATGTGCATAGAGAGGTAATTAATTCTAAATCTTACTAGATAAATTAAATTTATAATTTTTTATCATCTTTCTGATAAATTTGTTCTTTGTTATAGCTGATAAGAGATGGAGTGATATCCAGCTATAGCGAGATCTTTCGATCCAGTCGTATGGACAAGACGGGCAGGCCTGATGAACGTCGTGATTGGAGCATATTTTTGTAAGTATTAAATATATTAGTATATATGATTAGTATTATAGCATTTTTTATAAAATTTTATTTTAATTTATAATTATAGGATTAGTTAGATGCGCTCACGAGCGAGGGCCCAGATATCTCTCTGAGCCCCATGACCATCGATCTTAGGTCTTGGGGCTCTGAGCACTCTAGGAGGATCCGATGCAGGCCCGATCACATGCCGATAAGCTACTGGTCTCGAGGCGAGCATCTCCTCATAGACTTCTGGTGTCGTCAGTCGAGAAGGCAGCTTGAGGAGGCATTGGTGCAGGCAGCTCAGGCTATGGTGCTGGTAGATTAGGCTATGGCGTGTGCTGCTTAGGCTGAGGAGCGTACATCTCATTTGGAGGACATCCTGAGCGCCATGATGATGAGGCTCAGCACGTATTTTGGAGCTGACTTCGTGAGCCTTAAGGACATGTTGGCCGATGTTCCAGCTTCAGCTTCTACAACTCCAACCCCTCCAGCTCCAGCTCCTCCAACTTTGGCTCTAGCTCTAGCTCCTCTAGCTCGTGCTCCATCTTTCGGTGATAACAATGATGTAGATTTAGAAAATTTTTGATGTATTTTTTTTAAAAAAATATCATAAAAAAATTTATTTGATAATAAAATTTGAGTATTTTAGAAATATTTTTATATTTATAATATTTTCTTATATTTTTTTTATGTTATATATATCTCTGCATTTATTAGATAAAATATATAAAAAATTAAAAAATTATATTTTTTTATTATTGCAACCACTATCATAGGCATACCAAATGCTGTCGTAGGCATGCCAAGCACTGTCGTAAGTTACGTGCTAACTACTATCATTAACCTATGGCAGCGATTATGAAACCATTGCATTTGACCTATGAAAGTGGTTCTATAACTATTATAATAGATAAACCTATGACAGTGGTTAGAAAACCACTATCATAGCTTAACCTATGGCAGTGGTTTGAAAATCGCTACCATAGGTTGTATATGGTAGTGGTTTGCATAACCGCTGCAATAATTGCTATCATAAACCTACGACGACGGCCGCAGTGGTAGCAGTTAGCTAACCGCTACTATAGTCCATGGCAGTAATTTTTTAGGCTACGACAGCGATTACAAATCACTACCATAGTCTTATTCTATAGTAGTGGTCACTAATACCATCGCAAAATTCAATCTAAAAATTTTTTATCGTTAATTATCATTATTAGTAATGGCAACTATTACAATCGCTAATAATTAATTAGCAATGGCATTAATGACAAAGATGCCATTGCTAAAAATTTTAATTTTTATTAATTAAACTAGTAAAATCTATTAGCGATGGCATTTTTGTCGCTAATATCATCACTAATAATTTTTAATTTTTTAACAAAACTAAAAAAACTATTAGCGATGATAATTTTGTTGCTAATTTTATCGCTAATATTTTTTTAAAATTCTAAAAAATTATTAGTGATGGCAATTTATCATCACTAATGTCGTCACTAATAATTTTTAATTTTTTTAAAAAAATATAATTAAATAATTTAAAATTTACTTATAAATAATAATATTTTTTAAAATCTATTAAAATTAAGATAATAACTATTTAATATAATCATAAATATAAAATTAATTATATTATATTAAAAATATAAATTATATAATTTTACATTAAGATACTGCTTTATAAGTATCAAAATTATATATAAAATAAAAAAAAATTAGGTAATGTCCTCCTCATCCTCCTGCTCATCTTCAGTCGCTAGTGGATGAGAGCTAGATATCTCAGCATCCTAAAATAAAGAAAAATAAAATATTATTCATAAGTTTCGATACAGAGACGTATCTTTCAATTCTCGAATAAATTATTTCTATACATTGTATTTTATGATACAGAATTATAGACATCCCCGGTCCTTCAATTGCATGGTTAGATTAAATTTTTAGCCCTTAGATCTCCTTTTCCAACTCAAGCCTAGCCTAAATATGTGAAGCTTCTAAATATGAAAACTTAAAATAAGTAAAAAAGTTTACTAATATAATTACCTAATGAAATGGCTGGAACAATGAGCCCAATTGATCGCTCAACCACGAATCCTGAAGATCCTCCACGATCGCATCGTAAATGACATTTTGGATGCTCTAAGGTCGTTGGCTCAAAAGCCTCTGCACGACCTCCTCCACATGGGTATCGCTCCAAATCTAGGACATCGAGGCCTGTGAGGATGCCAAAGAGTATTGAGTCGCTGGAGGATCAAAGCTGTGGTCAAATCCTATGACCCGACTCTTACTCACCCCTCTAGTGACCCTGAGCCATCCCTTAAAATCAAGGACGGGCTAAGTAGATGGGTCATCGCCATATTGCGCAACGACGCACTCCGCGTAATCCACTTATATAGTTCAAAAATATATTAGTTCAAATATATATATCAGATCCTGTAACAACTTAATAAATATAGTTTGAAATTTTTACCATGATCTATCATAACCTAGAATCTAAATAATCACCAATCCTCCTAGACCGGTATGTGGCCTTCCACAACTACAACTAGCTTGGTGGATGATCTAGTTGCCATGTCTATAATAAGTAAATAATAAAATTATATTAATTAAATCATACATATAAGTATTTTTATAGTTCTAGTGAAGAGTTTTGGTATGTATTTCTTAATAGTCTATCAGCCACAACATGTGTAAAGATGGAGCCGCCCGTGTGCCTAATCGGATCCTTCTAAGCAACCTAATTCTGTCGGGCTCTCTGCCACCTACTAGCATACTCCTCGCTACTCTACTGGAACATATAGAATAATGACGTATCAAAATTATATATAAATAAAAAAAATTAGGTAACATCCTCCTCATTCTCATGCTCATCTCCAATGGATGAGAGCTAGATGTCCTAACATCCTGAAATAAAAAAAATAAAATATTATTTATAAATTTTGATACATAGATGTATCTTTCGATATCCTTTTTTGATTTTTGAACAGATTATTCCTACATATTTTATTCGATGATATAGAACTATAGATATCTCTGGTCTATCAATTGGATGATTAGCTTGAATTTTTAGCCTCTAGATCTCTTTTTTCGATTCAAGCTTAGCCTAAATATGTGAAGCTTCTAAATATGAAAACTTAAAATAAGTAAAAGATTTTATTAATAAAATTATCTGATGTGATGATTGGAACAACGAGCCTAGCTGGTCACACAGCTGCGAGTCCTAATATATGATATATAATATTATTTTAGAAACTTATACATTGATCAATTTTTTTAGAACTCTTTTCATCGCTTGTATTGAAAATCAAAGAATAAATATTATATTTTCATGTTATAAACTTAAATATATATTATAATTAAATAAAATAATTATTATAGCAAAAAAATAAATTGTTAAAAGTTAAATTATCTGATATTTTTTTTTCTTCGATGATGATACTATCTCATCTCTATACGAGGAAAGAGAAGTTAGTTTTTTTAAAAAAATAATGAGGAAATACAAAATATAATGAATGATTAAACAAACAGAAAAAAGATAGATGGAGTGGATGGAGTGGAAGGCCATGTAAACATAGATACATTTTTGATGAGAAACTAAATACGACTTCTCATATGATGGACCAAAAAATTTAAAAGTTACTGAATTTGCATTGGCATCATTCCATTAAACTAATGAAGGAATACAAAGTATAATGAATGATTAAACAAACCAAAAAAGAAAAAAGATATGCAACTCATCTTTCCTAGCTCACTTCTCTTAGTTTCTTCTTGAGCAAACTAGTGAAACAACAAAAAAAATAATAATTAAAAAAAATAATATTGTTAACTCTATCTTGCTCTACTGAGTGCCTAAAGACCATCCTTTTTGGTCATTTAAATCCTCTAATAAACTAACAAAATAATAAAAATAATAAAAAAGAAGAAACACTACTGCTAACTTTATTTTTGCCTATTGAATCGAAACCAAAAAAATAAGAGAAAAAAAAGCACTGTTGTTGCTTGGGGGAAGAACCATCCAATTGAGACTCCTGAGAATGGAAAAATCAAGGAAAAACATAGAAAAAATTAGGATAGAAAAATTAAAATGCAAAATCTTTTCTCATAAAGATTGATTTTTTTTCTTTTTTTTTTCTAAGAGTCCCACACCTGCCCCCCAAAATCACCATCCAAAAAAAAATTCACCCCTAGCTATCTCCTTCCAGTAGTCCCCTACATCATTATCATGAGAATAGAGTCTCATAAATCAAAAATTTTGTAGCCAACAATGAATCCTTTCCATAAAAATTCTCCAAATCCTACAAAATATCAAGCGACCAAGATTAAGCTCTCGAAACCTCAACAGGCCAAATATTAAGCTCTCAAGTTTCTACTAAGATTAAGCTCTCAAAATCTCAATGGACTAAATATTAAGCTCTCAAGCTTCTAGCAAGATTAAGCTCTTAAAATCTCTAAATCTCTCAATCAGGCCCTCTACCGCTTACCAGAGTGCTCCATGCTGCTTCACTAGGGTACATAGAATAATAACGTAACATATAAGATATAACTATATTCTTTTTTAATAACAAGACACCAAACATCTATATAATATTAAATTATCTCTACATAACCCTTTCCCCTAAAATTCTCTTATAGTTCATTCTCTCTTATAAAAGACTCTATATCCAGATGGATCATCTTCTTGCATCTGCTCTTCTAACAATTGTCAATACTCATTGATAAAATTTATGGATCTTCTTTCTAGTATATTACACTCACTTTAAGTGACTACTATCCAGTTGCAAATCCTCTTGAGTTGCATAAATTTTTTGGTATAAATACATAAAGTATTTCTTATCTTTTAAGTTGATTTTCTTCACTTCTAAATTGAACTTATTCTCTTCTTTAGATCCATCTTTGTCCTTATTTCGACTATCCTAAAGCCTAGAAACTTCATCTAATTCATCTTTTTTGTTTAATATAATATTCATATATGCTCTGATATATTCATCATTTTCAACTCAAGTCCATATTTCAGTCTATGTAGACATAGTTTTTGTTTCATAATTTCTTCCAATATTTTCTTTGATGAAATCTCTACAACATTTATTTCTACAATAATAAGCAAGAAAAATATCAAATATTCATAGAAGAAAAAATTATATCAAATATTCATCAATTTTCATATATTTCTCTTTCTTTATCTTAGCAAAAATAATAACTTGAGAACAATTTCATTAGAGTACTATTTAAATATGGCAGATGGACAAAAGTTAGTATTCATAAAATCAAAACCAAACCGACCTATAATATGACATTTTATAATATATAGGATTATTATTTAAATATATATTTGGAGATTATCCTTCTACTCATGAGTAAAATATATACCATTAGTAGAACATTAGGTTATTATAATAGAGTAGGGATTTTGTTGATGGGAAAAGAAAAATAAAGTCAAGAGATTTTTTTACTTTCACAGAGGCTGCAGGATCGAAGCTGTAGGATCGAGATGGCGGGGCAAGGCCGGGGCCATGGCTCGAGGATGCAATAGCGAAAATGAAGGAGCAGGGATGGGGTTGCAGGAAGACGGTGCGGGTTGGGGTGGTGGGGTCAGGCTGGCGAGGTAGGGCTGTGGGAAGCCGATGCGGGTCGAGGCCATGGGGTCAGGCCAGCCGGGTGGGGCCGTGGGCTGGGGTCAATGGGGCAAGGGCCGTGGGGTCGAGCCAACAACATCGGGGTCGATTGGGTTGGGATGGATGAGGGCATCGAGGGATGTGGGCTCGGGGCTACGGGATTGGGCTAGCGGCATCGAGGGTGATAGAGTTAGGAGGCTGTGGGGTCAGGCCGGGGATGTCAAGGCTGATAAGCTCAGGGCAGTCATGGAGTCGATCTGGTAATGTTGGGGTTGGTGAGGGCAGGGCGATCGTGGGCATGGACGAATGCAAGCTCGAGACCGAGGTGTCGAACTGATATGGGGACAGGGGTAGGAAGGGAGGAAAGGAGGGTTAGGAGTGAGGGAGGTTTGGATATCGGTGAGAGGAGGATGAGGGACAAGAATGAGCGTGCAAGCAAAATTTTTTTCTCCCTTGATTATTTTGATATTGCAGATTATTAGCAATGGTAAACTTGTCATCGCTAATGTCATCAATAAAAGCATCAGTGATGGACTCCATCACTAAAAATAAAAATTCATCTTTAATATTTTTATTAGATAATTAAATTTTTTTCATAATTTTTGTTAGCGACGGTAAACTTATCGTTGCTAATACCATTGATAAAAAATCTATTATTAATATTTTTTTTAATTTTCTTCAAATATGTATAATTTTAAAATTTAAAGTCCATCTTCATCGTTCATTATCTAAATAATTATCATTAGAGTATCATGACAAAAGACTGCCTTGATCTGATAGCCCTAGCTATGTCAATTAATAAAATTTAATTTTGATGGCCATGAGTGATCGCTTGATGATCTGATAGATAGAGACCACCGATGGATCTAAAAACTTGCAATAATAATCTTGATGATATTTATAGTATACTATCAAAATTTTACTTCAATCAAACATCACTATCATAATCAATTTAGTATGGAATAATTTTGATCGTTAAATAAAAAATGATTAAAAAGTCAAACAACATTCGATTAAAAAAATTTTATAGATAAATGATATTTGCTACTACTTTAATTATTTGTATGGTGATGATCGTAAAATCCAAACAATACATATATGAACCATCTACATTAAGCAGATTTTATAAAAGTACAAGTATAATTACTTAAGGACTTTAAGAATGAGTATCAAAAGATATATTATTTTGATTCATTCATATACACGCAGTTTGGATTTTATGATCGTCACCGTATAAATGATTAAAGTAATAGCAAAGATCATTTATCTAAAAAATTATCTTGATCAGATGCTATTTATCCTTTTGATCACTCATTTTTTATTTAACAGTCAAAATAATTTCATACTAAATTGACTATGATAATGATATCCGACTGAAGTAAAATTTTGATAGTATCTTACAAATATCATCAAGATCAACATTAAATATTTTTGGATCCATCGATGATCTTTATCTATCAGATCATTCAGAGATCGTTCATGGCCGTCAAAATTAAATAAAATTGATTGATATAACTAGAGCTATCGGATCAAGGTGATCTTTTATGATGATACTTTAATAATAATTATTGAGATAATGAACGATAAAGATGAATTTTAAAATCTAAAATTATATCATATTTAGAAAAAATATTTTTTTTATTTTTTATGATGGCAACTTTATTGAAAGTAGTGCCATCGCTAATGATTATTAGTGATGGCAACTCCGATCACTAATACTTTTTTTGCCATCGCTAATAAATTTAATAAATAAATTTTTATATGATGGTAATATCCATCACTAATATGTCATCACTAATGCTAATAATTATGATAAATAATTTTTTAATTATTTATGATGGCTATTTTTATCATTAATAATGCCATTGCTAAAGAATATTAGCGACGACATTTGCTATCTTTAATACTTCTAATGTTGTTGCTAATAAATTCAATAAATTAATTTTTTTTTATGATGAGGATTTTTGTAGCTAATATTACCGTCGCTAATATTCTTTTCACCATCGCTAATAATTATAATAAATAAAAAAATATTTTTTTGATGGCTTATTTTTTGGTTGCTAATGCCATCAGTAAAAAACATTATTAGCGATAGTGAATTTGCCATCACTAAAAGTTATTTAGTGGTATTAGTGACGGTAAAAGCCGTCGCTAATAATGATTTTTCATCACCAATAATTTTATAATTAAATTAGAAAAATAAAATTTTTTTAGTATTAGTGATGACTTTTGGCATTGCTAATAATATTAAAATTAATATAAAAAATTAATTTTTACTAGTAACATACTTTTCTATCGCTAAAAGACAAACTTGTTATTGCTAATATTTTTTTTAGTTTTTGCGATGGTAGATTATTTGGTCGCTATTTACTATCAGTAAAATTGTTATTAGCGATGACAAAATGCCATTGCTAATAAGTATGTATCATCACTAATAATAATAAAATTTAATTTAAAAAATAAAATTATTTTTGTTAGCGACAGCAAAATGCTATCACTAATAATTATCTATCATCAATAATAATAATAAAATCTAATTAAAAAAATAAAATTATTTAGTATTAGCGATGGCTATTTGCCATCGCTATACTATCGCTAATAACTATAGTGATGGTATTGCCATCGCTGCTGCCATCGTTAATAACTATTAACCATGGCTAAACTTCCATCGCTAAAGCTATCGATAAAATAGATTATTAGCAACGATAATGCCATCGCTAATACTCATTATTAGCAATGGCAGAAATGCCGTCACTAATATCCATCACTAATACTCTATTTTTTTGTAGTGGACCATAAGCTCTCGACCACCTCCCACTCCCTCCAGGCCCATCCCTGTGCCCTCATTTCCGCAACACTTGCCCCACCACCCCAACCCATGGCCTCGACCCTACGCCCCTACCCTATTGGTCTGACCCTGAGCTTCAGTTTGCAGCCATATCCCTAAGCCTTAATCCTTGCTCACCAGCCTATGCCTCTTTGCACCTCAATCCCTGCATGCCAACCTGTGCCTCAATGCTGTATGGTAGCCTACCTTCTGTTATGAATATTAACAATGATATTAGCAATGGTTAATATCGTCACTAAAAATTAAATTTTTATTTAAATTATTTTAATTAAGTATAAAAGATATTTAAAAATTTATTAATTAAATATTAATTTAATTAAAAGTAGTTTGAGACTTAGGTCTTGGCATGTAGAGCGCTCAAATTGAGGAAAGATTCGAATAGCATTGCAAATACGGAGTCGAGGCATACCTTGCACTCTCGGATCTCGACATGCAGAATGCTCGAATTGAGGAAAGATCCGAGCAGCATTAAAAATATGGAATTGAGACGTACCCTGCACGCTCGGATCTCAATGTGTAAAGTGCTCAAACCAAGAAAATATTCGAATAGTATTGCAAATATGGGACTGAGATGTGCCCTGCATGCTCGAGTCTTGGTATGCAGAGTGCTCGAACTAAGAAAAGATCCAAGCAGCATTGCAAACACAGAGTCAGGGCATGCCTTGTGTGCTCCGACCTTAGGTCTCAGCTGGTGTGAAGGGCATCCAGCCCTTGTGCGCCCTACGCGCTCAGGCTGATGGTGCTAATTTTTTAAAAAATTAATTTTAAATTAGTAATGTATAAATTAATTAGTTTTAAATTTTTGGATTGAACCCCAAGATGGGATTTGCCTAGATGCCATTCTGGTGTGCTCGTCCGGCCTAGTCGTCTGGCATGCTCCAAGTCTGCATGTACGGGATGCACATCCTAACCATCCTCGTTTGCAATGATGTCCCTTACTTTTGTGATTATGCTTTTGAAAATGCTGCACTCTTATTTCAAAGATGGGCTCATTATCCTTGTAAGAGATGTATCAATAGAAAAATACTTGATAGAGATACAATAGTTGTCCATTTATATAGGAGTAGATTTATGCCAAACTATAAGCATTGGTACCTATATGGAGATGGAGATGTGGAAAATAATTGCAAGAGCTTCGGACGCTCTACTTGTCCAAGACCTTACTAATGTACAAGAGCTTAATGGTGACAGACTTTGAGCAGATGATTAGTATATTTAGTGTGTTTGATCTAGATATTGGTAGATGTCCATGTAATAATCTTTTAGATTACAACCGTTATAGTCATGATGCACTATAGGGTTGTTATGGTTATAGTCATGCTTACCCTCTATAAGATTGCTACCCCCTAGAGGCTAAGCAAGGCTATAACTATAGCAATTCTTATAGTTCATCATGGCTATGATGGTTGCTACTTGAAAGATTATTATATGGGTTTCCATCGATAATCAGATTAAACCCACCAAATGTGCTAATCATCTACTCGATGCCTAAATCAGCAAATATACTGCTAGATGAGAATCATTTTTCTGCCGATACATTATAGATGCTAACTAACAATCTTTGTTGCACGTAAGTTAAATTTTGATCGTCTTGTTATGTTTTGATAGATATTTTGTTTGAACCAATTTTTAGGTCATCCGCTTGCTTTGATTTTTATTTTTATTTTTAGAGATTATACATCATGTCTTCTAGAAGTCAGAGTCGTTCCAACCAAGGATAAAGCTCTTGAGGAGAGAGCGATTATACGGCCAGCTTGCATGATTCCGCACATCTCACACCGGATGGTAAACTCTAATACTTTAAATATTTTCATTTATTTAATTTTATTCTTTGCTAACTAATATAACATTACGCTCAGGTTTGGATGATAGAGGGTCACCAATGACCCACAGTCACATGCAGTAGGGACTAACTTTTAGATATAGAGTCATGGTCGAGGACCTGCCCAGCTTGTGGCACCTCCTACACGATCGAAGGATAGATAGCTCATCCACATTCAGAGCCACTTGTAAGTACTATGACTTTAATTAATATGTTTAGAATTTAGTCATTCTAAAGTTAACATTTTTTTTTTTAAAATTAATTTTACAGCACATTTAGAGAGTCTGGAGCATCTTGTATGGTTATCGACATCATCTGATGCTTGATGCAAGGACCGGTGAACGAGTCCTTTGATAATAATGTGCTATCACCATTAAGCTCTTGCATATTAGAAAATGTATTGGACAAGTAGAGCCTCTCGTCTGTGCATATTATCTTTCACGTTTCTCCATGCAGGTACCAATACTTGTAGTTTGGCATAAATCCACTTCTATATAAATGGGCAACTATTGTATCCCTATCAAGAATTTTTTTATTGATACATCTCTTATAAAGATAATGAGCCCATTCTTGAACTAAGAGTATAGCATTTCCAAAAGCATTATCACATAAGTAAAGGACATCATTGCAAACGGAGATGGTTAGGATGCGTGTACGTCCCACGCATGTGGACTTCGAGCTTGTTAGATGACCAAGCTGTGTGAGCGCATGAATTTTATTTTTAAGTTATTATTTTATTTTTTTAAAAAAATTTACTTCTAGTTTGTAGCTCGATGAGGCAATCAGGGGCTTGGAAAGGCTATGATGACTATCTGTGCGAGATGCGCCTAAATGAAGGTGATGAATTTTGTTCTTGTTGTTGTATGATCAAGCTTGGATGATCTATTACATCGCAGGCAACCGCTTGCAGCCACCTCATGGTTAAAGGTGTAGAGAAACTTGCAATGCATGGCAAGCTTGGATGGTCTGTTACATTGCAGACAACCGCTTGCAGCCATCTCATGATTAAAGGTGCAAAGAAACTTGCAATGCCTTATTTTTCAATGGCAGATCTAAGCCTCTTTTATATTTTTATATACTGAGATTATCATATACTGCTAGATGAGAATCAAATAATACCTAAATCAGGGGATCAGTAGACTAACATATTATTATGTACTACTAGATGAGAATCATTTTTTTGCTGATACATTGCAGATGCTAACTAACAATCTTGATGCACGTGAGTTAAATTTTGATCATCTTGTTATATTTTAATAGATATTATATTTGAACCCAATTTTTAGATCATTCACGTGCTTTAATTTTTATTTTTAGAAATTATACATCATATCTTCTAGAGGTAAGAGTCGTTCCAACCAGGGATAGAGCTCTCGAGGAGAGAGCGATCATGTAACCAGCTCGCATGATTTCACACATCTCACACCGGATGGTAAACTTTAATACTTTAAATATTCTCATATATGTTATTTTGTCCTTTGCTAACTAATATAACATTACACTCAGGTTCAGATAATAGGGGGTCACCAGCGACCCATAGTCACATGCAGTAGGTACTGACTTCCAAACACAGAGTCATGATCGAGGACCTGCCCAGCTCGCAACACCTCTTACTTGGCCAGAGGATAGACAGCTTATCCACATTCAGAACCGCTCGTAAGTACTATGACTTCAATTAATATGTTTAAAATTTAGCCATTCTAAAGTTAATATTTATTTTTAAAATTAATTTTATAGCACATTTAGAGAGTTTGGAGTATCTCATATGGTTATCGATATCATCCAATGCTTGATGCCAGGGATGGTGAATGAGTTCTCCAGCTAGCCGTTTGGAGCTCATGTGCAGTCTAAAAGATATTTCTAGTAAGTCAAAACTAGTTTAATTTTTAAATTTTTGATATATTGATATTTTAATTACATATTAATACACGCTTACTTCTATCTTGCAGGAGTATTACCTAAAAAAATATCTAGACTAGTACCATAGGATCGGCCTGATCGGATTAGGTCGTGCAGCAAAAATTTAAAATCTTTTTATGTTGATCCAATCATATCTAATCATTTTCAGATCTGATTAGATTGATCTAAAATATAAAAATATAAAAATAATTATTTATGATATCAAATATCACCTGATTGGTGAATAGTTCATCTGCAATGATGATCTGATGCTGTCCAAGATTTTGATAGTATTCATGCATATGCCCGATCTCTATCAGCATCCATTCAGGTCAGATCTAGAGGTCTTCTTTTTTTAGATCTGATCTCAAAAAATCAGATCTGGAATCTCTCTGGTGCACCTTCGATTTGATCTTCGGCAGCAGGTCGATCGTCTCACAATCAAGGACTTGTCGATGCAGTCTTGCAGCAGTAGCATGCCAACCTTTGATTTGCTAAATCTTGCCCAACCTTTGGACATGGAGAAGAGGGGGAGGAGAAAGGAGAGATGGTGTGGGAGATGGAGGGAGAGGTAGAATAATGGCATGGTAAAGCTAGAATGTCAAAACCTTTGGCGTTGGGGTCTATTTATAGACCTATGCGCACCCTAGAGTCCTAGGGCATTAAGCAATCAAATTGCTTAAAGTAGAAGGACTCCACCCAATTCTGCACACCACATTCTGATTTCCCAAGTATTTTGTCGCATAAAATATGAGAAAAGGTGGCATCACATATTTTGGATAAAATGGGTTAGGCTCAAGGATAAGAATTCCCTAGAGTTTGAACTCTTTAAACTTCCCACAACTCTATCCACTAAGGGTGCACACCAAGAGGGGCATGCACCCTCTCCCTTTATGTAATCCTATCTGGGGCACGTGCCCCAAGAAAATTTTTAGGGGGCACGTTCTCCTTTCCCTTCTTTTCTATAAAGACTGGGTCAAACGACTCTTATGTCCTGATGCTTCTTGCATGGGATTAAGACAAGCCCTAATCTCATCAGGATAAGTCTTGATCTAACCAGAATAAGGTCTAGTCAGACTAGGACAAATCCATACAAGGTTCTTGGATGAGCTAAATCCAATTTGGCTGAGTCCAAACCAATCAAGAAGTCTATAGGAGGAGAAAGTTAGGTCCAATCATGTGCTAGCATAATTTTCTTGAACCTGATTGGATCTAATCCAAATCAATCGAACCATGTTGGTCCAATTAATGACATCCAGATCCAAACCCTTGTTTGTATGATTCAGTTGGTTCGGTTCTATATGGTAATGGGATATGTCATGATCTCCATCATCGACATTATAGAAACATCTTTTGATGGATCAGAACTCTTCTAATTCATCTTATTAGAATTATCGATCATCGAGATAATTCTAATTGATCCCAAAATTTATCAGTGACACCTAGTAGTATATGGTGGCAACCCATCAAAATTGAATGCGAACCTCTTGGTGTAGCCAACTGTGAGATTGGGTTCTTCTACCATGAGCCCCAATAGGATCTAAGTCAAGGTAAACTCGTCAAACCCAATACCTATTATATGAATGAATCATTTGATTTAAGTTCAATGTGAAATCTTAATAGAAACTTTTTTCTATTATTTCACAGTGCCATAACCATGGGCTTTAGGACTCGATCTCATGATCATCATAGAACCACTTCTCCTCTACCGAGGTTGATAAATCATATATTGGTGCGATCCAATTCTTACAATGAACATGCTATAGCCAACATACAGCTTAAGATTCCAAATGGCTAAGAGACTGAGTTATGGTATAGTCAAACTATAACACACTTAAGATGAACTATCGAAGCACCTCAGATCAAAGAACCAGATACATAACTATAGCTTAAGCTAGTCATCGATGAAAAGATAAACTCTCTTATGACTGCTCGAGGTGGTCAGCTCGAGGTGGTCATGACGCTCAGTGCCCTTGTTCTCAACAAGTATCTATACCCTCACTCTGGTATTTTTTTACCATAGACTCAAGACTTATCTATTCAAAGAAAGCGATCGTACACCAATCTTTTGGATCGATTACTATCCTCGAGATGATCCTACGATTGGAAGCAGTTTATGAGTTAATTATGATAACACATGCTTTAAATTTTCAACACTTAAGAAGATGTGTTATCATGCCCAATAACTCAATGAATGTATTCCAAATACTTTAATACATAATGTGATATAAGAAATAACCCTTTTATTAATTTTAAGTCAAAATTATAAAAGTATCCCTAGAAAGTATTTACAAATGTCAGTCAATCTAGCTTCTAAGGTACATATCTAACAAACTCCCACTTGATTGAAAGTCAATTGTCTATAAATCTAAGTTCTATCTTCTCAAAATGGGCTTCAATCTTCTATTGGCTTAAAGGCTTCGTTAGTGGGTTAGCCGCATTCTCTATGGTGTTGACTCTCTTAATCTTGACGTATTTCTTCTCGAGGTAATCGTGGATGAGATAAAATCACTGCTCGATGTGCTTGAAATTTTGGTAAGACCTTAGCTCTTTAGTTTGGACTTTGGCATCGTTGTTATTGCAATATAGAGGGACGGCATCTGATGGCATCACTCCAAGCTCTGCAATGAACTTTTTAAACCAGAACACCTCCTTCGCAGCTTTTGAGGTAGTGATGTACTCTGCTTTCATGGTGGAGTCTGCTATCATGGTCAACTTGAAACTTTTCTAGCTTACAGCACCATCATTGCATATGAACAAACTACCAGATATCGACTTTCGATTATCTATATCAGACATAAAGTCTAAGTCTGTATACCCCTGCACCTGGAGTTTTCCATTATCAAAGATTAGAAATATATCCTTAGTTTTTCTCAAATACTTAAGGATATATCTCACAGAAGTCTAGTTCTCTTCTTCTATATTCGATTGATATCTGCTTATGATACTCACAGCATGGGTGATATCAGATCATGTACATAGCAGAAGTACATGAGGCTTCCTATTATCAAAGCATAAAGGATCTTGCTCATGCATTCAATCTCCTCAAGTATGTTGAGGCACATCTTTTTGGAAAGATGGATGCCATGTCTGAATGGCACAAGTCCCCTCTTGGAGTTCTTCATGCTAAACCTCTTCAGCATCTCCTTTATGTACATCTTTTGTAGAGATCTAGCATCCTCTTCGGTCTATCTCTATAAATCTTAATTTCTAAAATGAAGGTTGCCTCTCCTAGGTTCTTTATAGAAAACTTCTTAGATAACGATACTTTGATCGAGGTCAAAATGAGAATGTCATTTCCAATTAGGAGAACGTCATCCACATACAATACAAAGAAGATAACAGCGCTCCCACTCATCCACATACAATACGAAGAAGATAATAGAGCTCCCACTGACCTTTTTGAATAAAGATTTCTTCTTGTTCTTGATGAAACTAAATGATTTGATCACATCATTAAAATGAGCATTTCAGCTCTGAGATACTTGCTTAAGTCCATAAATAAATCTTTGCAGCTTGCAAACCTTGCGATCATCATCATTGGAAGTGAAACCAAGCGACTATTCTATATAGATATCTTTCTCAAGATATCTATTTAGGAATGCTATTTTTATGTCCATTTTCCATATTTTATAATCAAAATATGTTGTAATTGCAAGCAATGTGTGGATGAATTTTAGCATAGCTACTGGCAAGAAGGTATCTTGATAGTCAATGCCTTCGCATTGACTATATCCTTTCGCCACTAACCTAGCTTTCAATGTCTCTACATTTTCATCTGCAACAATTTTTTTCTAAAACATCCATTTACACTTAATAGGTACAGTACCTTCAGGTAGATCTACTAAGATCTAGACTTGGTTCAAGTGCATTAAGTCAATTTCTAGCTTCATTGTCTCTCGCCATTTCTTGGAGTCGGTATCTGATATCGTCTCGTTACAGATTTTAGGATCATCACCATGAACCTCATTTTTTATGAGAAACATTTTCTCTACATCTTCTGAAATAATATCTAAGTATATTTCAAGGGAACGAAAAATCCTATTTGACCTATAAGATGGAGGAGATAGTGTGTGGATCGGCTCAGACTGATCAAGTTCCTTAGGTTTCTTGGCATGTTGCTCTTTGAAGAATTTCTTCTTGAGCCTAATCTATCTTCTGATGACACCATCTTGAACAAATTATTTCTCAAGAAATATGGCATGTTGACTCATAATTACATTATGGTCTTCAAGAGGATAGAAATAATATCCTAATGATTCTTTAGGATATTCGATAAATCAAGCTCTAAGAGACCTAAGTTCTAATTTGTTTGCCTACTGTCTCTTGACATGGGTCGAATAATTCTAAATTCTGAGATAACTTAGACTTGGGTTCTTACCATGCCATATCTCATACGATGTGGTAGGAACGATTTTAGATGGAATCCTATTTAGTAAATATATTGCAATTAGTAGACTATGTTCTCAAAAAAATTTAAGGTCTGTGAAACTCATCATGGATCAGATTGTTAGATATATGTGCCTTAGAAGCTAGAAATGACTGACACTCGTAATACACTTCTAAGGGCAAAATTATAATTTTGACTATAATCAATAAAATGGGTTATTCACTATCACATATGTGTATTTAGTGTCTGTGATACATCCTTTGAGTTAATGATAATGATAATTCATATTTTTAAGAGTTAAAAATTTAAGACATGAATAATCATTATTAACTCATAAAATGCTTCCGACCATAGGATCATCACGAGGATGGTGATTGATTCAAAAGGTTGGTGTACAATCGCTTCTCTTTAGTAGATGAGTCTTGAGTATATGGTGTGGAGATACCAGAGCGAGAGTACAGGTACTCGTTAGAGAATGAGGGCACTAAGCATGACCATCTTGAGTAGTCATTAGGAAGTCTACCTTCTTATCAATGACTGACTCGATGCTGCAGTAGTGTGTCTGGATTCTTTGACCTGAGGTGCATCGATAGTTCACCTTGAGGGTGTTATAGTTTGACTACACCATTACTCGATCTCCTAGCCATACGGAAATCCTAAGGTGTATGTTGGCTATAGCATGTTCATTGTAGGAACTGGATTGCATCAAGATGGAATCTATCTACCTCGGTGGTAGAGGAGCAGCCCTATGATGATCATGAGAATCAAGTCCAGAAGCCCATGGCCATGGCAGAGTGAAATAATAGAAAGAGTTTCTATTTAGGTTTTCACATCGGACTTGAATCGAATGATTACATCATATGATAGAAACTAGGGTTTGACGAGTTCACCTTAACCCTAATCTGATCGGAGCTCAAGATAGAAGAACTTAATCACATAGGTAGCTGCACCAAGAGGTTTGCATTCAGCTCTGATGGGTTGCCACCATATACTGCTAGGTGTCACTAGTGGATTTTGAGAGCAATTAGAATGATTTAGATGATCGATCATTCTAGCTGTTCGAATCAGAAGAGTTCTGATCCATCGAAAGGAGTTTCGATGATGTCGATGATAGAGATCATGACATATCCCATTACCATACAGAACTGAATCTAACTAGGTCACACAAACAAGGGTTTGAATCTGGTGATCATCAATTGAACTGATCTAGTTCAATTGATCTGAATGAGATTCAATTAGGTTCAAGAAAATCGTGCTAGCACTCGATTGAACCTAACGTTCTTCTTTTACTATCATAAATAGTTGTCCTGACTGAGCCAAAGGAGTTTGTGCTTAATCAGAGGCCTTCACTTGGTCTGACTGGATCCTTTCCAGGTCAAAGAAGGGTTGTCTTATTTTGTAAGATAATACCTATCATTTTTTATCATCTGCCATTTTTCGTCCTTTGACTTTGGTCAAAAATTGATTTTTGACTGGTCAAATGTTGACCATTGACACTTTGACTTCTGTACACATGTCATGCATCTATTAGAGAGCTGGTGGAGGCTTGTCCCCCTGCCAGATCCTGGTAAGGAGGAGGGTGCACGCCACCCTTAGCGTGTGCCCAAGTTTGAGGCGCCTAGGTGTCCTTGTTGGACAGGGACTCCATCTACTTTTTGGATTCCAATTAGACTTCTCCTATGAACCAAGTTTGACTGGTCTTAGGCGCCATCTAAGGAGGAATCCAAGGGACTCTATTTCCACCAATCAGATTTAGATTTGATTTTACAAAGGGTTGTGATTGGTTGGGAAGAAGAGGAGTTGGATCATGCATAGTCTATAAATAAGACCCTGCGCCCAACTCAAAAAGCATTAAAAATTCCAATGCCCCAAGGCTGCCTCTCTCCTCCTCCTCCACACCAAGACCATCTTCTCCCTCTCCTCTCCATGCCCAAAGGTGTTTGGAATCCAAGTTGGTGTAATCCAGATGAGAGAAAGACGATAGAAAGCTAGAAGGCTGCGCTGCTGTAAAGGATAACTGCTGATCTTCGAAAGATATTTTGAAGATCCTCCAGATCAGATCCAGATATGATTTTTGGAGATGTGATAGAGAAGATGAGGATCTCTAGATCCAGCCTGAGTGGATACCGATAGAGGCCAGGCACTTGCGTGGCTAGATCCAGAACCTTCCGCTGCTTATAGGATCATCAACGGGTAATAGGATTACCCACATCAAGGATAAATTAAATTTGATTTAATTTATTTAGATTTTATTTTATTATTAAAATAATAAAATTAGATCTAAAATATCCTAGATCTGATTAGGATCAAAGAAAAAATTTTTTTGAAATATATCTCTTGATCTGATCAGATCTGAACGAACCTGGATCCGAGAAAATCAGGATTTTCCTTCAACTGGTATCAGAGCCAAGGTTCTAAAAGTGTTTAGATCTAATTTTAAATTTATTTTAATTAAAAAATAAATGATTTTAGATGTCACATGAGAGATGTGATCAGATCTAAAATCTAGAAAAAATTAAAATTAAATGATTTGGATCTAAGATTAGAAAATATGCATGACTAGTTCTAAAATAGAATAGTTCTATAGAATAGTCTTGCATGTTTTTATTTAATCTGATTAAATCATATTTTAGATCTATTTATTTACTATTTTTTGATATTATAATTATTATAATAATATCTAAAAAATAGTAAATAAAAATTATTTAATTTTAAACATCATATGAGATATGATTGATGCATGTCTAGACTAGTTGTAGAATAGTTCTACATAAGTTGTCTAGATTAGAATTTATTTTGATTAGATCAATTTAAATCTAATTTTTTAGATTATTATGAGATAATTTAGATCTAAAAATATGCATGATTCGATACATGAGATGTATGCAAAATATGCCATGATTAGATCTAATTTGTATATGAGATATATGATATAGATCTAAAACTGTTTTGTAGTATTGCATGTTCCTGATTAAGGCGTTCCTCTTGGCCGTCCGATCATAAGAATGAAAAAAGGTTTAAAGGCCCTCTCCTTCCCATTCGATGGGGTGTTCTTATGATGTGTAGGGGTGCTGCGTGTTCGTCCTTAATCAGAAATCCAAAACTTACTTTCTGCAAAACCCTAGATCCTGAAACCCTAGGATTTATTGTGCATATTTTGTTTATGAACCCTACTTAATTAAAAATTAAGATTATGAAATATTAATTAGGTCTAAAATTGAGAATTTTCAGATCTAAGACATATTCATAATACTGGGTTCGGGCTTGGGTAGCTCAATTAGGTCTAAGCGGTTGATCAAACCGAATCAAGAGTTGGTTAGATGGGATCAACAATGCTTAAATTGACCAGCCTAATAGGATTAAGTCTGGGTCAAGATCGAGTCACGATCAAGCAAGACCTAATTAGGCTCAGAGGTTAGAGTCTGGATTGTAGGCTAACCCAATTGGTTCTGGACTCAACAATTTGGTGTCTAAGGTAAGTTTGGCACATACGACCGACTGGATTTTTAATTGGAAGCTACTCGACCTGAATGCATTCTTGTACGAGTTAATGGCATATTCCTTCCACCGGTCTCACTTACCTGGCCATATCTGTTGACACAGTTCTGATCTGAGGTGGTCAATAATCCGAGCTAACCCATGCCACTAGGTTAGTCATAATTGTTATGACTATGACAAGTCTAGTTTAATGAGACCTGAATCAATTCTCCCTAAGAAAAGATTAAGTCTGAGGTCTTCCACCATTGTAGATGTGCGGGCCCTTCCCGGGGTTGATTGTTCTCGGCTGGATACAGTGGCTCAGTTGCACCGAAAAGATGCAACCATGTCTATTAGGCATTGGATGCTATGGGCTGGAGGATGAGTTGGGCTCAATATTTCGGATACGGTGAGAGACTCAATTAGGAATCCAGTCTATGCAAATGGTGGGTCTGACTTAACTAAGGAGTGGATCAATATTTTGGATACGGTGAGATTCATGAATTAGAGACCAAGTTTGGGTGCACCATGATTAGAGAATCATTGAACAAGAGTTGTTCACTCATTGGCTAACCCATCACCAATAACTGTTAGGTGAGGTGATGAGTCAGTTGGTGAGACCGCACCACCCACTAGAAATCATTAATCATGGAGATTTTTGCATCTCTACAGAGGGAGTGTAGGGATCCGAGAAAATAGTGGGAGCTAATTTGTTTAAAAATAAAATCTCTAAATAAATTGGTCAAGTCATAATTACAGTATCTAACTAGAATCTTTGACTCTCTACAGAAAAATGTCTGCGTCCAACCCATTGGCACGTATCCTGGACACACATAGACTGACTGGAACCCAATTATAAAGATTGGCTCAGGAACTACAAAATTAGTTTTGGGTTTCCGAGAAGTTAACCCATGTATTGGACCAGGACCCTCCCACCTTACCAGCCCGTCCATCCACTGAACAGAGAGCGTCTCTGGAAAAATGGATAGACGAAGATAATAAGGCCAGATATTACATGTTGGGCTCGATGTCTGATGAGCTCCAGCGCCAACATGAAGATATCGGGACTGCTCGCCAAATGTTGGCTCACCTGCAGGAGATGTTTGGTGAACAGAGTCGCGCAGCCAAATATCAAGTCACGAAATGACTTTTTAAGGCTAAGATGCGTGATGGGCAGTCAGTCCAAGATCACTGTCTGATGATGATCAAGGACATGGAAGAGCTTGAGAAGCTCGGTGTGAAGTTAGACTTGGATCTGCAGAACGATATTATTCTGCAATCCTTGACTGATGCATATGGGCAATTCATCATGAATTACCACATGCATAAACTTCAAAATTCCTTGGCCGAATTAATGAATATGCTGGTTCACCGCTGAGCTTTCTATGAAAGGTTCTAAAGGCTCAGTTCTTGCTATGGAACGGACTTCTTCCAAAAGAAAGTCTTATGGAAAGAAAAAGAAGTCTGTGCAAAAAAGCAAAAGGTGGAAGGATCAAAGAAGAAGAAGGCAGAGCCGAAGAAGAAAGGCCGATGTCAAAGGAAAGTGTTTCCATTGCAACAGCGATGGCCATTGGAAGCGGAACTGCCCTACTTACCTGGCCACCCTGAAGAACAAGAAGGAAGGTCCTTCTGGAGGTATGCTCGTTATTGAGTCTAACCTTACGATTTCTTCTGCATCCAGTTGGGTGCTTGACTCTGGTTCTAGTGCTCATCTGTGCACTTCCATGCAGGGTCTTGAGGATAGCAGGAGGCTGAGGGATGGAGACATGATCCTACGCATCGGTAATGGAGCAAGAGTTGCTGCAGTAGTGGTGGAAACATACCCTCTTCGATTACCATCTGGTTTAGACTTAGTTTTGAAAGACTGTTATTATGTGCCTGCAGCTAGCAGGAATTTGATTTCTGTTTCATGCTTAGCACTAGAAGGCTATGTGATTACCTTCTTTAAGGACCATTGTAACATTCTTTATGAAAGAAATAAAATTGCAAATGGTTTTCTTATTAATGGTCTTTATCAGCTACATATTGATGTACCTATTCTAACTATCGAGCAAAATGTGAATGCCAAACGACCTAGGGATAGTCCAAACGATAGATATCTATGGCACCTGAGATTAGGTCATATAGCAGAAGATAGGATCAACAAATTGGAGAAAAATGGGCTATTGAGTCCATTGACTTTCGAGTCATATCCAACTTGTGAATCTTGTCTTCAAGGCAAAATGACTAAACTCCCTTTTGTTGGACATGGGGAGAGGGCCACAGATCTCCTTGCCCTAGTACATACTGATGTGTGCGGCCCATTTGATGTGCCGGCTAGAGGCAATTTTGTCTACTTCATTATCTTTACCGATGATCTGTCTAGGTATGGGTATGTGTATCTTATGAGACACAAGTCTGAAGCTTTTGAAAAGTTCAAAGAATTCAGACATGAAGTAGAAAAACAAACTGAAAAACCCATTAAGGTTCTTCGATCAGATCGAGGAGGTGAATACCTTAGCCGGGAATTCCTAGACTATCTCAAGGAAAAATGGCATAGTCTCTCAATGGACTCCACCAGGAACACCTCAACTCAATGGGGATTTCAGAATGGAGAAATCGGACTCTATTGGATATGGTTCGATCCATGATGAGCTTCACAGACCCTCCTGATTTTCTTTGGGGACACTCATTGTTAACTTCAATTTATCTACTGAATAGGGTTCCCTCTAAAACCGTTCCTACCACACCGTATGAGATATGGCACGGTAAGAAACCAAGTCTGAGTCATCTCAGAATTTGGGGTTGTCCGGCTCATGTCAAAAGACAACAAGCGGACAAGTTAGAGTTTAGGTCCTTTAGAGCTCGATTCATAGGATATCCTAAAGAGTCATTAGGATACTATTTCTACATTCCAGAAGACCACAATGTGATTGTGAGTCGACATGCCATCTTTCTTGAAAAATAGTTTATTCAAGATAGCGGCATTGGAAAGCAGATTAAGCTTGATGAGAAAGTCTCACAAGTACAACGAGCTAAGGACCAATTGGAACCAAATCAGGTTGAGCCAATAAGAACACTACCTCCTCCACCTCGTAGATCGGAAAGAGTTTTTTCCGTCCCCCTGAAAGATACTTAGGTATTATTTCAGAGAGGAAGTAGAGGAAAATGTTCCTCGTAGGTAATGGTGCTCATGGTGATGATCCCAAAACCTACAACGAGGCGATATCAGATATCGACTCCGAGAAATGGCTAGAGGCAATGCAGTCAGAAATTGACTCGATGCACTCAAACCAAGTCTGGACCTTGGTAGATCCACCAGAAGGTATAGTACCTATTGGGTGTAAATGGATCTTCAAGAGAAAGATTGGTGCAGATGGAAATGTGGAGACATTCAAGGCTAGACTAGTGGCAAAAGGTTATAGTCAACGCGAAGGCATTGACTATCAGGATACCTTTTTCCCAGTGGCTATGCTAAAATCCATCCGCACATTGCTTGCCGTTGCAGCCTATTTCGATTATGAAATATGGCAAATGGATGTGAAAACGGCATTCTTAAATGGATATCTTGAGGAAGATATCTATATGGAACAGCCGCTAGGTTTCACATCCAGTGATACTGATCACAAGGTTTGCAAGCTGCAAAGGTCCATATATGGACTTAAGCAAGCATCTCGGAGCTGGAACACTCGTTTCAATGATGTGATCAAAATGTTTGGTTTCATCAAAAATGAAGAGGAACCGTGTGTTCTTCAAAAAGGTCAGTGGGAGCGCTGTTGTCTTCCTCGTATTGTACGTGGATGACATCCTCCTTATTGGGAATGATATTCCCATGTTGACGACAGTCAAATTATGGTTGTCCAAGGAATTCTCCATGAAAGACCTAGGTGAAGCATCCTTTATTCTAGGAATTAAGGTCTATAGGGATAGACCGAATAGGATGCTAGGACTTTCACAGAAGATGTACATAGAGGAAAGTACTAAAGAGGTTTAGTATGGAAAACTCTAAGAGGGGATTAATACCCTTCAGACATGGTATTCATCTTTCCAAGAAGATGTGCCCTAGCACACCTGAGGAAATAGAATGCATGAGCAAGATCCCTTATGCTTCTGCAATAGGGAGCCTCATGTATGCCATGCTATGTACACGACCTGATATAGCCCATGCTGTGAGTGTCACAAGCAGATATCAGTCAAATCCAGGTGAAGAACACTGGACTTCTGTGAAATGTATCCTTAAGTACTTGAGAAGAACTAAGGATATGATGTTGGTCTTTGGTAATGGAGAACTCCAAGTCCAGGGATACACAGACTCGGATTTCATGTCCGATATAGATGATCGAAAGTCGACATCTGGGAGTCTGTTTGTGTGCAATGGTGGTGCTGTCAGCTGGAAGAGTTTCCAAGCAAACCGTGATAGCAGATTCCACCATGGAAGCAGAATATATCGCTGCATCAGAGGCTGCGAAGGAAGCATTCTGGTACAAGAAGTTTGCTGCAGAAATTGGAGTAATGCCATCAGATGCCATTCCTCTATACTGCGACAACAATGGTGCCATAGCCCTTGCTAAGGAGCCAAGGTCTCACCAGAAATCCAAGCACATTGAGCGGCGATACCACCTCATCCACGATTACCTCGAGAAGGATTACGTCGAGGTCAAGAGAGTCAACTCCGCAGATAATGTGGCAGACCCACTTACAAAGCCGTTGGGCCAACAAAAGATCGAAGCCCACCTTGAGAAGATGGGACTTAGACTTGTAGCCAATTGGCTTTAGGATAAGTGGGAAGATTGTTAGATATATGTGCCCTAGAAGCCAGAATTGGCTGACACTTGTAATACACTTCTAGGGGCAAAATTATAATTTTGACTATAATCAATAAAATGGGTTATTTTCTATCACATATGTGTATTTAGTGTCTGTGATACATCCTTTGAGTTAATGGTAATGATAATTCATATTTTCAAGAGTTGAAAATTTAAGACATGAATAATCATTATTAACTCATAAAATGCTCCCGACCATAGGATCATCACGAGGATGGTGATTGATCCGGAAAGGTTGGTGTACAATCGCTTCTCTTTAGTAGATGAGTCTTGAGTCTATGGTGTGGAGACACCGGAGCGAGAGTACAGGTACTCGTTAGAGAACGAGGGCACTGAGCGTGACCACCTCGAGTAGTCATTAGGAAGTCTACCTTCTCGTCAATGACTGACTCGATGCTGCAGTAGTGTGTCTGGTTCTTTGACCTGAGGTGCATCGGTAGTTCACCTTGAGGGTGTTATAGTTTGACTACACCATTACTCGATCTCCTAGCCATATGGAACCCTGAGGTGTATGTTGGCTATAGCATGTTCATTGTAGGAACTGGATTGCATCAAGATGGAATCTATCTACCTCGGTGGTAGAGGAGCAGCCCTATGATGATCATGAGAATCAAGTCCAGAAGCCCATGGCCATGGTAGAGTGAAATAATAGAAAGAGTTTCTATTTAGATTTTCACATCGGACTTGAATCGAATGATTACATCATATGACAGAAACTAGGGTTTGACGAGTTCACCTTAACCCTAATCTGATCGGGGCTCAAGATAGAAGAACTTAATCACACAGGTAGCTGCACCAAGAGGTTCACATTCAGCTCTGATGGGTTGCCACCATATACTGCTAGGTGTCACTGGTGGATTTTGGGAGCAATTAGAATGATTTAGATGATCGATCATTCTAGCTGTTCGAATCAGAAGAGTTCTGATCCATCGAAAGGAGTTTCGATGATGTCGATGATAGAGATCATGACATATCCCATTACCATACAGAACTGAACCTAACTGGGTCACACAAACAAGGGTTTGAATCTGGTGATCATCAATTGAACTGATCTAGTTCAATTGATCTGAATGAGATTCAATTAGGTTCAAGAAAATCGTGCTAGCACTCGATTGAACCTAACGTTCTTCTTTTACTATCATAAATAGTTGTCCTGACTGAGCCAAAGGAGTTTGTGCTCAATCAGAGGCCTTCACTTGGTCTGACTGGAGCCTGTCCAAGGTCAGAAAAGGGTTGTCTTATTTTGTAAGACAATACCTGCCATTTTTGGTCACCTGCCATTTCTCATCCTTTGACTTTGGTCAAAAGTTGACCTTTGACTGGTCAAATGTTGACCATTGACACTTTGACTTCTATCCACATGTCATGCACCTATTGGAGAGCTGGTGGGGGCTTGTCCCCTTGCCAGAACCTGGCAAGGAGGAGGGCGCACGCCACCCTTGGCGTGTGCCCAAGTTGGAGGCGCCCAGGAGTCCCTGTTGGATAGGGACTCCATCTCCTTTTTGGATTTTGATTAGACTTCTCCTAAGAACCAAGTTTGACTGGTCTTAGGCACCATCTAAGGAGGAATCCAAGGGGCTCTATTTCCATCAATCAGATTTAGATCTGATTTCACAAAGGATTGTGATTGGTTGGGAAGAAGAGGAGTTGGATCATGCATAGTCTATAAATAAGACCCTGCACCCAACTCAAGAAGCATTGACAATTCCCATGCCCCAAGGCTGCCTCTCTCCTCCTCCTCCATGCCAAGACCATCTTCTCCCTCTCCTCTCGATGCCCAAAGGTGTTTGGGATCCAAGTTGGTGCAATGCAGATGAGAGAAAGGCGACAGAAAGCTAGAAGGCTGCACTGCTGCAAAGGATAACTGCTGATCTTCGAAAGGTGTTTTGAAAATCCTCCAGATCAGATCCAGATCTAATTTTTGGAGACGTGACAGAGAAGAAGAGGATCTTCAGATCCAGCCTAAGTAGATACCGGTAGAGGCTAGGCACTTGCATGGCTAGATCCAGAACCTTTCGCTGCTTACAGGATTATCAATGGGTAATAGGATTATTCTACATCAAGGTAAATTAAATTTGATTTAATTTATTTAGATTTTATTTTTATTATTAGAATAATAAGAATCAGATCTAAAATATTCTAAATTTGATTAGGATTAAAGAGAAAATTTTTAAAATATATCTCTTGATCCGATCAGATCTGAACGAACCTGATCCTAGAAATCAGGATTTTCCTTCACGGATCATATCCAATAGGATCCGATTTCTCCATTTTGAAACTACATTGAGTTGAGGCATTCTAGGTGGAGTCCATTATGAGACTATGCCACTATCCTTGAGATAATCCAAAAGTTTTTTGACTAAGGTATTCACCTTCTCGATCTGATCGAAGAACCTTAATGGACTTTTTAGTTTGTTTCTCCATTTCATGTTTGAATTTCTTGAACTTTTCAAAGACTTCAGATTTATGTCGCATCAAGTATACATATCCATATCAAGACAAATCATCGATATAGATAATAAAATAGATAAACCCGCATCTGACCGGCACATGGAATGGGCCGCACACATCTGTATGTACTAGGGCAAGTAACTCTGTGGTCATTTTCCTATGTCCTACAAAGGATAGCTTGATCATTTTGTCTTAAAGGCATGACTTATAAATTAGATATGACTCGAAAGTCAATGGACCTATTAGTCTAAATTTCTTTAATTTATTAATCCTATCTTCGATTATATGACCTAGCTTAAGGTGCCACAGGTACCTTTCATTTAATTTATCTTTAGATCGTTTCGATCCTATAGCATTCACTGTATGCTTGACATTATTTACAGATACATCTACATGTAACTAATAGAGACCATTTATTAAGAAATCGCTTATAATTTTATTTCTTACAAAAATAATTGTATAATGGTCCTTAAAGAAACTAATTACATAGTTTTGTTGTGCTAATAAAAATTAAATTTCTACTTGCAGCAGGTACATAAAAATAATCTCTAAGAACTAAAAGACTCTCAAATGATAATCGTAGAGGGTACGATCCAATAGCTACAGTAGTAACTTTTTCTTCATTTTCGACATGCAGGATCATCTCGCTTTCCCTTAATCTTCTACTATCCTTAAGATCCTGCATAGAAGTGCACAAATGAACACTAGAACCAGAGTCAAGCACCCAACTAGATGTAGAAGAGATCGTTAGATTTGTCTCAATGACGAGCATACCTTCAGAAAGTTCACCTTCCAGCTTATTCTTTAGGTTGGCCAGGTACGCATGATAGTTCTACTTTCAATGGCCATCAAAGTTGTAGTGAAAATATTTTTTTTTCTCTATGATCTTCTTCTTCGGCTCACCTTTCTTCTTCTCCTCTGTCTTCTACTTCTTCATAGACTTTTTTTTTCAAAAGATTTTTTTTTGAAAGAAATCTATTTCACAGCAAGAATTGAGTCCTTTGAATTCTTTAAAGTCTACTCAGTAGTAATCAGCATATTCATTAACTCAGCCAAGGTGCACTGAAGCTTATTCATATGGAAGTTCATAATGAACTATCCATATGAATTAGTTAAGGACTGCGGGATCACATCAATCTATAGATCCTTATCCAACAACACACTGAGCTTCTCAAGCTCTTCTAGGTCCTTGATCAGCAATAAGTAATGATCTTGAACCGACTATCCATCATGCATTTGCGCTTTGAAGAGTCTTCTCGATGCTTGATAGCATGCTACATGACTCTGCTCACCATACAACTCCTGTAGGTGGGCCAATATTTGGTGTGTAGTTTTTAAGTCTTCATGTTGGCACTGTAACTCATCAGACATCGAACTCAACATATAGCACCTGATCTTGTTGTCATCATCCAACCACTTCTCATAAGATTCTCTCCGATCGACGGTCAGATGGGCTGAAAGAGTAGGAAGTTCTTGGTCTAAAACATAGGTCAGCTTCTTGGAGCACAAAATAATTTTTAAGTTTTGGAGTCAATTCTTGTAATTTGGTCTAGTCAATTGATGGGTGTTTAGGATTCTGGCTAGGAGTTTTGATGCAGACATTTTTCTGTAGAGAGTCAAAGTTTCTAGTTAAACTTATAATTGACTTAACCAATTTGTTTAGAAATTTTATTTTTAAACAAATTTTGGGCTTCCACTATTTTTTTGGATCTCTACACTTTCTTGACAGAGATGCAAAAATCTCCACAATAAAAAATTATTAGTGAGTGGTGCATTTCCATCGATTGGCTCACCACCTTTTCTAATAGTTATTGGTGATGAGTTAGCCGATGAGTGGATAACTCTGGTCTAATGTTTCTCTAAACATGGTGTATCCAACTCGATCTCTAATTCAAGAAGCTCATCATGCCTAAAATATTGCTCCACTCCTTAGTTAAGCCAAACCCACCATTTGCACAAACTAGATTCGTGATTGGGACCCTCACTATATTCGAAATATTGAGCTCAATCCATCCTCCATTCCATAGCATCCTATGCCTAATAGATGTGGTTGCATCTTTCTGGTGCAATTGAACTACTATATCCAGTTGAGAACAATCAACCCTAGAAAGAGCCTGCATAACTACAATGGTGGAAGATCAATTGACCTAATATTTTCTTAGAGAGATTGTAATTTAGGTCTCTTAGACTCAACTAGTCATAATGGTTATGACTAACCTAGTGGCATAGGTTAGCTTGAATCATTAGCCACCTCAATACAGAACTGGATCGATCCAATCGGCTAAGTAAGATCAATGGAAGGAATATGTCATTAACTCACCATGGATGCATCCAGGTCGAGTAGCTCTCAATTAAAGACTATCGGTCATATCTATCATACTTAGACATCGATTTGTCTAACTAGAACTGATTGGGTTAGCCTATAATCCAGGCTTAAACCATGGGGCCAGATTATATCTTAAGGTGGTCGACCATATGTGGCTATGAGTCAACCTCAACCAAACTTATATCTAATAGGCTGGTCAATTTAAGCACTCTTGATCCCACCTAACCAACTTTTGATTTGATTTGATCAACCACTCAAGCTAGACCTAATCAACCTACTCATACCCGAACCCATATTTTATGAAAATATCTTAGATCTAAAAATTCTCAATTTTTAGATCTAATTAGTTTCATAACTTAATTCTTAATTAAGTGTAAACATGGTTCAAAATAAAGCATGCATCAGATCCTAGGATTTTTAGATCTAGAATTTTGTAGAAAAGTTAGTTTTGCTTTTCTGATTGAGGACAAACGTGTAGCACCCCTACACGCCATAAGAGCACCCCATCGAATGAGAAGCGAGGGCTTTTAAACCTTTCTTACTCTTATGATTGGATGGCCCAGGAAAATGCCTTAATTAAAAAATAAACCATGCAACAAAACAATTAGATATAGCATATATATCATATATACAACTATAGATCTAATCTACACATGCTTTGTATACATCTCATGTATCAATTTTTAAAATTAAATCTAATGCATAAGATCTAATTACATCTTATGTAACATTTGAAAATCATATGATTATATCATAAAAAAATTATATCTAATCTAATCAAATCAAGATCTAGAACTAAAAATGCAGCTTTGATACCAGTTGAAGAAAAATCTAGACTTGTGCCATAAGATCAGCCTAATTGGATCAGGTCATGCAGCAAAAATTTAAAATTTTTCTATTCTAATCTAATTAGATTTGATCATTCTCAGATCTGATTAGATTAATTTGAAACATAAAAATATGAAAATAAATACTTGTGATATCGAATATCACCTGATTGGGTGAATAATTCACCCACAATGATGATCTGATGCTATCCAAGGTTCTGACATTAGCTGCGCACATGCCTGACCTCTAGTAGTGTCCACTCAGAATAGATCTAGAGGTTTTCTTCTTCTAATTCTGATCTCAAAAAATTAGATCCGGAATCTCTCTGGTGTGCCTTCGATCTGATCTCCGGCTGCAGAACAATCGTCTCACGATCAAGGACTTGTTGATGCAGTCTTGCAGCAGCAGCACGCCAACCTTTGATTTACTAATTTTCTGAATCTTGCCCAACCCTTAGGCATAGAGAAGAAGGAGAGAAGAAAGGAGAGACGGCATGAGAGATGGAGGGAGAGGCAGAGTAATGGCGTGGTAAAGCTAGAATGTCAAAACCCTTGGCGTAGGGGTCTATTTATAGACCTATGAGCAACCCTAAACTCCTAGGGCTTTAAGTAATCAGATTGCTTAAAGCAGAAGGACTGCACCCAATTCTCCATGCCACATTTTGATTTCCCAAGTGTTTTGTTGCACAAAATATGAGAAAATGTGGGGTCACATATTTTGGATAACAAGGGTTAGGCGCAAGGATAAGAATTCCCTAGAGTTTGAACTCTTCAAACTTCCCAAAACTCTATACCCTAAGGGCGCATGCCAAGAGGGGCCATGTGCCCTCTCCCTTCACATAATCCCATCATGGGTGCACACCCCAAAAAAATCTCTAGGGGGTGCATGCCCCTTTTCCTTCTTTCCTGCAAAGACTGGGTCAAACGACCCTTGTCTTGACACTCCTTGCATGGGACTAAGACAAGCCCTAATCTCATCAAGACAAACCTTGATCTGACCAGGACAAGGTTCAGTCAGACTAGGATAAACCCATACAAAGTTTCTGGATAAGCCAAATCCAATTTGGCTGAGTCCAGACCAACCAGAAAGTTCATAGGAGGAGAAAGTCAAGTCCAATCATATGCTTGCATGATTTTCTTGAACCTAATTGGATCTAATCCAAATCAATTAAACCATATCGATCCAATTAATGATAGCTAAATCCAAATCCTTATTTGTATGATCTAGTTAAGTTCAGTTCTGTATGATAATGGGATATGTCATGATCTCTATCATCAACATTATCGAAACATCTTTCGATGGACAAAAACTTTTCTGATTCATCCAGTTAGAATTATCGATCATCGAAACAATTCTAATTGATCTCAAAATTCATTATTGATACCTAGCAGTATATGATGGCAAGCCATCAGAATCAAATGCGAACCTCTTGGTGTAGCCAACTATGTGATTGGATTCTTCTACCATGAGCCCCGACAAGATCTAGGTCAAGGTGAACTCGTCAAATCCAATACCTGTCATGTGAATAAATCATTCGATTTGAATCCAATATGAAATCCTAATGAAAACTCTTTTCTACTATTTTACAGTGCCATAGCCATGAATTTTAGGACTCGATCTCATGATCATCATAGAACTACTCCTCTATCAAGGTTGATAGATCCCATATTAATGCGATCTAATTCCTACAATGAACATGCTATAGCCAACATACACCTTAGGATTCCAAATGACTAGGAGACGAGTTATGGTGTAGTCAAATAATAACACACTCAAGATGAACTACTGATGCATCTTAGGTCAAACAATAAGGCACACAACTACAACATTGAGCTAGTCATCGATGAGAAAGTAGACTTTCTTATGACTGCTCGAGATGGTCACACTCAGTGTCATTATTTCCAATAAGTATCTATATTCTCGCTCCGATGTCTCCACACCATAGACTCAAGATTCATCTATTCTAAGAAAGTGATCGTACACTGATCTTCTAGATTAATCACCATCCTCAAAATGATCTTACAATCGAGAGTAGTTGATGAGTTAATTATGGTAATACATGCCTTAAATTTTCAACTCTTAAGAATATGTATTATTATGCTCATTAACTCAATGAATGTATTCCTAGAAAGTATTTATAAGTGTCAGCCAGTCTGGCTTTTAGGGTACATATCTAACATCACCAATTTGAGACTCTTCAGAATGAGTAGGCTGGCTGTCAGACCTTTGAGGAGGTAGCTCACTACAAAAATTCAGGCTATTAGCGATGGCAAAATACCATTGCTAATAGTCAATCTACCATCGCTAATACTACCGTAAAAGCCAATATGAAAACCCTTATCGCTAATTGGCACCATTAGCAATGGCAAAAATCATTATCGCTAATAAGAAAATTAGTGACAACTTTAGAGATAGAATAATTTTATCTCTAATTATTTTTTTAAAATATTTTTTTAAAAAAATTAAAAAATATTAGCGACGGTAATTGGTTGCTAATGTCATTGCTAATTATTATTAGAGACCAAGTCTTCCATTGCTAATGTCATCTCTAATTTTATTTAATTCTTTAATTAAATAAAAAAATATTTTAAAAATATTAGTGATAGTATTTTGGTGTCTGATGCCATCGCTAATAGTTATTAGCGATCGCATCTACCATTGCTAATATCGATGATAATAGATAATTTTATATTTTAAAAAATAATAGTAATATTTTTTAAAACTTATTTTAATTAATTATAATAAATTATAATTTTTAATATCTATTATAATTAAAATCCAAGGCTAATATGATAATCAAAAATCAAAAATTAATTATATTATATTAAAAATAAAAATTATACATATTTTTAAAATAATATTAAAAAAATATAATACATAAAAAAAATCAAGTTCGATCCTCATCATCGTCTATCTCCTTCTTATTTTGCTTTTCATCAGCAACTGACGGATGAGAGCTGGATGTCCCAGAATCCTATAATGAAAAAAAAATATTAGTAAGTTTCGATACAGAGACGCATTTTTTGATATGGAGGTGTATCTTTTGATATACTTTTTTGATTCTTGAATAGATTATTTTTACATATTTTATTCGATGATAGAGAGCTATAGACATCTCCAGCCCATAGATTGAATGGTTAGATTAAATTTTTAGCCCCTAAATCCCCTTTCTAGACTTAAATCTAAATATACGTAACTTCTAAAAATAAAAATCTAAAATAATTAAAATAATTTAATAATATAATTATTTGATGTGATGGTTGGAACAATGAGCCTAGCTGATCACGTAGCTGTGGGTCCTAGAGAAGCTCCATGATCATATCATGGATGGCATCCAAGAGGCTCTAAGGTTGGTGGCTCAGAAGCCTCTACACGACGTCCTCCACGTATGCATCGCTCCAGGTCTGGGACGTCAAGACCTATGAGGATGCTAAAAAATATCAAGATAGTAGAGGGTCAAAGCTATGATCAAATCCTATGACTCGACTCCTACTCATCCCCTCGATGGTGCTGATCCATCCATCAAGGTCAAGAGGTGGCTGAGAAGATGGATCATTACCATGCCTCTCAGCAATGTATATCGCATAACGCATCTACATAGTTCAAAAATATATTAGTTATAATATAAAAATTAGATCTTATAATAACTTAATTAGTAAATAAAATTTAAAATTCTTACCGTGATCTATCGCGACATAGAATCTAAATAGTCACCAGTCTTAGACTGATATGTGGCCCACCATAACTGCAGTTAGTCTAATGGATGATCTAACTATCATGTCTATAATAAATAAATAATAAAATTAAATTAATTAAAATATGCACATAAGAGTTTTTATAATTCTAGTGAAAAGCTTTAATATTGATTTCTTATCAATCTATCGGTCACAACATGTGTGCCGACCGAGCCGTCCGTATGCCTGATCAGATCTTGCTGGATGGTCTGGTTCTATCGGATCCTCTATTGCCTACCAGAATACTTATTGTTGCTCCACTGATCATAGAGAGCCTGCCATATGTCTGCCCGCATCCAGCGATCCATGAAGGATCTGCAGTTCGATGGTGACTCGAAATCAGAGTGCTGGATGGTGGACTGCCTGAGGCTATAGAGATCTTCTCAAAGCCTCCATATGGCTACTTTCTCAAAGATCTGATGGTCAGCCTCCTCATCCTGGGGAGTCTCGAATCGGTAGTACTCATGCAAGATAGAAGCAAGCATGTATTTATATATAATTAAAATATTAATGTATCAAAAATTTAAAAATTAAACTAGTTTTAACTTACGTAAAACATCCCCCAGGCTACATCACGTGCTCCAAATGGCCAGCTAGAAAACTTGTTCACTAGCCTCGGCATCAAGCATCGGATGATGCCAATAACCACAAGAGATACTCCAGACTCTCTAAATGTGTTGCAAAATTAATTTTAAAAAATAAATATTAACTCTAAAATTATTAAATTAAAAATATATTAATTAAAGTTATAGTACTTATGAGCAGCTCTAAACGTGAATGAGCTGTCTATCCTCCGATCGAGTTGGAGGTGCCGCAAGCTGGGCGGATCCTCGACCATAACTCTATGTTTGTGAGTCGGTCGCTGCTGCATGTAACTATGGGGTCATTGATGATCCTCTATCATGTAGTTTGAGATGTGCTGAACCATGTGAGCTGGCCACATGATTGCTCGCTCCTCGAGAGCTCTATCCTTGGCTGGAATGGCTCCAATCTTTAGAAGATATGATGTATAATATCTAAAAATTAAAAAAAAATAAAGCAAGCAGATGAACTAAAAATTTGTTCAAACAAAATATCCATCAAAATATAATAAGATAATTAAAATTTAACTCACGTGTATCAAAAATTGTTAGCATCTATAATGTATCAGTAGAAAAATAATCTTCGTCCAATAATACATGATAATGTGTTGGTCTGCTGGTCTCCTAATTTCGGCATTATCTAATTCTCATCTAACAGTACATGATAATCTCAGTACATGAAAATATGAAGAAGGCTCAGATCAGTCATTAAAAAATAAGGCATTGCAAGTTCCTCTGCACCTTTAACCATGAGGTGGCTACAACCGATTATCTATGATATAACAGACCATCCAAGCTTGCCCTGCATTGCAAGTTTTTCTACACCAAAGTATAGTGCGAGATGGCTACAAGCAGTTGTCTGCGATGTAACAGACCATCCAAACTTGACCATACAATAACAAGAACAGAATGCATCACCTCCATTTAGGCACATCTTGCATAGGCAGTCATCATAGCCTCTATCTTCGAACACCCGATCACCTTCTCGAGCTATAACGGTACTTGGGGAGGTTGAAACTCCTATTGTATGTGATTCCATAGGTTCGAACCATAAACTGATAGTACAAAAACTAATTTCTATACTAATCGATGTGACCATCTAGCAATAGTACTCAACATTTGGATAGGTCGAATAGTCGCAACACAATATCCATGAAACTATGGCATATGGTTATCATATAACTCATCCTCTTAACCTCAATGCTCAAAGATCTACCTAGGATTGAACTACTAATCCTAAAAATTATCCACATTATATTTTAAATTTTAATATCCATCGTATGGACTACCCCGATCGAGGTTTTGCTAAATTGAAATACAGTGATATATTTGCTCCAATACTTGGAGGGATCAATCCCATCTTGACTCATACACGGACTAAATAGGTACTTGACTTCATCCAAAAATCTTCTATCATTAAATTAAAAATTTAGATAGTCCGGTACCAAAGTATAGTGAGTTGTTTGTAAGCTGTCGTGGTGATCTCAGGTCTAAGAGATATTTATACCCATATACTTTATGAGCAACTCTTGACAGTAGAGAGCTCCGCATGCAACTAGATCATGTTTAGTGAAATGTACCCCTATATTTCATATGCATGTCATACCAGTATCTCTATACTCCTTGGTTAAGAGGACAATCAATGCATATGGTACACAATGACCTATACTCGATAAACATTATCATCCTAAGTAACAACGTATCATTTGATCGCGAACAGATTTAAGAACTAAATGATAAATTCTTCTTTATCGAATCTAAATAGTCCCAAGAACTTCATTATAAAAAAGTTCATAAAAGACAGATACACAAAAATGATGAAACGCTAGAATAATAATTTAAGTATAATTTACAATTAGCTCAACCATCTACAACCTAGACGTTTGGCTATAGGATATAATTTTCAATAGTTAGATCAAAGAAGATCGGAGATAAGCCGATGTAGGAGTACCTAAATCAGTTACACTGATTTACCTTATTGAATGGGCTAGCTCGAATCATCAAATGATCTAATCAAAATCTATTCCACCATGTTGGCCAGGTAAGTGAGAATGGTGAAAGGGATATGCCATTAACTTGCCATAGACTCAATCTATGTGAGTAGCTCCCAATTAAATACCATCAATCAAAACTACTAAACTTATCTTAGATACCAACTGATTAATTAGTTTTGATTGGATCCACATAATATTCCATCACTGAGCCATAATCAAGTCTATTTGGTCTAGTTAAAGACATAGACTTGACCAACTACCACTATTGTATTTGAGCTAGAGTATCCTTGATCTAATCTAAATCAATATTTAGTTAGATTTGATCAATTACTCTTGTTAAGTCTATTCTTTAATTCTAATCTTAGGACTAATCTAATTAATTGACCTAGTTCAAACTAATCCATTGACCCATGTTTTATGCAATTATCTTAGGATCATCAATTCATAATTCTAGATCCTAACAAATCAACTCTTAATTCTTAATTAAGTGTATGGCTGACATGGATTTGGATTCAGTATCTCAAAATTAGTTTCTTTGCATAATAATTGAATTAATTTTATATCTGTAATATCTTATATTAGATCTAAAGTAATTCTAAAGTTCTTTTCACTGTTCATCTTCAAGAATAATAATCATAGCGGCACCTTTATATGCCATAGGAGAATCCCATCGAATGGGAGGAGAGGGCCATGAAATCTTGCTTTTCTCCGATGACCGGATAGCCATGGTGATTTGCCTAATTAGATTACTATGCTACTTAGATTAGAAATCTGATTTCTAAAATAAATTACATCTACATGTACATTGATCAAAATCAATTAAAGTGTGCATACATGATCATATCAACATCTAATCTTATTAGAATGCATTAATTTAGATCTAAACCTTTATTTATATAACTTATAACACAAAAATTCAGATCTAGATTTATGAAGAAAACTATCCAAAACCTTATTATGCATGCATAGCAAATTTTAGGTTTTCATGAAGATCAATCACATGCCTTTATTTTGTTCAAACTAATTTAAAAACTTGTCAAAATAATTTCAGATTCAAGCCTGATTCAAGTATAGGTTGTTGTGTGCCATGTTGGTTGGTTGATCTCATAACTAAGGAATGTGTGACATTAATATGGCATACAGATGAGATATAGGAGTATATCATCATCGAATAGTAACTCACCTGCTGAGTACTCTACTATCAAAAGCAATTCACAAAGGATATGGGCATGAGTATCCCTCAGACATGAGATCACCATGGTGACTTACAAGCAACATACTATGCTTTGGTACTGGACCATCTGCATTTCTAATGCAGTGATGGAAGTTTATTGGGTACAATCAAGTACTTACGAAATTTATGTGCGATTCAAGATGGGATCGACCCCTCTGAATTACTGAAAATAATGTATTACTATATTTCAATTTCATAAAGCCTTAGCTAAGATAATCCATGTGATAGATTTGAAAGGTTGAAATAGTACAATGTGGATGACTCATTCAGGGGTTAACAGCAAATCTTAGGTCATCCTGAGCATTTAGGATTAAAGGAATGAATCATGCGATAACTATACGTCGAGATTCTTGAATATTGCTTTATAAATATTCGATCTATATAGACGTCAGAAACCATTGCTAAATGATAACTTTGATTAGTATAGAAAACTATTCTGATGATACCAGCTTATTGTTCGAACCTATGGAGTCATACATTAAGTCAAACAAAATAAAAAGAAATTGATATAAAGTTTATGTTTTTAATTTAGAAGGATGAGACTTGATTGAATATATAGATTTACTTAATTAGAAATTAAGTTATAGGTCATATAGAGTTAAACATTGACTATGTCAAGCTAGCACTTGATATGAGGTGCAGGTTTAATTTCGAGGATGAATTTTATCCGATCAATAATCTATGAATTTTTGAGAGAATAATTTCAAGTTCTAATTATTTTAGATTAGATCTAATTTGATTGGACTTGATTTAATTATGGCTAATTAGATATAATTTGTCAAGTTAGACTTGCACCTGAATCCTAATTAGATTAGGTTCAGTAGGCTTTCGAATTTGGTTCGAATTAGATTCAGATTGGACCCAAACTTGAACCTAATTAGATTAGGCTCACTTAGCCACATTATCCAGGGCTTCTCTCTCATCATGGCTGACCAAGATGGTTTAGGGGGTGTTAGGTTTGGTGCCTACCCCTAGGGCATGCATGCAATAAGTGGATAGTATCCATGAGTTGGCACTTCAATTTAGGACTCCTCATGTTTAAGGAAACATGAGTCCTAACCAAAGTAGAATTTTGACCAGACCTAAGACTCTTTGTCTACAAAAGAAGGGGACCCCTAGGCATGTGAGAGATGCAACCTAGAGGCAATCAAGAGAGAAAGAGAGAGCAAGACAGTTTGGGTGGGCGTGAGCAAGGCTTGGACACCCTCCTCTTGGCCGTCCCCTTCCTTGGGCATATCCTCCTCTGGCGTGGTGATCCCCTGGTGTGGAGCATCATCTCTTGGCTTGAGATCTGATCTCAAGGCTCCTCTTTAGTAGAGATTTTCATCCCTTCTTTCTGCTAAGTTTGGCGTGCGCACGAAGTAGAGGATATATACATCCAGATGTCATGAAGCATTAGACTTCAAAAGTCTTAGTTCTTGATATTATTTTTCACTACAAATCAAGATATGCCTTTTATATTTGATATGAAAATTTTTTAAAAGGAATCTATCTACCTTTTCCTGCATTTTGGCTGAGAACCAAGAGCATATTTTCCCTTTAATTAGTATCAGAGCAGGTTTTTATATATGCATAGTATATTTCATGATTTTTTTTTGTATTACTTAGATCTATTTTTAATCAGAATTTTTGTATGAAATCAAAGTATGTTTCGATCAGATTCTATGATAATTTTTTCATCAGGTTTTGACCAAGTTATCAGATCAAAAACAGCCTCTAAAATTAGGATTGTTAAAAATCTATTTTAACAGAAATTTTCAGCAGATTTTTTTGTTCAATTAAAACCTGATTATAATCTATTTTAAATCTATATTTGATAGATTTTTGTGGAAGTATTTCAGTTGTGAAATAGGTATTTGAATCAGGCTTGAATCTGAAGTTATTTTGATAGGTTTTCAGATTAGTTTGAACAAAATAAAGGCATATGTTTGATCTTCATGAAAATCTAAAATTTGCTATGCATGCATAATAAGGTTGAATAGTTTTCTTCATAAATCTAGATCTGAATTTTTGTGTTATAAGTTGTATAAATAAAGGTTCAGATCTAAATTAATGCATTCTACTAAGATTAGATATTGATATGATCATGTATGCACACTTTAATTGATTTTGATCAATGTACATGTAGATGTAATTTATTTTAGAAATCAGATTTTTAATCTGAGTAGCATAGTAATCTAATTGGGCAAATCGCCATGGCTATCCGGTTATAGAAGAAAAGCAAGGTTTCATGGTCCTCTTCTCCCATTCAATGGGTTTTCCTATGGCATGTAAGGGTGCCACTATGATTATTACTCTTGAAGATGAACAACAAAAAGAACTTTAGAATTATTTTAGATCTAATATAAGATATTAGAGATCTGAATATAATTCAATTATTATGCATAGAAACTAGTTCTAAGATACTGAACCCAAACCCATGTCAGCCATACACTTAATTGAGAATTAAGAGTTGATTTGTTAGGAGCTAGAATTGTGAATTGATGATCCTAAGACAATTGCATAAAACATGGGTCAATGGGTTAGTTTGAATCAGGTCAATTAATTAGGTTAGTCCTAAGGTTAGAAATAAAGAATGGACTTAATAAGACTAGTTGATCAAATCTAACCAAATGTTGATTTAAATTAGATCAAGGACACTCTAGATCAAATACAATAGTTGTAGTTAGTCAAGTCCATGTCTTTAACTAGACCAAATAGACTTGATTGTGGCTTAGTGGTCGAGCCTAGAATATTTGGTGGATCCAATCAAAACTAATTAATTAGTTGGTGTCTAAGATACGTTTGGCAGTTTTGATTAGTGGTATTTAATTGGGAGCTACTCACATAGATTGAGTCCCTGGCGAGTTAATGGCATATCCTTTCCACCATTCTCACTTACCTGACCGACATGGCGGAATAGGTTTTGATTAGATCATTTGATGATTCAAGCTAGCCCATGTCAATAAGATAAATTAGTGTGACTAATTTAGGTGCTTCTGCACCGACTTATCTCTAATCTTCTTTGATCTAACTATTGAGAATTATCTCCTAAAGTCAAACGTCTAGGTTATTGATAATTGAGCTCATTGTAAATTATACTTAAATTATTAATGAATAAAATTATTATTTTAGTTTTTCATCATTTTTGTGCATCTTTTTTTTATGAACTCTTTTGTGATGAAGTCTTTGGAATTATTTAGATTCAATAAAGGAGGATTTATCATTTAGTCCCTAAACCTGTTCGCGACCAAGTGATACATTGTAACCTAGAATGACAACATTTATCGAGTGTAGGTCGTTGTGTGCCATATGTGTTAGTTGTCCTCTTAACCAAGAAGTACAGAGATACTAGTGTGACATGCATATGAAATGTAGGGATATATTTTATTGAACATAATCTAGTTGCAGAGCTTTCTACTGTCAAGAGTTGCTCACAAAGGATATGGATATAAATGTTCCTTAGACCTGAGATCACCATGGTGACTTACAAGCAACTCGCTATACTTTGGTATCGGACTATCTAAATTTTTAATTCAGTGATGTGAGATTTCTAGGTTGACTTATTTAGTCATGCATGAGTCAAGATGGGATTGATCCCTTCAAGTGTCAGAGCAAATGCATCACTGTATTTCAATTTAGCAAAACCTCAGTCAAGATAGTCTATACAATAGATATTAAAATTTAAAATATAATGTGGATGATTTTTAAGGTTAGCAGTTTAACCCTACGTCATTCTTTGAATATTGAGATCAAAGGGATGAATTATATGATAACCATATGCCATAAGTTCAAAGATGTTGCATTGCGACTATTCGACCTATCTAGACGTTGAGTACCATTACTAGATGGTCACATCGATTAGTATAAAAATTAGTTTCTGTATTACCGACTTAGGGTTCGAACCTATGGGGTCCCTCGTGTTAGATATATATGCCCTAGAAGCCAGAATTAGCTTACACTTGTAATACACTTCTAGGGGCAAAATTATAATTTTGACTAATATCAATAAAATGAATTATTTTCTATTACATATGTTTATTAAGTATCTGTGATATATCCTTTGAGTTAATGGTAATGATAATTCATATTTTCAAAAGTTGAAAATTTAAGACATGAATAATCATTATTAACTCATAAAATGCTCCCGACCATAGGATCATCACGAGGATGGTGATTGATATGAAAGGTTGGTGTACAATCGCTTCTCTTTAGTAGATAGTCTTAAGTCTACGGTGTAGAGACATCGAAGTGAGAGTACAGATACTCGTTAGAGAACGAGGGCACTGAGCGTGACCATCTTGAGTAGTCATTAGGGAGTCTACCTTCTCGTCAATGACTGACTCGATGCTATAGTAGTGTGTCTGGTTCTTTGATCTGAGGTGCATCGGCATTTCACCTTGAGAGTGTTATAGTTTGACTACACCATTACTCAGTCTTCTAGCCATTCAAAACCCTAAGGTGTATGTTGGCTATTGCATGTTCATTGTAGGAACTGGATAGCATCAAGATGGAATCTATCTACCTCGGTGGTAGAGGAGTAGCCCTATGATGATCATAAGAATCAAGTCCAGAAGTCCATGGCCATGGCAGAGTGAAATAATAGAAAGAGTTTCTATTTAGATTTTCACATCGGACTCGAATCGAATGATTACATCATATGACAGAAACTAGGGTTTGACGAGTTCACCTTAACCCTAATCTGATCAGTGCTCAAGATAGAAGAACTTAATCACACAGGTAGCTGCACCAAGAGGTTTGCATTCAGCTCTGATGGGTTGCCACCATATACTGCTAGGTGTCATTGGTGGTTTTGGGAGTAATTAGAATGATTTAGATGATCGATCATTCTAACTGTTCGAATCGAAAGAGTTCTGATCCATCAAAAGAAGTTTTGATGATGTCGATGATAGAGATCATGACATATCCCATTACCATACAGAACTGAACCTAACTGGATCACACAAATAAAAGTTTGAATTTGATGATCATCAATTGAACTGATCCAGTTCAATTGATCTGAATGAGATTCAATTAGGTTCAAAAAAATCGTACTAGCACTCGATTGAACCTAACGTTCTTCTTTTGCTATCATAAATAAGTTGTCTTGTCTGAGCCAAAGGAGTTTGTGCTCAATCAAAGGCCTTCATATGGTCTGACTGGAGGTTGTCTAAGTCAGAAAAGGTTGTCTTATTTTGTAAGACATTATCTGCCATTTTTGGTCACCTGCCATTTCTCGTTCTTTGACTTTGGTCAAAAGTCTACCTTTGATTGGTCAAATGTTGACCATAGATACTTTGACTTCTATCCACGTGTCACGCACCTATTGAAGGACTGGTGGGGGCTTGTCCCCCTACCAGAACCTAACAAGAAGGAGGGCGCACGCCAACGCCACCATAGGCGTGCGCCCAAGTTGGAGGCGCCCAGGAGTCTCTATTGGACAGGGACTCCATCTTCTTTTTGGATTTCAATTAGAGTTCTCCTAAGAACCAACTTTGACTGATCTTAGGCGCCCTCTAAGGAGGAATCCAGGGGACTCTATTCCCATCAATCAAATTTAGATCTGATTTCATAAAGAGTTGTGATTGATTTGGAAGGAGAGGAGTTGGATCACAGACAGTCTATAAATAAGACCCTGTGCCCAACTCTGATTGTGCATTGAAAGAAATTCAATTCCAATGCCCAAGGCCTCCTCTCCCCTCTTCCTCCATGCCAAATCCACCTTCTCCTTCTCCTCTCCACGTTCAAAGAGGTTTGGACCTTGGTTGATGAGATTCAGATGAGAGAAAGGCGACTAAAAGCTAGAAGGCTGCACTGCTGCATAGGACAACTGCTGATCTTCGAAAAAAGTTTTGAAGATCCTCCAAATCAGATCTAGATCTAATTTTTGGAGATGTGATAGAGAAGAAGAGGATTTTTAGATCCAGCCCGAGTGGATATCAATAGAGGTCAGGCACTTGCGTGGCTTGATCCAGAACCTTCCGTTGCTTACAGGATCATCAACGGATAATAGGATTAACCACTTCAAGATAAATTAAATCTGATTTAATTTATCTAAATTTATTTTAATTTTTAAAATAATAATAATCAAATTTAAAATATTTTAGATCTGATCAGGATCAAAGAAAAAAAATTTTGAAATATATCTCTTGATCTGATCAGATCTAAACGAATCTGATCCAAAAAATCAGAATTTTCCTTCACCCTGAACCCCCGACCACCTCCTCAAGCTGCAATGGTACTCGAGGATGCAGGAGGAGGTCGGAGGCTCAGGAAGGCAGGCTGGGTGTAGCTGGAGGGAGATGGTCGGGGGAAGTCGATGGTCAGGAAAAGAGGGGGTGGCTGGAGAACTAAAGGATCAGCGGTTCAGAGAGGCAAGAGGGGTCGGAGAGAGAAAGGGGATGGTAAGGAACTGAATGATGAGGGAGAGGAGGGTAAAAGCCAGGGTTTCAGGAAGCAGCAGGAGGTGGGGGGCTTGGAGAGGTAGAGGACTTGGGGGTGGGCTGGGGGAGACAGCCAGAGGGAAGCAGCGGACTGTGGAGAGAAGGGTGGCAGGAAAATGAAGATCGGGTTCGGAGAGGTAGGTGCTCCTAGGGGTTCGAGAGGGAGGCAGGAGGGCGGGAAGAGAGGGGGTGGCATGGGAACCGAAGTCTAGGGGTTCGGAAGCAGGAGGTGATCGGGGGTTCAAAGGGGAGGCTGGGGCGCTGTGAGAAGGGGTGCAGGAGCGAATGAAGGGGAGAAAGGAGGTGGTCGTGGTTTTGGGGAGAGGAGGAGCCGAGGGTTCGAGGAGAGGAGGCAGAGGAGGGAGGCAGCCAGGGAGAGAGGGGTGGTGGGAGACTGAACGGCAGGGGAGAGGAGGGTGGCAGGCCAAGGTTTCGATGAGGTGGGAGGAGACTGGGAGCTTGCAACCGAAGGCTCGAAGAGGCGGGTTCGTGCAGCCAGAGGGAGACGACCGGGGACTCGAGGAGGCGGGAGGTGGCTAGGGGCTCGAAAAGATGGGTCAGGTGTAGACGGAGGGAGGCTGCCGGCTGGGGAAGAGAGTGGGTAGCAGGGGGACCGAAAGGTGGGGAAGAGGGCGGTGGCGGTGGGGGATAAAAATGCTAGAGAATGGGGGATAGTTGAAAAATAAGGGTGCGATGGGTAGTGGGGTGGGAGAAAATGCAGGGATGGTGGGTGGTAGCGTGGAAGAAAATGAGGATGCACGGTAAGGTGAAAAAAAATGAGAGCAAAAAGATTATTAGTGACGGCAACTTCTATCGCTAATAATCATCTCCCATCGCTAATATTGAAAAATATTATTAGCGACGATAGGTGCCGTCGATAATAATATTTGTATTGCTAATAACTATATCTTTTAAATTATTAGCAACGATATTTTTACCATCGCTAATGCCATCGCTAATACAAATTTTTTAATATTATTTTTTTAAAAATTATTTTTTGGATGTTAAAAAATAATATTTGATTTTATTAAATTTTTGAACTTAATTAATTTATGGATCAAATCCTAATTGATTTAAATTAGATTTAATTTAATTAGGCTTGGCTTAATTTGAGGCTAATTAGATTCTAATATTCTAAGTAAAACTTGAATTTAAAGTCTAATTGAATTAGGTTTGATACAATTTTGAATTGAATTCAAATTAAATGTAAATTAAAAATTATTTATTTATAATTAATTTACATCATACTAAATTTAATTAGACTTGACTTAATTTGAATATAATTGAGTTTTACAATCTAGTTAGGACTTTGATTCAAAGTTTAATTGAATTAGGTTAGATAGGATTTCGAGTTCCAACTGCATTTGGATCAAATTTAAATTTAAAACTATTTTCACCTAATTGATTATAATTAGATTAAATTTAATTAGGCTAGACTTAATATAAAAGTGATCGAATTTTACTATCCATGTAGGACTTGAATTTTAAAGTCTAATTGAATTAGAATTGACAGATTTTCTAATTAGATTAGAATTGGGTGTGAATTAGATTCAAATTAAATTCAAATTAAAAATTATTTTTTTAATTAATTTAAATCAACTTTAATTTAATTAATTTTGACTTAATTTGGGACCAATTGGGTTTTATAATTCATGTAGCATTTAGATTCAAAGCCTAATTTAATTAGGTTTGATAGAATTTCGAATTGGATTCGAATCGAATCCAAATTAAAAATTATTTTTTTAATTATTTAAATTAGCTAAAATTTAAATAGGCATGACTTAATTTGAAAGTAATTGGGTTTTACTATCTAAATAAGATTTGAATTAAAAGTCTAACTAAATTATGATTGACAGAATTTTGAATTAGATTTGAATTAAACTCAAATTAAAAATTATTTTTTTATAATTAATTTAAATTATATTTAATTAATCTTAATTTAATATAAGATAAATTAGATTTTATAATCTAAGTAGGACTTAGATTAAAAGCTTAATTAAATTAAGTTTGGTAGAATTTTGAATTGGATTTGAATTGGGTTTGAATTGGAGTTAAACCATTTATGGATTATTAGCGATGGCAAATATGCCATCACTAATTTTATCGCTAATATTTGTCATAGCTAATTTCATCACTAAATTATTAGCAATAATAGATTTTTATCGCTAATAGCCAAGAATGTCGTCACTAATTTTTATTTATTATTTAAATATTATAAAAAAATTTAAAATTTTAAATAATTTTAATGATGGCTTATGCCATCACTAATATTTAGATATTAGCGATGGCTATATTTTTATCACTAATAATCCAAATTTGCTATCACTAATTTTTTTATTTAAATATTTTAAAATATTTTTTATATTTTTAGAGATGGTTTTTGCCATCGCTAATAATTTAATTATCATTGCTAATATTATTAGCAACGATTTTTTTTCATTGTTGTAGTGGCAAAAAAATTTATTAGTGACGAAAATTCTTGCCATCACTAATACCATCGCTAATATTCAATTTTCTTATAGTAGCCATATGGAGGCTCCGAGACAACCTCTATAGCCTTAGACAGTCTGCCATCCAGTACTCTGATTCTCAGTCACCATCAAACTAGAGATCCTTCATGGATCATTGGATATGGACGAACATATGGCAGGCCCTCTATGACTAGTGGAGCAGCAAGGAGTACTTCGGTAGGAGACAGAGGGTCCAACAGAGCTAGGCCATCCAGTACAATCCAATCAGACACACAGGCGGCTCGGTCGACACATATATTATGGCCAACAGACTGATAAAAAATCAATACCAAAACTATTCACTAGAACTATAAATTTTTTTATGCATATTTTAATTAATTTAATTTTATTATTTATTATAGACATAGCAGCTGGGTCATCCACCAGACCAGCTGTAGTTGTGGTGGGCCACATACTAGTCTAGGAGGATTAGTGACTATTTAGATTCTACGATGTGATAGATCATGGTAAGAATTTTAAATTTATTTATTAATTAAGTTATTATAGGATCTAATTTTTATATTAAAATTAATATATTTTTGAACTATACAGATACATTATGCAATGTATGTTGATGAGAGATATAGCGGTAACTTATCTTCTCAGCCTCCCTGACCTTGAGGGATGGCTCGGTGCCACCAGAGGGGAGTAGAAGCCAGGTCATAGGATTCGATCATAGCTTCGATCCTCCATCATCTCGATATCCTTCAGCATCCTCGATCACAGGCCTCGACATCCCAAACCTGGAGTGATGCGCACATGAAGAAGGTTGTGCAAAGGCTTCTGAGCCAGCAACCTCAAAGCCTCCTAGATGCCATCCGCGATACGATCGTGGAGCTTCTTTGGGATCTATAGCTGCACAACTGGCTAGGCTCATCATTCCAGCCATCATATTAGATAATTATATTATTAAACTCTTTTACTTATTTTAAGTTTTCATATTTAGAAGCTTCGTATATTCAGATTTGAGTCCGAAAAGAAGACCTAGGGGCTAAAAATTTAAGGTAACCATCCAATCGATGGACTGAGGGTGTCTATAGCTCCATATCATTGAATGAAATATGTATGAATAATTTATTCAAAAATCAAAGAAGTGTATCGAAAAATACATCACCGTATCGAAAGATATGCCTCCATATTAAAATTTACTAATATTATTTTATTTTTTTATTATAGAATATTGGGACATCTAGCTCTAATCCACCAACTACTAGAGAGGAGCAGGAGGAGGAGGAGGAGATGGATGATGACGAGGATCATACCTGATTTTTTTTTGATGTGTTACATTTTTTTGATACTACTTGTAAAAAAATTATGTAATTTATATTTTTAATATAATATATTTTTTAAAATTTTTGATTATCATATTATCTTTGAATTTTAATTATAATAGATATTAAAAATATAATTCACTATAATTAATTAAAATAAATTTTTAAAAATATTATTATTTATTTTTTAAAAATAAAATTAACTACTAACATTGATATTAGTGATGGTAATTATCGTCACTAATAACTATCAGCGACGATATTAGAGATCAAATTATCATCACTAATTATTTTTAAAATATTTTTTTATTTTATTTAAAAGTTAAAAAATTAGAAATGGTATTAGCATCGACGTTGTTGGTTGCTAATAATTATTAATGACGGTATTAGCCATGAAAATACCATCACTAATATTTTTTATTTTTTTTTAAAAAAATATTTAAATATTAAAAAAATTAGTGACTAAATTATTTTATCTCTAAAATCATTGCTAATAATCTTATTAGCAACAGCTTATTTTTTCATCACTAATAATGATAATTAGCGATAATAATTTTTCAAATTAGCTTTTACGATGGTATTAGCGACAATGGGGCTATTAGCAATGGCAGAAGAACTATTAACGATGACAGTTAGCCATCGCTAATAGTCCGAATTCTTGAAGTGTTTCTTTTGTACAATGATATTCTCCTCAGCATTTCTATTCTAGCATTTGAGTTTGGATCTTAAAAAGCTCAATGCTTTACCATATTATCAGCTGCTTCACAGACTTTCGACGTGGACTCCCACCAAACTTTGATTCGTTCATCAAACTCCAGGTTGGTAAACTACAAATTTTCAAAATGAAAAGGTTTATTGGAGGGAGACATACCTTGTAATCCTCACGTGTAATACAAGATGAGAGGAGTGTGATATGAAGTTGTTCGGACTAAAGTTGAGAGTAATGCTAGAGGATATTGCCGATGCCAGTCTAAAGAGACGAAACATCTGTCAAGCTTGGCCAGTGCTATGTTTTGTCTAAGGTTGGACCATGTAAAATGCCGGGTGGTGAGGCTGAGTTCTAAGAGTGAGTTGCGATTTACAAAGTTGAATAAATTTGATGCTAAGGCATTATTACTCTTCCCTTTTTAGTCTTCAGAAAATCTGATTACATTAAAATCCCCCATCAGAACCCATGGTAATTGATGCATTTGTCTTAGTTGCATGAGTTTGGAGAAAAACCATCTTCTTTCTGCTTGCTTGTGGGGCCATATGCATTCATTAACATCCATGTGAACCCCAATGTTTTGCATATGAACTGAGTGGTGATGGAATAGCGACCTTGGCTTAGATGTTGTCTAGCTACTGTAGTGGGATCCCAGCTTGTTAGTAGACCTCCAACTGAGCCAAACACATCCTTTGCATTCTATTCATTTAGCTGTATTCCACATATGCTTCTTTGTAACTGGTGATTCATCTTTTCCTATTTCGTCACTTAAAGGCAAACTATCATACATTTTGAAAGTCAAATGACTTCTCTAATATCACACCTCTTACTTCGTTTACTCAATCCCCTAGTATTCCAGTTTAGGGTTGACATAGCTTATTTTTAAAATAGTGGAGAGAGAAACCCTTATATGTATTCCTGACAAAAGAACTATGTACAAGCTCATATAGAGAAGAGTAGCTATAGGTATCTTGATATATTCGATTCCATAAGAGAGTCTAGACTAATTTTTCAGCAAGGTAGAAGGAAGTATAAAACATGTTTGTGGGTAAACAAAAAGGATCAAAAGTCCGTGCGATGAAGTTCCAGCAGTTCTATTTGAAATCACACAGATTATACCCAAAAACCTGAATAACTCTTATTAAGTACACACTGAGACAATAGCCTTTTTGCAGTGGTGTAGTTCCATCTTTCGAAGCTTTTCAGTGGCTGTGATTTGATTTGTTTGGTTAAGGATGATCCCGCATTGGTTGCTGAGCTTGATGAATTCTGCATTGGTGAGAGAGTTGATGAAGAAAATATCAACTTTCTTGAGGGAATTCTTGATTAATCCCATCATTTTGACTATTTTCTACCCTCAACCTTGCACTACATTTTGAATTGTAGGTAGCCATTAACTGTAGTTGCTCAAGACCATTTCTGCTGGGATCAATGGGTAGGTTGCTAGGGGGGTGAGGGGAAGTAGGGAGTGATGCTAGTCCATTTGGTTGTTTAATAGCATCATGAATCCTAGCAAAGATAGTTGAAACCAGTACCAATGGCTAGCTATTAGTATAGTCTTTGATCAAATTTGGGATAGGGGAGAGGAGGGCAGAGCCCCAATGGTTGTAATCTAGACTAACATTGCAAGAAAGTGGGGTATAGGTTGACTTGATAGTAAGTTTAAGAGAGGTGACTGTATGTAACACTATTAAGTGAAAAGATGTAGGTAGGACTAAAGGTATTGCTGAAAATCCTGGATTAAAGACTAGATTTATTATTAGGGAATGGATGGATGGGTGTAGTTCCTTTTTAGGCTGAAACTGGATCCCATCAATTTGCATTTGGTGGCCTTGGCTTTGTGTGAGTCAGCCTTGAGATGGTCGCCAGCTAGAGGAGGGAGAACCAGTTGCATTATCCTGTCGCTTTGCACTCCTAGTTTTGTCTGCTCTCCTACTATTACCAAACCAGAATTCTAAATCATTTTCGTCACCACTTCTTAAAACATTGTTATCCGATAAATCCCTAAATGAAACCTGCTCAGAGATAAAGTTTAATTTGACCTTCACATTATATATAAAGGGTCCTACTGTAACATCAATTGATTTCGATATATCATCAATATCTTCATAAAAGAACTAGAGATCAAACCTAGTGAGATCCTTCCAGTGTAAACACTTCCTACTTGCTCTGTGCGGGATGCCAAAACTTGAAATACTTGTAGACACAGCCACAAAGTTCCAGCAAACAAGTGGGAGGTTCAAGAGGATGGCACTTACCTTCAGTTTGAGTTTGTGTAAGCCCACCTTGAATTTGATCCTATTGGCTTACCTCTCCTTTGATTTGCCTAGCCATCATTAGTTGGTGAACAACATTCCTTGATGGGTAGGAGACAAAGAAGTGGTTGTCCACCACAAGTTTCCTAGTAGTCCATCTGCCAGGTAACTAGGCTTTGTGTGCTAGTATACTTTGAACATCATCTTCTTTAACCGGCCTTCCAAAAGCTTCGACGAATGCTCTCGTTCCATGTACTGCATGGGAAGTTTCAACCATGTTAGCCGAGATAGGGACAAACACTTTCCTCATGCTTCGTTCAAAAGAAGTGTTGGGACTTTGTTCCTAGACTTGTGGAGATCCTTTCACCAACAACCAATGTCTAGAATCGGTTGGAAACAGCAGCAAACAAGGATGAAGGAGATCTGTGGACGGCGGCTAGGGTTTCAAGTAAGAGAGAGAGGAGGCTAGGGTTTCAAGGAGAAAAGGGTTTTTTTTATTCCTCATATCAAAAATCACATATACAAAGTATATATAGACATCCTGAGTCAATGTGACTCAGCCCAAAAAAAAAACTCTTCTAGGCTAACCCATACATGAAAACACTCATCCAAGCCTAAGCCTTGCATGCTCTCATTCCATGGACTTAATCCCAATCCAAGCCCTAAGTTAGCCACCTTAAGACCTCTCAAACTTGGTCCTAAGATTCCTAGGATCAAACCCTATCCTAGTTCAAATAAAAAACTCCTCATGCTTCTACCTGCAATTGTGGTCGACTCCTGTCGAGATCGAGTCGACCCATCTAGACGGAGTCAACTCCTATAGGGGAATGAGTCAACTTCTTAGTGTGCCAGCCATAGAATCCTAAAACATAATTCTCTATTCCTCTGAGATGGAGTAGACCCCTCTGAGATTGGAGTTGACTCCTCTTGATCCAAGTCGACTCGTCTTAGAACCGAGTCGACTCTAAAACGAGTCAACTCCACTGAGTGCTGGCTCTCTTTAACCCCTTGGATTCTTTTCATATTTTCTCCAAGGATTGGGAGCACCACACTCAACCCTTCAATCTCCACCTTGGTGCTCCAAGGCCTCAACCAACTCCATCCTATCCATCAAGCACATCAATATCACACATTTTTGAAAGTTGTCCCGTTGAAGTACCTTCGTCAGTGCATCCACTGGATTCTTCTTGGTATGAATCTTCACCAACTCTACCTCACCATTTTTCATAAGCTCTTTGATCCAGTGGTATCTGATGTTGATGTGCTTCATCCTTACATGATAGATAGAGTTCTGAGCTAGTAACAATGCACTCTGACTATCATTGTATACCTGATAGCCTCCTGTGTGTGACCCATGTCCAATACCAAGTCCTTCAGCCATAGGGCCTCCTTAGCTACCTCCATGATACTGATGTACTCTGCCTCAGTGGTGGATAAGACCATGATAGGTTACAAGCATGATCTCTACAAAATAGAACATCTAAATGGACTAAATACAAAGCCTGCTATCGATCGCTAGGTGTCCACGTCTCCACCGAATCTACATAACGAACCCTCTTATTAGCCCCCGAGCCTCCTTAGATATATTGGAGAGTCCCTCAACTCCACCTTGCTGTCTATAGTAGATGCCGACTCCAATAGTACCTGCTAAGTATTTGAAGATCTACTTCAGTGCTGGCCAGTACTTCTTATTAGGTTGTGCTATTAACCTGCTGACCTGGTTCTCGCTGCATGGGCGATATCTAGCCTACAATACACCATGGCGTACATAAGACTCCCCACACCAGAGGCATATGACATTCTCTCCATCTCTCGAGCCTCTACCTCAGTCTGTGGTGACATCATCTTCGAGAGTCTGAAGTGCCCGAAAAGTGGCAGCTCCGTCAATTTTGCTTCCTTCATCCCGAACCTCTCCAAGACCTTCTTGATGTAGCCTTTCTGAGATAAATGCAGCACCCTCCTAGTTCAATGTCTAAAGATTTCATGTCTAAGATCTTCCTTGCAGGCTCCAAATCCTTCATCTTAAACTCTCTAGACAAGACTGCCTTTAGTTTTTGCACCACCTTCCTGCTCTTGCATGCTATAAGCATGTCATCCACATAAAAGAGTATGAACACCCTAGACCCATCTTCTAAATATTTAACATAGACATAAGAGTCATACTTGCACCTGAAAAGCCCGATGCACCTAAAAAAGAATTAAATCACTTGTACCATTATCTCAACAATTATTTCAACACGTACAATGATTTTTGCATTAAACTGACCTTCCTTCTACTACTGGCTCTCGAAATCCAAATGGCTGCTCCATGTAGATCTCTCCTCTAGATGCCCATAGAGGAATGCTATCTTGACATCCATCTACTCTAGCTCCAAATCCTGAGTTACTATGATGCTTAGCAGCATTCTAATGAAAATATGCCTGATGACAAAAGAGAAAAGCTCACTAAAGTCGATGCCTTCTTTTTGGGAGTATCTCATGGCCACTAGCCTCACCTTGATCGATACCTCTCTGCTTTGAAGGCCCCTCCTTTCATTAGTAAACCCACTTGCAACTAATGGATTTCTTCCCTTGTGGCAACTACACCAATCGCCATGTCTCATCCTTATGGAGAGACTATATTTTCTTGGACATTGTTTAAACCCACCTCTCTCTATCCTGAATCTCCATTGCCTCCATGTAGGTGTAGGGGTCCCCATTTGCTATCACTAGGGTATATGACACTCTCTCCTCAAAGTCATATCGTTCTGATTGTTTGACATTTTTATTATCTTGTGCAATGCAACCCCGATATTCATCCTAGGTTAAGCTTGCTCCTATTGGACCTCCTAATTTTTTTCATCTATCTGAGCTCTCTCCACCTGTGGAGACACCTTTGGGGAGTGCTCCACCTGAATACCAAGTCATTCTGATGCACTTGCAAGTAGAAAAATAGAATAGAATGTCAGTTGTCCAGTACTATCCTACTAGACCTCCTGTTGCTCCTCCATGCTATCTCGTCTTTGGAGAATTGAATTTTCATCGAAGGTGACATCCCTACTAATAACGACCTTCTTCTTCAAGGGATCCCACAACCGGTATCCCTTAACTCCTCGTAGATATCCTAAAAATACCATCTTCTATGACTTGGCATCCAATTTGCTCCGCTTACTAGCATCGATGTGCACATATGCCATACACCCAAATACACTTAGATAGCTCAACCCAATCCTCCTTCTAGACCATTTCTTCTCTAGAATACCATCATCTAATTTTGTATGAGGAGATCGATTTACTAGATAACAGCTTCCATCCATTGTATCAACCCAAAATGCCTTAAGAAGCCTTGCCTGCAGTCTCATACACCGTGCCTTTCCAGAATGGTTTTGTTGATCATTTCGGCCATCCCATTTTGCTGAGGAGTCTTTCCCACTGAGAAGTACCTTTTTATGCCGTACTCCTTATAAAATACTTAGAACTCCTTGCTGGTGTATTCTCTATCATTGTCGATCGTAGATAGTTCAAGCTCTGACCTACTCCTTCTCCACCTCGGCTTTCTACATCTTGAGTCTAGTGAAGACTTCATATTTTTTCTTTATGAAGAAGACCCATACCTTCCTCGAAAAATCATCTATGAAAGTCAAGAAGTATCTCACCCCATTTTTGGTTGAAATCGAGGCCAATCCCCACACATCAATGTGAACTAGTTCTAGTGGAGCTGCACTGTAGATTGAATTACTGGCAAACTTCACTCTCCTCTATTTTTTCATCTGGCATGACTCACATATCTCTGAAATGCCTCCATCCAAATATGGAATCAGACCATGCTTGCTCAGCTCCATCCCACGATCTTCCATGTGGACTAGGTGGTAATGCCACAACCGATGAGCCCCTACTAGTCCTACATTGCAGCTACATCAGATTCCTCGATCACCATAGATCCTTCCAATCTGTAGAGATTGTTCTCCATCCTTCTACCTCTCATCACCATTATGATCCCATTATAGATATTTAACACTCCGCTCCTGGCATGTCTACTAAAGATGCAATCACTCCACTCTATGTAGCTCAATGACACTAGATTTTTCTTCAATTCTGGAACGTGCTTCACATTTGTGAGAGTCTGTATCATCCCATCAAACATCCTCATTCGAATACTTTCAATATCAATGACTTTGCATGGATGATCATCTCCGAGTGTTATGCTCCTCTCATCAATCTTGGTGTATGTCACAAATCAAGACCAATTTGGGGTGTAGTGATGCGAACATACTGAATTTATGGCCCATACATCTGCGTATCACTTGTGACCATCTGATACAACCAAGAGATCGTCCTCCACCTTACTATCAGCTACCATACTCAATGCATCAGATCCTCCCTTATCTTCCTTCTTGTTCTTCAACTATGGGCAATTTTGTTCGAAGTGCCCGATCTTGTTGCACTTGTAGCACTTGGCTTCTTTCCTATTCCTACTCTTCTAGGACTTTGACCATCTCCTTAACTTGCCTCTTTTCTTTTCTCTTCATGATCTCTCTCCTACGACCAAGCCCTCCTGAGAAGCACCTTCCTTAGTCAACTTCTTCCGCTGTTCATTAGACCGTAGCACCAAGATCATGTCTTTATACTCTAGAGTCTCCTTGCTGTAGGGTAACGTCATTACTAATGGATCATAAAATGGGGGCAGCGAGTATAATAATAGCAACGACTTATCTTTCTCCTCCATCTTCACCTCGATGTTCAGCAACTCATTACACATCTGATCAAAATTTTTGGATATGACCCAAGGCATCTCCGCCATCCTGTATCCAAAGGCTGTGCAGTCTCTTCTTCAATATTAGCTTGTTGTACATATTTTCTTCCATATACATGGTATGCAAACTTCGACCATAAATCATTCAAGATCCTCTCCTCTAACACCGAAGAGAGCGCCGCATCCGCCAAATATCCTCTAATCATAGAACAAGCCTTCTTTTCCAGGAACATCCACTGATGATTCGACATTTCTTTAGGCTTCTCCTTCAACGATCCAAATCTGTTTGAATCCGGAGATCTTCTACCCAAACTTTCTATATGGAAAAGTTTTCTTTTCCATTAAACTTTTCAAAATTGGCTCTCATATTTCTTCCCATAGTTAGATCCAAACCAAAACACAATACAAAGTCCAAGTAATTTGAAAAATACCTTGACAGGATCCTTGCTGAAATTTTAGTATCTGAAGATCTTCAACTTCTGGTGCTTTCTTCTTCCTCCATGTAACACAGATTTTGATACCAATTGTTGGGACTTTATTTTTGGACCTATGGAGATCCTTGCACCAGCAACCAACCTTTAGAATCAGGTTGGAGATGGCAGCAAACAAGGATAAAGGAGATGTATGGACAGTGGTTAGGGTTTCAAGTAAGAGAGAGAGAGAAAAGAGAAAAAGAAAATCAGATTTTAGAAAGAAAATGATTTTTTTATTTTTTATATCAAAAATTATATATACAAAATATATACAGGCACTGAGTCAATGTGATTAAATATTGAAAAAAAATTTTGAAGCTAATTTATAGATACAAATACTTACTTAAATTTAAATTTTATATGCTTTTGACTCATTGGTTTAATTTTCGACATCATTATGTTCGTCTTCTTTGCCACTTGTTTTCTTCTTACGTTCCTCACATGCTCAACGGTTGGTCTCCAGGAGGGAGTGAGATCAGAAATGTAGCGTCTCAGATCACCGTCGTCTTTATTGTCTTATGTGCCAGAGTTACGGGTGATTGGGGACAAAAAAAAAAAAACTCCGGCACGTACTTGCATGAGGGCGTGACGCTTCTCGCATCCGAGTACCGTACTCGAAAATTTTGTTTTTTCTTTGTTGATGTTTTATACATTAATTAATATTTACTTTTTTATAAACACACACAACTCATCTTTTTGATACTATCTTTTGTTACCATCTGGAAAGAAAAAGACATACAGCTGGAGTGCATTTAGCCGAAGCAGAGTAAATTTAATAATTTTTTATCATATATCTTGTAGTGGACTGAACGGTTGTATGATCCTGTCGCCGAAAATACATATAAAAATATTAAAGTTTTTTTGGTACATTAAAAATATTAAAGTCCGGGCACCTTTCGTACTAAGTTTCCAGTTATTAAGATAAATTATAATGATGTCTCCAACTTTTTTATGATTTATATTTATACACCACAAAAATTTTAATTTGTTAAATTTAATCTTAAAATTTAGATTCTTGTTGCAGTCCAACAATTCAGAAAAGGGCAATACGATCCTAATATAATACTAGATTTTTAATTTCTACATGGTTATCAAAGTAAAAAAATAATTTATTGTAGTTTTAATTCATCATTTTAGAAATTTTGGCACAGTTTTAAAGCAGTAGGAATTTTTATAATAATTTCTATACGGCTTTTAAAGCTGCAAATATAATTATGTCTTCCACGGTTTCATAACAATATAATTTTCTTTTGAAGATTTATTTTTTTAAAAAAACCTTTTGTGAGGGAGAGAGTTTTCTAATTGGGACACAATCTAAGCAAATTTTAAGTACCATTTATATATGCAACTAGTAGCGCCCAATTCGATTACATTCTTAGTTTATTGGTGGTATACATGGCACATACATTATTATATCATAATTTTATATTTTAAAAAAATATTATAAAAGAAAAATTTATAAAAAAATTTGAATATTAAAAGTTTTATCCACTACAAAAAAATTAGATATTGGTGATGACAACTTTGCCACTGCTAAAAGCAATTTTTACCAATGACAAATGACGACCAACAATTATATCATCATAAAAAAAAAAAAAAACTTATTAGCGATGAAATTTTTAACTTTTAGCAACTACAACTTAAAGTTGCTAATAAAAAATAATATTATTTTTTAAAATTTAATTTTATGATTATTAGCAATGAAGTATATTTATTAGTGATGGCATATTATCATTGCTAATAAAAAATAATTTTATTTTTTTAATTTAGTTATATGATTATTAGCGATGGTGCCTTATCGCCACTAGTAAAAAGTAATTTTATTTTTTAATTTAATTTTATAATTATTAACAACAAAACATACTTATTAACGATAGTATCTTACCATTATTAATAAAAAATAATTTTATTTTTTAATTTAATTTTATGATTATTAGCGATGGAGCATATTTATTAATGATGGTGTCTTGCCATCACTAATAAAAAATATTTTTAATTTAATTTTATAATTATTAGCGATGGAGCATATTTATAATTAGCGATGGCACCTAAGTACCATTGTTAATAGAAAGTAAACTTTTTAAATTAAGTTTTTTGATTATTAGTGATGGAGCATACTTGTTAGTGACGATGCTTTGCCATCCCTAATAAAAAAGTAATTTTATTTTTTAAATTAATTTTATAATTATTATAGATAGAGCATATTTATTAGCGATGATGTTTTACCATTGCTAATAAAAAGTAATTTTATTTTTAAAATTTAGTTTAATGATTATTAACGATGGAGCATACTTATTAGCGACGATATCTTTTCATTGCTAATAAAAAATAATTTTATTTTTTAATTTAATTTTATAATTATTAGCGACACCATCTTATCATCGTTAATAAAAGTAATTTTTTTAATTTAGTTTTATGACTATTAGCGATGGTGCATACTTATTAGTAATGATGGCACTTTACCATCCCTAATAAAAAGTAATTTTTTTAAATTTAGTTTTATGATTATTAACAATGGCATTTTATCGTCGCTAATAAAAATAATAATAATTTTGATAGGTCTATTGAACTGATGGTATACTCGCATGATAGAGTGTTTATTTGCTTATTAAAAATAATATTAAGAAACAGGAGCCCATAATTTACTTCGATGATATTATCAAAACTCACTTTACTATAGATGGGCTATCATCAGTCCTAGGGGTGCAAATCAACTAAGCCAGAAATAGGTTGCTTGGGCTTAACCCGTTTCAATTATTATTGAACTTCAATAGCATAATATTTAATTTAAAATCTTGCAAACCTAATCAAACATATATAATTTTAATAATATTATATTTTATATAATATATATTATTATTTAATATTTTAAAATTTAATATTATATTATAATATATTTTAATGATTAGGATTTAGATTTGAGTTTGAATTTGGCTCAATTGATACTTCATGCGCTCTTGTCATGAGAGCGATCAAAGATAAAAGCTAACCAACTACTACTCCATAGAACAGGATGAATCAGATCAAGTCCTCAAGGATCTAAGATAGTTATTTTAAAAAAAAAATAAAAGAAGACTTGATTATTTTTAAGAGTTGAAAAACTAATCTGATTGATAAAATAATACTTAAAAAAATTTTAATGAGTCCAATATAGAAGAAAAGCCTTAGAAAATCAAATCTTTTTATAAAATAGATGTCATATGCATTTCCTGCTGCAGCATCGCTACTTGTGATTTCAGTTGATATAACTTATCTTTTTTCTGAATACGGACCGTATCCTCAGATCATGGTTAGTCCCTTAGAGCATAAGCTATCTAACTAAATCTCATAAGTAAAAAAAGAGAATCTATTCTTTCTGATATTATATATCTTTTATCTAAGTACACACCGTATCCTCAAATTACGATGCATCTCTTAGAGCATAAATTATTCAAAATAGATCTTTATAAATGAAGCAAAAAAATAGTACACTTTTAAGTTTTAAATAAATCAGATATTTTATTAATAATAAAAAAGAGATACATAAAATAGATCAACATCAAACCATCTGTTTACAAGATTCATCTTTCCTCCTGAGATGATAGAGCCTAACCATGTATAGAAGGGATGTCGTCTGTCATTGCCATCTTCTTGCTTCTAACCCATAGAAGAAAAAGAGAAAGAAGAGAATTTTGTGGAGGAAGAAGAAGAAAGAAAGAAAAGGGGAGACTTAAGTGGGAGAGAGAGAGGAGGTGTGAAGGCTAAGGCTAGATGGAGATGGATGGAAGGGCTTGCTTTTGGTTGAAGCCTTAGAGGCTTTTTATAGATGCTAGAAGGTAGGAGAATTTGTTGGTTAAGCAATATGGAACTATTGTTATGATAGGAATGGATGGATGAGATGAAGTGTACATGAAAAATCTTTGATTTGGTGTGGACTTCTAATTGGAATATGAAAAATATGGTAAGAAGGAAATAGCATGTGACTTATTTCTCTCTTTGGCATTTTTTTCTCTCTTATGATCCATGTTAAATTAGTTTGGGATAGCACATGTGAGGTCTTTGATTCAATCATTTTCAATTCAAACCCTTAAAGCAATTATCTTTTTTTTTAGCCCTTGGATCTTTAATGAATTGCTTCCTAGCCATTGATCGTGACTAAACCCCTTGAGTTGTTTGCTCTTAGCCCATTAGATATCTGATTTTTGCTTTGATTTTAAGCTAATTTGAGTCTGGATTAGCTTATATGAGCCTAATCTTCTAATTACCTATAAAAAAGATTAAGATGCATCAAATTCAACTAATAAATATACAATGCAACAATATTTAGTGCTTCTTATTACAATATATCAAGTGCTTATCACTCCTTCCAACTTGAACTTTACTCATCCTCGAGTAAAAGAAAGATTAGTGTCATACACCAATGTGCTAAGTCGTTAATATCTTTAGGTAATTTCAGAGAAATTGGTGTATAACAAGAAGCTTAGTAAAGTATATTCTTGAAAAATTAAGGCTGTCCGATAGAATAGCTAAGAGAAGAATATTGAATTTTCTTTCTAAATTTTTTCTTGGTCTACTCCTATCTTTATCCATGGTTTATCTTAATCTAAGATAGGTTTGTGGTTTGTACTTTTGTCCATTCATTCTTTCATGCTTTTTTTTTTGAATGTTTATAGTTTGTGTAATGCTTTGGCCTATTGGCATTCCATTCGATCCATGTAACGAGTTTTAGGTCAATGACTCCCAAACCAGTTGGTTTTAGGACATTAGGTGTAGAATACCCCTCAGATTTACTAACTCGAGTCTACTAGGTTATGGACTAAAGTAGTTGTATAGCAAAGTTTCTTCACATTGCCCACTTTGTGACGTGAACATCATTGCTTACTTATGCAACGGAATTTGGTTACTCAGTGAAAGACCAATGTTTAGAATTTGCTCTTCTTTCTTTTCTCTTTTTTTTTTTGAATATATTGTAGGCATCAGGACATCCCATTTATACCTATAAAAGATAGACTCCTCTTTGGACATTAATATCAGAGTGATTAGAACTAAAAATCAATTCTTATTCTATACTTAACCATCTAATGGATTTTCTTAATATGCAGTCCGTTGACACTTTATAGTTTATCTAGACTATCCATCAATTGCTACTGAGATGCCTAATTCCTCTCAATTCTAAAGCATAGTCGATTTATAGACACTCATATCTTTCCAAATTTTAAGTTTTTATCCCCTACCCCCCAACTTAATCGATATTGTCTTCAATGAAGTAGAAAAGGCAAGAGTATAAATAAGAAAATAAATAGAAGTTGAAGGAAAGAATACACCTGGTGATAATGTGCTCCAAGTTGAAGGTGATCTAGTGTGATGTTGGCTTGAAAGTTCGAAGTATGAAGGTATGTACCTCTATTTATTTAATAAAAAAATATAAATATATATTATGATTTAAAAAAATTAGGTTGCCTCCCAATAAGTGCTAAGTTTAATGTCTTCAGCCAGACATCTTAGCCTTACTAAGGTTCATACAATATCATAGTCTCCTCTATTTCTTCAGTGGCCAGCTCCAAGAATGATTTTATTCTTTGACCGTTTACTTTAAAAGTGGTACTATTATTTGAATTTTCAATTTCAACAACTCCATATAAAAAAATTTTCTTGACTGTGTATGGCCCAGTCCATTTCGATCTTAATTTTTTTGGAAAGAGGTGAAGCCTAAAATTATATAGGAAAACTTTTTATCCAGGCTTAAAAGATTTTCTAATAATTGCTTGGTCATGGAATGCCTTAGTTATTTCTTTATATATTTTAGCATTCTCGTAGGCTTCATTCTTAATTTTCTTAAGTTCATTTATCTGTAATTTTCTTTGTTCTCCAGCTACATCCAAATCTATGTTCAATTTTTTGATTGCGCACATTATCCTATGTTCGAGTTCTACAGGCAAATAACATGCCTTGCCAAACACAATCCTAAATAGTGACATTCCTAAATTGATCTTGTAAGCTGTGCGGTATGCCCAAAGTGCTTCTACAAGCTTTAGTGACTAGTCCTTTCTATTTGTGCTCACTGTCTTTTCTAGGATCTATTTGACTTATCAATTTGGGACCTCAACTTGTCCACTAGTCTGGAGGTGATAGGGTGTGGCCAATTTGTGGATAATATGATACTTCTTCATCAGTGATGCAAAGGCTCGATTGTAGAAGTGTATTCCACGGTCACTGATGATAGCTCTTAGAATACCAAAATGGGAGAGGATATATTTCCTAAAAAAATTTGACAACAGTCTTACTGTCATTGGATCGACATGGCACTATCTCTATCCACTTGGACACGTAATCCATGGCTACTAGAATATACTCATTTCCGAAAGATTTTGGAAATGGTCCCATGAAATCGATTTTCCATACATCAAAAAATTCCATAATCAAAATCGGATTCATTAGCATCGATCTCTCTTTATGATCCAGCCTACTTGTTGGAACCTAATACAACTCTTGTAGTAGTAATAGGCATCTCTAAATAAGTTAGGCCAATAGAATCCGCTTTGGAGCACCTTGGTGGCTGTCCTTTTGGCTCCAAAATGACCACTACATGCTTGGTCATGACAAAATGATAGAATACTTCTAATCTCATGGTCTGGGATACATCTTCTAATGATTTGGTTAGAACATTATTTGAATAGGTAAGGATCATCCCAAATGAAGCACTTCACTTAAGAAAAGAATTTATTTTGTCTTAAGTAGTCCAGTGCATGGGGATCTCATCGATGGCTAAGTAATTGACTATATCAGTATACCATGGTTCGATCGTCACGGACATAAGTTGCTCGTCAGAAAAAATTCTCTAATTGGTGGTTCGTTAGAGGGTACCTTTATTAATTGGGATAGGTGATTAGCTATTAAATTTTTTATTCCTTTCGTATCCTTGATTTCTAAGTTAAATTCCTGGAGCAGCAAAATCTATCGGATTAAGCATGCCTTGGCATCTTTCTTTGCTAAGAGATGTCTAATAGTTGAGTGATCAGTGTACATAATGGTATGCGATCCAACCAAATAGGCTTTAAAATTCTCAAGTGCAAAAATGATGGCCAAGAACTCCTTTTCAGTTGTTGAATAATTAAGCTATGCATCATTGAGGGTTCTACTGGCATAATAGATGACTTGCAATAGCTTATTGATTATCTATCCCTGAACGGCTTTGATAAAGTGGTCAGATGCATTATATATAAGTTCAAAGGGCTGAGTCTAGTCAGGTGGGTGTACAATTGGGGCTGAAGTTAGTTTCTTTTTCAGATGCTCGAAAGATTCGAGACATTGGGGAGTAAACTCGAACTTGATTTCCTTCACTAAGAAATTTGTCAATGGATTATCTGGCTAAAATTCTTGATGAACCTCCTGTAGAAACCACCATATCCTAAAAATGAATGAACTTTCTTGACTAAATTATATGGTGGAAGATTTGCAATTAGATCAATCTTGGTTTTGTCCACTTCAATGCCTTTCTTTGAGATCACATGGCCAAGAACTATGCCTTGTTTGATCATAAACTGGCATTTTTTTTTAATTAAGCACTAAGTATTTTTCTTTACATCTTTTTAAGACTAATCTTAAATGATGTAGGCATTCAAAAAAAATAGAGTTAAAAATGAAAAAATCATCCATAAAAATCTTAAGAAATTGCTCCATCATGTCCAAAAGGATGCTGATCATGCATCTTTGAAAAGTAGATGGAGCATTACACAAACCAAAGGGCATGCATCTATAGGCGAAAGTTCCAAATGGGCACGTGAATGTGGTCTTTTCTTGGTCCTCTGGTTCTATAGGAATTTGATTATATCCAGAGTTCCATCCAAAAAGCAATAAAACTCATGTCCAACTAATCTCTCTAACATCTGATCGATGAATGGTAGGAAAAAATGGTTCTTTCTTGTGGCCGCATTTAGTTTTCTATAATCAATACAGACTCTCCATCTAGTTTGAACTCTCGTCGGCACAAGTTCATTTGTTTTATTTTGGACCACTATGACCCCAGACTTTTTAGAGACTACTTGGATTGGGCTAACTCTGAGCTATCTGAAATTACGTAGATAATTTCATTATCTAACAGCTTAAGAATTTCTTTCTTTACTACTTCCTTCATAGCTGGGTTTAGCCTTCTTTGGGGGTCTCTAGTTGGCTTGGCATCCTCCCCTAGGTGAATTCGATGTTGAATAATTGAAGGGCTAATCCTCTTGATGTCAGCCATGGTCCAATCTATTGCTTCTTGATTTTCTTTAAGGATGGTCAATAATTCTTCCTCTTGCATGGGGTCTAGATATGCTGAAATAATTATTGGCAGGATTTTGGATAGACCTAGGTAGCTATATTTGAGGTGCTTGGAGAGTGATTTTAGCTCTAACTTTGGTGCTTCCTCAACTGATGGTTTGGGCAGTGGTTCGACTATTAACTCAAGTGGTTCCACTGAGGGCTCCTATCTTAATTCCATCCTATGCTTGCTGATTGTAGCGACTTCATTAACCTCTTCGAATTCTTGGTCCATCAAGAGTTCAAAGTCAAACTCTTCATTGCTGAGGTCAATGGGTTGATATGCATTATCTTGAATCCAGTTCAGATCATTTATTTCGGTCAGGTGGAAGACGTTCAAATCTATTGACATGTTACCAAAAGAAAGTTTCATTAGTCCATTTTGATAGTTGATTTGAGCATTATCTATGACTAAAAATGGTTTGCCTAGAATGATCAAGATTTGATACTTCGGATTTAATATAGATTCAATCTCTAAAATCATAAAATCCACTGGATAGATGAAGTCACTAATTTTGATTAGCACATCCTCAACTATTCTCCTTGAAACTTTTAAGGACCGGTCTGCTAGTTGTAAAGTCATCCCTATTGGCTTGAGTTTTTCTAATCCTAATTGCTCGTATACGAAATACGATAATATGTTAACACTCGTTCCTAGATCTAACAGAGCCTTATCGATTAAGGTTTCTCCTACAATGCATGAGATGGTGGGGGACCCTGAGTCTTTGTATTTTACTGGTATGTGGTTTGACAAGTATGAACTTACACTAGCTACTAGAAAGGCTCTCTTAGGCACATTGGTGGTCTTTTTCTTAGTATACAGATCCTTAAGGAATTTAGCATAAGCAAGGACTTGTTGGATCATATCTAGCAAGGAAATGTTCATCTTAACTTGTTTGAAGACCTCCAAGATCTTATCTAATTAGATTGAGTTTTGGTTGGAACTAAGTCTATTAGGGAAAGGTGCAACAACCTTAGTAGTTGCTCCATCAACTCCTAGTAAGAGCTCTGCTATCAAATTTGGTGCTGCATCAGGTTCTGATGCCTTGGATTTTTTAAATTTGCCTTGATCAGATAGTGGTTCAGATAGTGGGTCTTCTATTTCTTATTTCATTTTAGGTGTGTCCATGAGGTTATCTATTTATTTTCTAGATCTTAGTGTGTGAATGGCATTTAGTTGGTTGATCTGGGATCCTTGTTAGGATAGTTGGTTGTTTTGGTTCCTAAGGTTAGCCTCGGGTTGACTTAGTAATCTATCATTTTCTCTTTCACTAACTATAGTGGCTAACTGACCTAGCTACATTTCAAGATGGGCAATTATCTGGGTATTTGCATTTAATAACTGATCCATGGTTTGCATAAAATTATTTAATGTAGATGTAGTTTCAGAAGTTGATTTAAATAAGACTTCCAATCCCTTTTCTAAAGTATTGAACCTTTTCTCTTGACCAAATCCTGGTGGATCGGCTGGTGCTTGGTTGGTCCTTAGATAGGGTTGGTTTGGGACATGATTGCCTAAATTGGAATCTTGTGACCATGAAAAATTTGGATGGATTCTCCATCCCGGGTTATATGTTCGTGCATAAGGATCATTTATAAGTCTTTAATAGGCTACGTTTACTTGTGCAAGCCCATCTTTGACTGGGTCTCCTAGTGAAGGACATTCTTTTAAGATGTGGTTTGGCATTCATTGTTTGGACTTGCTGTATCCCACCTCTTGTTGGTGTGGGTTTTGCGATTTTTTTAGTCGACTCCCATTGCAGACTCTTTTTTGTAAGATCTTTTAGAAATTGCCAGGCCTCGTCGGATTTCTTATACATAAATTGGCCCTGGCACATTGATTCTAATATTGTTCTAGAATTTGGATCTAGACCTTCATAGACAATTTGGCACAATCTTCAAATCTCTATACCATGATGTGGACATTGACTTAGGAGATTTTTAAATCGATCTAGGCACTTTCAGAAAGACTCTCCCCCAAGTTGGTAAAACTGGTTAATCTCGTTTCTAAACTTTGCTGCCTTATAATCAAAAAAAAAATTTCTTAAGAACATCTTTATGAAGCCTTCCCATATCATGATTGACTGGTTGGGTAGGCTGTATAACCATTTCTTTGCATTGTCCTTAAGTGCAAAATTGATCAGCCTAAGTTTTATGGCAACTTGTGACATTTGGTATATTCTCATAGTTTCACAAACCTCCTCAAATTCTCTAATGTAAATATAGGCATCCTCAATTCTGATAAATTTGGAAAGCATATTAATTATTTGAGATTTAATTTCAAAATTATAAATCGTAATCTTGGGGAGTCTCATACAAGATGGTTGGGCAGTGCCCATAGGGTAGCATAGGTTTTTAAGAAATTTAGATTCTTAATTGGGTTCACCCATGATGGTCTCGATAATTTCTTGACTTGAAATGGGATTTGATTCAATTCTCATAAGTCGATCAGATTTCCTTTTTCAAGTTGCAATTTTGCAAAATTTTATTTTATTTTATTATTTTTTAATAGAAGAAGAGAGAAAAGGAAGGAGAGATAGATAAGAAAAGAGTTCTAGAGATGAGTCCTATAGAGTTCTAAATCTAGAGATGAAAGAGAAGAGTCAAAAAAAATAGTTAATGTTTGGATGTTAATTGCAATCAAGTTAGACAAGCAAAGACTCTCTACCCTAGGGTTAACTTAGATCTAGATAGCTCCTAACTTTCAAGACCGTCTTTGAGCACTCCAAGTCCAAAACTGACTAACTGACTCGGCTAGATAAGTATAAGATATGAAAGATTTTCTACTTATTGCTTTTCTTAGATACCAACTTAGTTGGCCATGTCAGACAATGAAACCAATTGAAAACCATCTTCTTAAACTACTTGCCTTAGACATCAAGCAATTAATCAATCTGAACCCGATCCAACTCTAGGGCTTTCTCATTCTATTAATTTTAAAATTAAGGCTTGGATTAGTGTAGAATGATGGATGTGATTTTTGGGCTAAGAAATGATGATCAAATCCCTACCTTATTTGATTAATGGGTTAATGCCCTTAAGGTTAATTATGGAGATGAGATGCAAAATAAGAGGATGTCCAATACAAGTAAGAATCTTTTAATATTTAATTAGTTTCTTTATTTTAGTTAAGTATTTTATGATATTTTATTTTCTTTTTATTTTATATTATCTTTAAGCAAGTAAGGATAAGAGGTAAGTTTTAAATTAAGTTAATTAGGTGTGAACAGATTTATAAAATCTAACTAAATAAGAAGGAAATTATGCAAAGATTAAAAAAGTAACTAGATAACCTACAAATAAAGCAAGAACTCAAATCTACTTTAAGAGCAATAAATTAAAAGGTAAAAATATATTCTTATATCTAGAGAATGTATTAAAAAAAAGTAAATAAAAGAAAGGTCTAAAAAAGGTTGAAAATTAAATCTATATAAAGGGCAAAAAAATATTTTAGTAAAAAAATAGTAAAGCAATCTAAAATAGAAAAAAATATATAAATAAATAAAGATCTAAAAAATAGTAAAATATATTTTCTTCTTTTCTCTTTTTTTAGATCTACAATAATAAGAAGCAAATATTAGAATTAAGAAGGGAGGAGATCACAAAATAAAATAACAAAGATATATATTTTTTTTAAATCAACCGTGCCAAGATCCCGACAACGATGCCAAAATTTGATGCACTCTTATCGTGAGAGCGATCAAAGATAAAAGTTAACCGACTACTACTCCATAGAATAGGATGAATCGGATCGAGTCATAAGGAATCTAAGGCAGTTGTTTTAAAAAAATTTAAAAAAAGCTTGATTAATTTTAAGAGTTGGAGAACTAATCTGATTGATAAAATAATATTTAAAAAAACTTAATAAGTCCAATATAGAAGAAAAGCCTCAAGAGATCGAATCATCTTGTAAAATAGTTGTCATATCCATTTCCTTCTGTAGCACCACTACTTATGATTTTGATTGGTATAGCTTATCTTCTTTCTAAGCATGGACCGTATCCTCAGATTACGATTAGTTCCTTAGAGCATAAGCTATCTAACTAAATTTCACAAGTAAAAAGAGAGGATCTATTCTTTCTGATATAATCTATCTCTTGTCTAAGTATGTACCGTATCCTCAAATCACGATGCATCTCTTAAAGCATAGATTATTCAAAATCTAAATCTTTATAAATGAAGCAAAAGAAAATAGTATAATTTTAATTTTTAAATAAATTAAAAATTTTATTAATAATAGAAAAGAGATATATAAAATAGATCAATATCAAACCATCTATTTACAAGATTCATCTTCCCTCCTGAGATGATAGAGCCTAACCACGCATAGAAGGGATGTCATCCACCATTGCCATCTTCTTACTTCTAACCCACAGAAAGAAAAAAGGAAGAAGAGAGTTTTGTGGAGGAAGAAGAAGAAAGAAAGGAAAGTGAAGACTTAAGTGGGAAAAAGAGAGAAGGTATGAAGGCTAGGGCTAGATGGAGATAGATGGAAGGGCTTGCTTTTGGTAGAAGCCTTAGAGGCTTTTTATAGATGCTAGAAGGTAGGAAAATTTGTTGGTTAAGCAATATGGGACTATTGCTATGCTAGGAATGGATGGATGAGATGAAGTGTACATGAGAAATCTTTGATTTGGTGTGGACTTCTAATTGGGGCATGAAAAATATAGTAAGAAGGAAATAGCATGTGACTTATTTCTCTCTTTGACATTTTCTTCTTTCTTATGATCCATGCTAAATCAGTTTGAGGTGGCACATGTGGGGTCCTTGATTCATTCATTTTCAATCCAAATCCTTAAAGAAACTATCTTTCTTTTTGGCCCTTGGATCTTAAATGAATTGCTTCCTAGCCATTGATCGTGACTAAACCCCTTGAGTTGTTTGCTCTTAGCTCATTAGATATCTGATTTTTACTTTGATTTTGAGCTAATTTGAGTCAGGATTAGTTTATATGAGCCCAATTTCCTAATTACCTGCAAAAAAAATTAAGAAGCATCAAATTCAACTAATAAACATACAATGCAATAATATTTAGTGCTACTTATTACAATATATCAAGTGCTTATCAATAGTCAAGTCGGTCTTGAGTTTTTTTTTTTTTTATCAAGATGAGTTTTTTTTTTATGAAGATTTATCGGATGGACAATGAAAGAAAAGATACATCAGTGTAGGAATTACCTTCAAAGATAACTTATAAGACATGAAATTGAAAGATGATCTAGGTTTACTAAATTTTTTTCTGACTTGATCTGACCTGAATTCAACATTGGATCCAATATGTAACCATAGAACAAATAGAGTGGGTTATACATGAACCCAACCTGATCTGGCCAAATCCAAATAATCCAATGGGGCAAAATTTTTGACCATGGATCCGACCCGATCCGAGCTTCTATTGGGTTGGGTCTGGGTCAAACATTAGGACTCGATCAAGAAATCTGATCTAATCAGGGTCACTTATTACCTAGTCCAACCTTTATACCAAAAAAAAAAAAAAAATCCTTCCTGTGCCCTCATATTCCACCACCCATCTTCATTTTTCCTCACCCCCTCTTTCCCCTGCCTTCAGTACCCCTGCTGCCCCCCTCTTTCTCCTGCCTTCAGTCCTCCAATCCCCTTTCCCCCACCATGTTGCCGAATTTGACGTCCCCAGGCACCTGTCCACCTCTCGGAGCCTCTGACCACCTCCCCGAGATGCCATTCGCCTCCCACCTTTGTGAGCCCTCGGCTGTCTCTCGCCTCCCCGAGCCCTCGGCCACCTTCTGTCTTCCCGATCCCCTGGCCGCCTCCCACCTCCTGCATCCCTGAGCCCCCCATCCTCCAGCTCCCACCACCTTGAGCCCCCAATCGCCTCCCATATCTCCAAGCCCCCATCCTCGAGCCCCTGGTCTCCTCCCACCTCCTCGAGCCCCCAACCATGAGCCCCTAGCCACCTCATGCCTTTCCAATTCCTCCGACTGCCTCCAACCTTCCTGAGCCTCTGGCCATCTCTGCCTCCCCGAGCCCCTGACCGCCTCTCACCTCCCTAAGCCCCTGACCACCTCTCACCTCTCCAATCCCTCGACTGCCTCCCACATTTTCGAGCCCCCGGCCACCTCCTGCACCTATCCTCGAGCCCGTGGCTGCAAACTCCTAGCTGCCTCCCACCTTCTTAAGCCCCTGACCAATTAAAATATAATTATTTATTACTATGATTAAAATAAATTTTAAAAAATTTAATTATAATTTTTTAAAAAAATTTTAAAAAGCTATTAGCGACAGAAAATGCCATCGCTAATAGTTTATTAAAATTTTAATTAAAAAATATAATTATAATTTTTTTAAAAAATTTTAAAAAATATTAGCGATGGGATATGTCGATGCTAATATTTTTAAAATTTTAATTAAAAAATAAAATAAAAAAGTATTTGTGATGGTATCTCCCGTTACTAATACCGTTGCTAATTACTATTATTAGAGATGAGATTTTTGCTATCGCTAATAATATTAATTAGTGATGAGGTTATTTTTATCAGCCTTTTATTGATGGAAAATCGTTGCTAATAGTATTAGCAATGGCAAACTGATTATTAGTGACGGCAATTGGCCATCACTAATACCCAATTTTTTTATAGTGCTCAAATTGAGGTGTGTGAAGAACACTACCATAAGAATATAATCCATCTTCTCATATAGGTCTACAATGATAACATCCCCAAGATATAATAATCTGACTCAACTTGATTCTTCTCTAATGAGCATGATTAATTGGGAGGCTAAACTCTATCAACTTTGATAATAACTTTCCTAAGATTTGCCCCTAGCTAAGCATACCCTTTACCTAAGGGATAAAAGAGCTGGAGATTTTATATATGCTGGGATGAGAAAAATGGTTTAGAATAGAAGGCATTCAAATGTTTCCTCATCTACTGAAGGTCCATATCAAGAATGTCCCTTAGCTGTAAGAAATGATAGTGCAACCAAACTCAATCAAGGGTACAAATGGTTTAGATTGACCAGTGGCTCGATCCACTAAGAATCGATCTGAACTATTTTAAAGGACTTTTGGGACTGGGTCAAGTTTTAAAATTAGACCTATACTTTTTAGGTTAGGTTTAGGTTTACTAAACTCTGACCCGACCTAACCTACTTAGCTTTTTGGATTGATTTAGATCTTATGCTTAATGATCTGACCAACCTGAGCTTCATAAGTCCTAAGTACCAATCCATCACTCGAACCCCATGCCAAATCACTCATTCGCTCTCTCAGAGTTAGATCTTCATCTCTCGACTCTTTCCTAATTCCCAAATCACTATCCCTATCTTGCAGACTCCAATGCCACTTGGTTCCTTCTCGATCAATCTTTTCTGCCAAATCCTAGATCTTGTAGTGGCCAGCGAATCAGTCTCTTTGATATCCGATGACTTTGACATCTAATGAGGCAATGACTTCAGCATGCTCGGCACTTCGTCTAGAGTTATGCCCTTCTTTGAAATCCTAGATCGTATGTCTCGGTTGACATCAACAACTTCATTCTCCCTTGTTCTCCTACATCCTCACTTGAAACTTTGGGTCTTTGCTTACATTGTCCAATATCCTCCCTTCAAAACCTTAGGTCTTCACCTACTTTGTTCTTCTCCATCCTCATTTCTTTCCTCGCCATGTCCTCCTCGCTTGGATGGCAATGATTGTCATCATTATCATAGCAAATAATAATTAATACTTGGTGTTGACCCCATGATTAATTTTGATGATTGCCAAACTTTGAGTGTTTAAGTATTTAACCATGTGTTTCATGAGTGGATGTAGGTCTTTTCAAGTATTTAATTTGAAGAATCATTTTAAGAAAAGATCTACAAAAATTCATCAAGTCAGGATTCTTAAAAAAAAAGACTTTTCTTAAGCTTCCAAAGATTAGAAGAAAGAGAGCTCTTTGATCAAAATAAAGAAGATATAAAGTAAAAATCAAATAAAAATTAAATTCACTTGATTGGTGCAAAAAATCCCTCAAAATAGCTCTAGAGCAATTTTTGAGATATCTCAAAATTTTTTTGAGAGCTCTCGAGTGGATTGGCACATCCAAACATAGTTTTGGCATGATTTCAAGAGATCTCGAGTTGAACTCAAGATGTCTCGATCTTAAGAGATAGAAACTTAGTTTCTGTACTCTAAAAATGAGAGATCTCGTAGGATTCTCGAAAGATCTCGTGATTCCGATGAGACTTCTCGATTTAGAACTGAAAGATCTCAAATCTGGCAAGAGATTTCATGAAAAATCGAGAGGTCTCATTTTACACGGACAGCCTTCAATGAATAGTTTTGCAATGACTATTTTTTAATCCCAATGGCTATTTCAGAGCTCCCAATGACTAGAACTCTCCCCCAACCATCTCTAAAGATATTTAAAAGGTAGAGAATCAATTAAAAAGGAAAAAAAGAGATTTAACGAGAATTTCTATAAGTTTTGGTGAGGAACATTGAACATCTAAAGAAAAGAGAAAATAAGAAAAAGTTATGCACAGATTTCAGCGAGCATTCAAAGCAAGCTTCTCTAATATCTTCTACATCCTCTCAAGCATAATTTGAAGAAAAGTCAAGCTTCAATCGAGCGCATCATTGGCTTCTTCTTTAGAATTTAAAAGAGCTTAAACTCTATTTTTTATACTGTGTTGAAACTTTCATTTGTAATTTTAATTTTTTTATAAGTTTTTTTGGAGGAAAGAAACTTAGGGATTAGGCCCATCTAGGACTAAAATTAGACATTATAGATTTTGGTTGGTGAGTTAGAAAAACCAACTAGGTTGTTAGTGAATCCGAAAAACTAACGGTGTTAGGTTTTGATTGGTACTCCTGTGAAAATCAACTAGGTTTGTTTGTGCGCTTGGAAAAAAAATATACTATAATCAAAAATAAATTATAGTAAAAATTCTAAGAAAAGCTTAGAGAGTGAACGTAGGTGCGGGTTGCACTGAACCACTATAAATCATTGTATGTTTATGTTGTGCTCTTTTCTTCTTTCCCTTTACATACTTTGCATGCTTATAATTCTTGCTTTACTTTCATAGTTTGACTTTGTTATCTTAATTTTGCTACTTATATTGCATATATTTCATCACACCACTTTGGTTAAAATCAAAGCACATACTTATTTAGAAAGTAAATTTGGTTAAAATTTTATAAGAACCCAATTCACCCTTCTCTCTTGGGTTGCTACCTCTAGGCAATACTAGGTGTTGTGGTCAATCCATATGCGCCTATGAATGAATGGCAAGAAACTTTTAAAGACAAGTCCGCACTGATCGAAGTTGGCTCCGGCGGAGACCCTCCGATGTTTAAGTTAGTAGGATGGACTAGTCGAACAGAAATCTAAGAGCAAAGTGATAAAGATTGCTCTAAAAGTATTAGATGTGTCATACCAAACTGATTAGGTTATCTTTCTTTTATAGATGTCATAGTGATAACCATTGAGTATGTGGATCCCTCTTTTTTCAGTGTAGTATGATCGTGAGTAAGTAATTAAAACTACCCACTAATCACCATCGTCCGCTCTTCTCGGGAGCAATTTTGTAAGGTCAATCGAAAGCCAAATAGATTGTTTGGAGAGCTACCATTGATCAATCCTCTGATTTGTGGCTAATCGATCATCGATCAGTTGGCTTATTTTATGTTGATGGATCATCAATCAACTGATGTTGCATTGACCGATCGTCGGTCGGCTAGTTCTGTACCGATGGGTCATCGATCAACTGACTTTCTAACGATCGATAATCGATCAGTTGGAGGACTTGAAACTGAGCAATGATTGGAGGGGTGATTGACAGCCATCCAAATAATTTCTGACTGATAGCTAGTCAGTCTATCGGATCGCACGTCCATCGGATGGTAACATGTTGGCATTTCTATCATTATGTCGATGGATGTCGGTCGAAGACTGGTGATCCATCGATCATAGGCTGGTAAGTCAGGTGGCAGATTAACATCCCCCAATAGTTGCCCCCCACGGCTAAGTCTGGTGCGATGATTTGATATTTTGTCTTAATGCATCGAATGTAGGGGGTTAACACGTGGTGTCACTTTAAATTTTGTTCTTTCATCTGTCATTAATGATCGCCACGACCTTTGATAAATTTATTGTCCGATGCTTCAAGGATTGCAATAGTTGCCATTAACAGATGCATGATTGTGGAGCCTGAGGGATTTAATGTTCAGTCGTTCTTCGATCAAGATGTGTCAACATTTGGTGAAGCTCCTGTGCATCTCAAATGTCGGTGGGTCCTATATATACTAGTCTTTTCTGAAGGTTTTTCTTCCATCGCTTTCAACAGTAGTAGCTTTTGGGAACCTTGTTTGTTCTCTTATCCTTTAGCTCCCAGGTTTGAAGTTCGAACCTTCTTTCTGACATCCTTGTTTCTTTCTTTTTTTGTTTATTATCGCATGCATGGCTGGTTATAGTAGTTCATCGTGAGGTCCAGCAATCAAAGCTTCTACTCTGACAACATTGGTTGTGGAGCGGCTTTGGAATCAGTATCAGATCTCAAAGGACATTCGGTTGTTGGTTCCTGGCCCCAACGGTTGCTTGAATTTATCTTCGTCGCATTTTAAAGCCTTTTATTTGGAAAACCTTAGGTCGGGCCTTAGGTTCCCTGTTTTAGAGTTCCTCCAAAATATTTTTGACTATTATAGGATTTGTCCGGCCCAACTAGTGCCGAACTCCATTCGGCTTTTGATTTTTTTTTGCTTTGTTATGTCGATTAATCCCGATGACTCCTCGGCTTTCTTTGTTCAGACCTTTCTTTGCCCTCTGATCCCATCCAAAAGTCGATGAATGGTAGTACTTCGCCTCAAGGAAGGAGCTTTCTTTTATCACTGATCTTCCATTGTCCATTCATGACTGAAATGTTAGATATATGCGCCCTAGAAGTCAGAATTGGCTGACACTTGTAATACACTTCTAGGGAAAAAATTATAATTTTGACTATTATCAATAAAATGGATTATTTTCTATCACATATGTGTATTTAGTATCTATGATACATCCTTTGAGTTAATGGTAATGATAATTCATATTTTCAAGAGTTAAAAATTTAAGATATGAATAATCATTATTAACTCATAAAATGCTCCTGACCATAGGATCATCATGAGGATGGTGATTGATCCAAAAGGTTGGTGTACAATTGCTTCTCTTTAGTAGATGAGTCTTGAGTCTACGGTGTGGAGACACCGAGCGAGAGTATAGGTACTCGTTAGAGAATGAGGGCACTGAGCGTGACCACCTCGAGTAGTCATTAGGAAGTCTACCTTCTCGTCAATGACTGACTCGATGCTGCAGTGGTGTGTCTGGTTCTTTGACCTGAGGTGCATCGGTAGTTCACCTTGAGGGTGTTATAGTTTGACTACACCATTACTCGGTCTCCTAGCCATATGAAATCCTGAGGTGTATGTTGGCTATAGCATGTTCATTGTAGGAACTGGATTGCATCAAGATGGAATCTATCTACCTCGGTGGTAGAGGAGCAGCCCTATGATGATCATGAGAATCAAGTCCAGAAGCCCATGGCCATGGCAGAGTGAAATAATAGAAAGAGTTTCTATTTAGGTTTTTCACATCGGACTTGAATCGAATGATTACATCATATGACAGAAACTAGGGTTTGACGAGTTCACCTTAACCCTAATCTGATCGGGGCTCAAGATAGAAGAACTTAATCACACAGGTAGCTGCACCAAGAGGTTCGCATTCAGCTCTGATGGGTTGCCACCATATACTGCTAGGTGTCACTGGTGGATTTTGGGAGCAATTAGAATGATTTAGATGATCGATCATTCTAGCTGTTCGAATCAGAAGAGTTCTGATCCATCGAAAGGAGTTTCGATGATGTCGATGATAGAGATCATGACATATCCCATTACCATACAGAACTGAACCTAACTGGATCACACAAACAAGGTTTTGAATCTGGTGATCATCAATTGAACTGATCCAGTTCAATTGATCTGAATGAGATTCAATTAGGTTCAAGGAAAATCGTGCTAGCACTCGATTGAACCTAACGTTCTTCTTTTACTATCATAAATAGTTGTCCTGACTGAGCCAAAGGAGTTTGTGCTCAATTAGAGGCCTTCACTTGGTCTGACTGGAGCCTTGTCCAAGTCAGAAAAGGATTGTCTTATTTTGTAAGACAATTACCTATCCATTTTTGGTCACCTGCCATTTCTCGTTCTTTTGACTTTGGTCAAAAGTTGACCTTTGACTGGTCAAATGTTGACCATTGATACTTTGACTTCTGTCCACGTGTCATGCACCTATTGGAGAGCTGGTGGGGGCTTGTCCCCCTACCAGAACCTGGCAAGGAGGAGGGCGCATGCCACCCTTGGCGTGTGCCCAAGTTTGGAGGCGCCCAGGAGTCCTCTGTTGGACAGGGACTCCATCTCCTTTTTGGATTTCCAATTAGAGTTCTCCTAAGAACCAAGTTTGACTGGTCTTAGGTGCCCTCTAAGGAGGAATCCAAGGGACTCTATTTTCCACCAATCAGATTTAGATCTGATTTCACAAAGGGTTGTGATTGGTTGGGAAGAAGAGGAGTTGGATCACGCATAGTCTATAAATAAGACCCTGCGCCCAACTCAAAAAGCATTGAAAATTCCCATGCCCCAAGGCTGCCTCTCCTCTCCTCCTCCATGCCAAGTCCATCTTCTCCCTCTCCTCTCCACGCCTAAAGGTGTTTGGGATCCAAGTTGGTGCAATCCAGATCGAGAGAAAGGCGAACAAAAAGCTAGAAGGCTGCGCTGCTGCAAAGGACAACTGCTGATCTTCGAAAGGTATTTTGAAGATCCTCCAGATCAGATCCAGATCTAATTTTTGGAGACATGATAGAGAAGAAGAGGATCTCCAGATCCAGCCTGAGTGGATATTGGTAGAGGCCAGGCACTTGCGTGGCTAGATCCAGAACCTTCCGCTGCTTACAGGATCATCAATGGGTAATAGGATTACCCTACATCAAGGTAAATTAAATTAAATTTAATTTATTTAGATTTTATTTTTATTATTAAAATAATAAAATTAGATCTAAAATATTTTAGATCTAATTTAGATTAAAGAGAAAAAAATTTTTAAAATATATCTCTTGATCCGATCAGATCTGAACGAACCTGGTCCGAAAAATCAGGATTTTCCTTCAACTGGTATCAGAGCCAAGGTTCTAAAAGTATTTAGATCTAATTTTAAATTTATTTTAATTAAAAATATATGATTTTAGATGTCACATGAGATGTGATCAGATCTGAAATCAAAAAAAATTAAAATTAAATAATTTGGATCTAAGATTAGAAAATATGCATGACTAGTTCTAAAATAGAATAGTTCTATAGAATAGTCTTGCATGTTTTTAATTTAATCTAATTAAATCATATTTTAGATCTATTTATTTACTATTTTTTGATATTATAATTATTATAATAATATCTAAAAAATAATAAATAAAAATTATTTAATTTTAAATATCATATGAGATATGATTGATGCATGTCTAGACTAGTTGTAGAATAGTTCTACATAATTATCTAGATTAGAATTTATTTTGATTAAGATCAATTTAAATCTAATTTTTTAGATTATTATGAGATAATTTAGATCTAAAAAATATGCATGATTCGATACATGAGATGTATGCAAAATATGCCATGATTAGATCTAATTTGTATATGAGATATATGATATAGATCTAAAACTATTTTGTAGTATTACATGTTCCTGATTAAGGCATTCCTCTTGGCCGTCCGGTCATAAGAACGAAGAAGGGTTTAAAGGCCCTCTCCTTCCCATTCGATGGGGTGTTCTTATGATGTGTAGGGGTGCTGCACGTTCGTCCTTAATCAGAAACCCAAAACTTACTTTCTGCAAAACCCTAGATCCTGAAACCCTAGGATTTATTGTGCATATTTTGTTTATGAACCCTACTTAATTAAGAATTAAGATTATGAAATATTAATTAGGTCTAAAATTGAGAATTTTAGATCTAAGACATATTCATAATACTGGGTTCGGGCTTGGGTAGCTCAATTAGGTCTAAGCGGTTGATCAAACCGAATCAAGAGTTGGTTAGATGGGATCAACAATGCTTAAATTGACCAGCCTAATAGGATTAAGTCTGGGTCAAGATCGAGTCACGATCAAGCAAGACCTAATTAGGCTCAGAGGTTAGAGTCTGGATTGTAGGCTAACCCAATTGGTTCTGGCTCAATAATTTGGTGTCTAAGGTAAGTTTGGCACATACGACCGACTGATTTTTAATTGGAAGCTACTCGACCTGAATGCGTTCTTGTACGAGTTAATGGCATATTCCTTCCACCGGTCTCACTTACCTGGCCATATCTGTTGACACAGTTCTGATCTGAGGTGGTCAATAATCCGAGCTAACCCATGCCACTAGGTTAGTCATAATTGTTATGACTATGACCAAGTCTAGTTTAATGAGACCTGAATCAATTCTTCCCTAAGAAAAGATTAAGTCTGAGGTCTTCCACCATTGTAGATGTGCGGGCCCTTCCCGGGGTTGATTGTTCTCGGCTGGATACAGTGGCTCAGTTGCACCGAAAAGATGCAACCATGTCTATTAGGCATTGGATGCTATGGGCTGGAGGATGAGTTGGGCTCAATATTTCTGGATACGGTGAGAGACTCAATTAGGAATCCAGTCTATGCAAATGGTGGGTCTGACTTAACTAAGGAGTGGATCAATATTTCCGGATACGGTGAGATTCATGAATTAGAGACCAAGTTTGGGTGCACCATGATTAGAGAATCATTGAACAAGAGTTGTTCACTCATTGGCTAACCCATCACCAATAACTGTTAGGTGAGGTGATGAGTCAGTTGGTGAGACCGCACCACCCACTAGAAATCATTAATCATGGAGATTTTTGCATCTCTACAGAGGGAGTGTAGGGATCCGAGAAAAATAGTGGGAGCTAATTTGTTTAAAAATAAAATTTTTAAATAAATTGGTCAAGTCATAATTACAGTATCTAACTAGAATCTTTGACTCTCTACAGGAAAAATGTCTGCGTCCAACCCATTAGGCACGTATCCTGGACACACATAGACTGACTGGACCCAATTATAAAGATTGGCTCAGGAACTACAAAATTATTTTGGGTTCAAGAAAGTTAACCCATGTATTTGGACCAGGACCCTCCCACCTTACCAGCCCATCCATCCACTGAACAGAGAGCGTCTCTGGAAAAAAATGGATAGACGAAGATAATAAGGCCAGATATTACATGTTGGGCTCGATGTCTGATGAGCTCCAGCGCCAACATGAAGATATCGGGACTGCTCGCCAAATGTTGGCTCACCTGCAGGAGATGTTTGGTGAACAGAGTCGCGCAGCCAAATATCAAGTCACGAAATGACTTTTTAAGGCTAAGATGCGTGATGGGCAGTCAGTCCAAGATCACTGTCTGATGAATGATCAAGGACATGGAAGAGCTTGAGAAGCTCGGTGTGAAGTTAGGACTTGGATCTGCAGAACGATATTATTCTGCAATCCTTGACTGATGCATATGGGCAATTCATCATGAATTACCACATGCATAAACTTCAAAATTCCTTGGCCGAATTAATGAATATGCTGGTTACCGCTGAGCTTTCTATGAAAGGTTCTAAAGGCTCAGTTCTTGCTATGGAATGGACTTCTTCCAAAAGAAAGTCTTATGGAAAGAAAAAGAAGTCTGTGAAAAAGCAGAAAGGTGGAAGGATCAAAGAAGAAGAAGGCAGAGCCGAAGAAGAAGGCCGATGTCAAAGAAAAGTATTTTCCATTGCAACAGCGACGGCCATTGGAAGCGGAACTGCCCTACTTACCTGGCCACCCTGAAGAACAAGAAGGAAGGTCCTTCTGGAGGTATGCTCGTTATTGAGTCTAACCTTACGGTTTCTTCTGCATCCAGTTGGGTGCTTGACTCTGGTTCTAGTGCTCATCTGTGCACTTCTATGCAGGGTCTTGAGGATAGCAGGAGGCTGAGGGATGGAGACATGATCCTACGCATCGGTAATGGAGCAAGAGTTGCTGCAGTAGCCGTGGGAACATACCCTCTTCGATTACCATCTGGTTTAGACTTAGTTTTGAAAGACTGTTATTATGTGCCTGCAGCTAGCAGGAATTTGATTTCTGTTTCATGCTTAGCACTAAGAAGGCTTATGTGATTACCTTCTTTAAGGACCATTGTAACATTCTTTATGAAAGAAATAAAATTGCAAATGGTTTCCTTATTAATGGTCTTTATCAGCTACATATTGATGTACCTATTCTAACTATCGAGCAAAACGTGAATGCCAAACGACCTAGGGATAGTCCAAATGACAGATATCTATGGCACCTGAGATTAGGTCATATAGCAGAAGATAGGATCAACAAATTGGAGAAAAATGGGCTATTGAGTCCATTGACTTTCGAGTCATATCCAACTTGTGAATCTTGTCTTCAAGGCAAAATGACTAAACTCCCTTTTGTTGGACATGGGGAAAGGGCCACAGATCTCCTTGCCCTAGTACATACTGATGTGTGCGGCCCATTTGATGTGCCGGCTAGAGGCAATTTTGTCTACTTCATTACCTTTACCGATGATCTGTCTAGGTATGGGTATGTGTATCTTATGAGACACAAGTCTGAAGCTTTTGAAAAGTTCAAAGAATTCAGACATGAAGTAGAAAAATAAACTGAAAAACCCATTAAGGTTCTTCGATCAGATCGAGGAGGTGAATACCTTAGCCGAAAATTCCTAGACTATCTTAAGGAAAATGGCATAGTCTCTCAATGGACTCCACCAGGAACACCTCAACTCAACGGGGTTTCAGAATGGAGAAATCGGACTCTATTGGATATGGTTCGATCCATGATGAGCTTCACAGACCTTCCTGATTTTCTTTGGGGACATTCATTGTTAACTTCAATTTATCTACTGAATAGGGTTCCCTCTAAAACCGTTCCTACCACACCGTATGAGATATGGCACGGTAAGAAACCAAGTCTGAGTCATCTCAGAATTTGGGGTTGTCCGGCTCATGTCAAAAGACAACAAGCGGACAAGTTAGAGTTTAGGTCCTTTAGAGCTCGATTCATAGGATATCCTAAAGAGTCATTAGGATACTATTTCTACATTCCAGAAGACCACAATGTGATTGTGAGTCGACATGCCATCTTTCTTGAAAAATAGTTTATTCAAGATAGCGGCATTGGAAAGCAGATTAAGCTTGATGAGAAAGTCTCACAAGTACAACGAGCTAAGGACCAATTGGAACCAAATCAGGTTGAGCCAATAAGAACACTACCTCCTCCACCTCGTAGATCGGAAAGAGTTTTCCCATCCCCCTGAAAGATACTTAGGTATTATTTCAGAGGAAGTAGAGGAAATGTTCCTCATAGGTAATGGTGCTCATGGTGATGATCCCAAAACCTACAACGAGGCGATATCAGATATCGACTCCGAGAAATGGCTTAGAGGCAATGCAAGTCAGAAATTGACTCGATGCACTCAAACCAAGTCTGGACCTTGGTAGATCCACCAGAAGGTATAGTACCTATTGGGTGTAAATGGATCTTCAAGAGAAAGATTGGTGCAGATGGGAATGTGGAGACATTCAAGGCTAGACTAGTGGCAAAAGGTTATAGTCAATGCGAAGGCATTGACTATCAGGATACCTTTTCCCCAGTGGCTATGCTAAAATCCATCCGCACATTGCTTGCCGTTGCAGCCTATTTCGATATGAAATATGGCAAATGGACGTGAAAACGGCATTCCTTAAATGGATATCTTGAGGAAGATATCTATATGGAACAGCCGCTAGGTTTCACATCCAGTGATACTGATCACAAGGTTTGCAAGCTGCAAAGGTCCATATATGGACTTAAGCAAGCATCTCGGAGCTGGAACACTCGTTTCAATGATGTGATCAAAAAGTTTGGTTTCATCAAAAATGAAGAGGAACCATGTGTTTTCAAAAAGGGTCAGTGGGAGCGCTGTTGTCTTCCTCGTATTGTACGTGGATGACATCCTCCTTATTGGGAATGATATTCCCATGTTGACATCAGTCAAAATGTGGTTGTCCAAGGAATTCTCCATGAAAGACCTAGGTGAAGCATCCTTTATTCTAGGAATTAAGGTCTATAGGGATAGACCGAATAGGATGCTAGGACTTTCACAGAAGATGTACATAGAGGAAGTACTAAAGAGGTTTAGTATGGAAAACTCTAAGAGGGGATTAATACCCTTCAGACATGGTATTCATCTTTCCAAGAAGATGTGCCCCAGCACACCTGAGGAAATAGAACGCATGAGCAAGATCCCTTATGCTTCTGCAATAGGGAGCCTCATGTATGCCATGCTATGTACACGACCTGATATAGCCCATGCTGTGAGTGTCACAAGCAGATATCAGTCAAATCCAGGTGAAGAACACTGGACTTCTGTGAAATGTATCCTTAAGTACTTGAGAAGAACTAAGGATATGATGTTGGTCTTTGGTAATGGAGAACTCCAAGTCCAGGGATACACAGACTCGGATTTCATGTCCGATATAGATGATCGAAAGTCGACATCTGGGAGTCTGTTTGTGTGCAATGGTGGTGCTGTCAGCTGGAAGAGTTCCAAGCAAACTGTGATAGCAGATTCCACCATGGAAGCAGAATATATCGCTGCATCAGAGGCTGCGAAGGAAGCATTCTGGTACAAGAAGTTTGCTGCAGAAATTGGAGTAATGCCATCAGATGCCATTCCTCTATACTGCGACAACAATGGCGCCATAGCCCTTGCTAAGGAGCCGAGGTCTCACCAGAAAATCCAAGCACATTGAGCGGCGATATCCACCTCATCCGCGATTACCTCGAGAAAGGTTACGTCGAGGTCAAGAGAGTCAACTCCGCAGATAATGTGGCAGACCCACTTACAAAGCCGTTGGGCCAGCAGAAGATCGAAGCCCACCTTGAGAAGATGGGACTTAGACTTGTAGCCAATTGGCTTTAGGACAAGTGGGAGATTGTTAGATATATGTGCCCTAGAAGCCAGAATTGGCTGACACTTGTAATACACTTCTAGGGGCAAAATTATAATTTTGACTATAATCAATAAAATGGGTTATTTTCTATCACATATGTGTATTTAGTGTCTGTGATACATCCTTTGAGTTAATGGTAATGATAATTCATATTTTCAAGAGTTGAAAATTTAAGACATGAATAATCATTATTAACTCATAAAATGCTCCCGACCATAGGATCATCACGAGGATGGTGATTGATCCGGAAGGTTGGTGTACAATCGCTTCTCTTTAGTAGATGAGTCTTGAGTCTACGGTGTGGAGACACCGGAGCGAGAGTACAGGTACTCGTTAGAGAACGAGGGCACTGAGCGTGACCACCTCGAGTAGTCATTAGGGAAGTCTACCTTCTCGTCAATGACTGACTCGATGCTGCAGTAGTGTGTCTGGTTCTTTGACCTGAGATGCATCGGCAGTTCACCTTGAGGGTGTTATAGTTTGACTACACCATTACTCGGTCTCCTAGCCATATGGAACCCTGAGGTGTATGTTGGCTATAGCATGTTCATTGTAGGAACTGGATTGCATCAAGATGGAATCTATCTACCTCGGTGGTAGAGGAGCAGCCCTATGATGATCATGAGAATCAAGTCCAGAAATCCATGGCCATGGCAGAGTGAAATAATAGAAAGAGTTTCTATTTAGATTTTCACATTGGACTCGAATCGAATGATTACATCATATGACAGAGACTAGGGTTTGACGAGTTCACCTTAACCCTAATCTGATCGGGGCTCAAGATAGAAGAACTTAATCACACAGGTAGCTGCACCAAGAGGTTCGCATTCAGCTCTGATGGGTTGCCACCATATACTGCTAGGTGTCACTGGTGGATTTTGGGAGCAATTAGAATGATTTAGATGATCGATCATTCTAGCTGTTCGAATCAGAAGAGTTCTGATCCATCGAAAGGAGTTTCGATGATGTCGATGATAGAGATCATGACATATCCCATTACCATACAGAACTGAACCTAACTGGGTCACACAAACAAGGGTTTGAATCTGGTGATCATCAATTGAACTGATCTAGTTCAATTGATCTGAATGAGATTCAATTAGGTTCAAGGAAATCGTGCTAGCACTCGATTGAACCTAACGTTCTTCTTTTGCCATGATAATTCATTTTTGAGTTGAAAGAGAGGCCCCACTTACAAAGCCGTTGGGCAACAAAAATCGAAGCCCACCTTGAGAAGATGGGACTTAGACTTGTAGCCAATTGGCTTTAGGACAAGTGGAAGATTGTTAGATATATGTGCCCTAGAAGCCAGAATTGGCTGACACTTGTAATACACTTCTAGGGGCAAAATTATAATTTTGACTATTATCAATAAAATGGATTATTTTCTATCACATATGTGTATTTAGTGTCTGTGATACATCCTTTGAGTTAATGGTAATGATAATTCATATTTTCAAGAGTTGAAAATTTAAGACATGAATAATCATTATTAACTCATAAAATGCTCCCGACCATAGGATCATCACGAGGATGGTGATTGATCCGAAAAAGGTTGGTGTACAATCGCTTCTCTTTAGTAGATGAGTCTTGAGTCTATGGTGTGGAGACACAGAGCGAGAGTACAGGTACTCGTTAGAGAATGAGGGCACTGAGCGTGACCACCTCGAGTAGTCATTAGGAAGTCTACCTTCTCGTCAATGACTGACTCGATGCTGCAGTGGTGTGTCTGGTTCTTTGATCTGAGGTGCATCGACAGTTCACCTTGAGGGTGTTATAGTTTGACTACACCATTACTCGGTCTCCTAGCCATACGGAACCCTGAGGTGTATGTTGGCTATAGCATGTTCATTGTAGGAACTGGATTGCATCAAGATGGAATCTATCTACCTCGGTGGTAGAGGAGCAGCCCTATGATGATCATGAGAATCAAGTCCAGAAGCCCATGGCCATGGCAGAGTGAAATAATAGAAAGAGTTTCTATTTAGGTTTTCACATCGGACTTGAATCGAATGATTACATCATATGACAGAAACTAGGGTTTGACGAGTTCACCTTAACCCTAATCTGATCGGGCTCAAGATAGAAGAACTTAATCACACAGGTAGCTGCACCAAGAGGTTCGCATTCAGCTCTGATGGGTTGCCACCATATACTGCTAGGTGTCACTGGTGGATTTTGGGAGCAATTAGAATGATTTAGATGATCGATCATTCTAGCTGTTCGAATCAGAAGAGTTCTGATCCATCGAAAGGAGTTTCGATGATGTCGATGATAGAGATCATGACATATCCCATTACCATACAGAACTGAATCCTAACTGGGTCACACAAACAAGGGTTTGAATCTGGTGATCATCAATTGAACTGATCCAGTTCAATTGATCTGAATGAGATTCAATTAGGTTCAAGAAAATCGTGCTAGCACTCGATTGAACCTAACGTTCTTCTTTTACTATCATAAATAGTTGTCCTGACTGAGCCAAAGGAGTTTGTGCTCAATCAGAGGCCTTCACTTGGTCTGACTGGAGTCTGTCCAGGTTCGAAAAGGGTTGTCTTATTTTGTAAGACAATACCTACCATTTTTGGTCACCTGCCATTTCTTATCCTTTGACTTTGGTCAAAAGTTGACCTTTGACTGGTCAAATGTTGACCATTGACACTTTGACTTCTGTCCACGTGTCATGCACCTATTGGAGAGCTGGTGGGGGCTTGTCCCCCTATCAGAACCTGGCAAGGAGGAGGGCGCACACCACCCTTGGCATGTGCCCAAGTTTGAGGCGCCCAGGAGTCCCTGTTGGATAAAGGACTCCATCTCCTTTTTGGATTCCGATTAGACTTCTCCTAAGAACCAAGTTTGACTGGTCTTAGGCACCATCTAAGGAGGAATCCAAGGGACTCTATTTCCACCAATCAGATTTAGATCTGATTTCACAAAGGATTGTGATTGGTTGGGAAGAAGAGGAGTTGGATCACGCATAGTCTATAAATAAGACCCTGCGCCCAACTCAAAAAGCATTGAAAATTTCCACACCCCAAGGTTGCCTCTCCTCTCCTCCTCTATGCCTAGTCCATCTCCTCCCTCTTCTCTCCACACCCAAAGGTGTTTGGGATCCAAGTTGGTGCAATCCAGACGAGAGAAAGGCGACAGAAAGTTAGAAGGCTGCGTTGTTGCAAAGGACAACTGCTGATCTTCGAAAGGTGTTTTGAAGATCCTCAAGATCAAATCCAGATCTGATTTTTGGAGATGTGATAGAAAAGAAGAGGATCTCCAGATCTAGTCTGAGTGGATACCGATAGAGGCTAGGTACTTGCATGGCTAGATCCAGAACCTTCCACTGCTTATAGGATCATCAATGGGTAATAAGATTATCCTACATCAAGGTAAATTAAATTTAATTTAATTTATTTAGATTTTATTTTTTTATTAAAATAATAAGAATCAGATCTGAAACATCTCAGATCTAATTTGGAATTAAAAAAAAAAATTTGAAATATATCTCATGATCCGATCAGATCTGAACGAACCTGGTCCAAAAAATTAAGATTTTTCTTCATGGAAGACTCAATTCTTTTTTATTTCTCCTCCTTCCTGGGGCTTACCATCAGTGTGGGGAGAGCCAAATACCCTACCAAATGAGAATGGTTGAGTGGATCTGACCAATCGAGAGGATTTTCTTCAACTGAGGGATATGAGGATTCTCCTGCAAAAAAAGCTAATTACTAAGGAGGCTCTGTATGATGCCAAACTTGGTCCAGCACCATCCATAGGTACACGTAGTATCTATAATTTTGTCTTTTCTCCTATTCAATTGGTTTTTGATATTGATCTGACCTTGTTATTCAATTTTGTTGGAATGCATCTTCCTCTTGGGATCTTCGAGGATGAAGTCCGCCAGTTTGCCACTCAAAAGAGGGTAGCACCCAATGCCAGCTCATCATGCACGTCGAAGAAAAGTTGAAAAGCTAGTCCTTCAACTACCCTTGCTTCTGCTAATGCACCTCCAGTGGCACCTTCTGGAGCCATCGGTGCCCCTGTCATCGCCCTTTGTGCTCCAGCAGTGGTTGCATCTTCTGAAGCCCCTCCGGTCATCACACGGTCAGAGAAAGATGTCGTCATCATCGACATACCGACTGTCGCTCCCGTGTTAGGAGCTCAACCGACTATTGCTGCATCCGCTTCATGATCAACTACGGTTCGTCGAGGGTGTTCACCATCTCCATCCATGCATGAGCGGATGTCAGTGCCTCCAGAACAATCATCTGCTAAAAAGAAAGAAAAGGTGCCAATTTTCTCTATGCCGGTTGGGACTGATGCTTCCAGCCATGGATATACGAACTCCGAATGAGTCGATGTTCGGGTCCCAGAAGGTGGTTCGGCTTCTTTGGACCCCCAGTTGGCAAGGAGTTTGGTTCACGCTATTCTCCTTCCGAACAACTGGGAGTCGAGGAGGAGTCGGACCTAGGCCGACTTGTTCGGATCGTTCTACCTGACCTTCATCGGGGTCAGTTGATAACCTCCCACTATCTTCTTTTTCTTTTTCTTTTTTTTTGCTAACTTGATTCATCTTTTGTGAACAGTGGACTCACGACTTGGCCGAACTTGAGTCGGCCTATCATAGAATGGCTAATCTTCGGCATGCGTGTTCTGACACTGTGTCGGCCGCAAATGCCGAACATAATACGGCGATCCATTGGTTGGATAAGTAGGAGAAAGAAGTCATTGCCCGAAAAAATAATTTGTCCGAGGAAGTCTCCCACCTTTGAGTCAAACTTGGGTCGATAAGAGCCAAACTTAAGTCAGTTCAGTCTGACCTTAAGTCGGCTCAGGTGGAGTTGCGCTAAGAAGAAAAAACATGCGGTCACCAAGATGAAGAAGGACCATGATAGCTGGGCTAACGAGGTAGAGGATTGCCGTCAAAAGTTGAAGTTTGCTGAAGAGGAGGTATCTTCGGCCAAGGCAGAGATTCAGGTTCTACGATAGGATCTCAATCAGGCGAAAGAGCTAGATGTTGAGGAATTCAAGACCTCATCTGACCTAAAGACCCTGATCCTTCAAAGAAGTGAAGTTTTCTATTGGATCGAATTTGGTGATGGTCAGGATGCTGTCCAATAGCTATTTGCTGACCTTGACCTCAGCAGCGTTGTCATCCCTGGTGTTGAAGAAGAGAAAGGAGGAGACGGTGCTGAAGAAAAGGAGGGAGGAGACGACAAATCATCCACGAGCCCAATGGACGATGGTGCTCGCATCACCATTCTTGCTTTAATCGAGCCAGCTATTTCTGTAGTTCCTATGGCTCCAGTCGAAGGTATCTCGAGTCCCTCCACACCAACGGATTTGGCTTCTCAGTTGGTTGCTAAAGTTCCATCAGAGAATGAGGAAGCTGCTCTAACTGAAGTCATTCTATCGACGGATGCTATACCGACGATCGAAACTGAAGCCATTTTCGATCAACCCTCAGAGTAGCCGATCGTCAAGTAGATTTTATACTTTTGTTTTGAATTTTGTAAGGACCAAAGGTCCATTTGTAAACTTCTTCTTTAATAATGAAAAACTTTAGTTGTACTTATTTCTCATTGTGTAACTTTGCTTTATGCTGCAACTACAAATGCTTTGGTCGATCGGTTGTTGACCATCCATCCAACTTTTGACTAGCTTTTAAACTGACCTTGAATTAGATTGTTTGCTAACACTTAGTCATTTGTTAGGATATTTGTAGGTCAGGGACAAGCTAACCCTAAGTTGATTTCTAACCAAATATTAGTCAATTTTTTACCAACCAATACGTAATCGAATCATTAAGGCATTTGATGATCGGATTTAAGCCAACCATGGATCGGTTTCTAACCAACTTTTTGGTCAGTTTTTTATCATCTAATGCTTGATCGATTTTCATGATGGTTGGGTGCAAGCCAAATGTCCTTCAATTTGCTCATGGCCAAATCGACAAGGGTTGCATTTTTTTCTAGTCGGGGTGAACCAACTAGTCCACAACTAAAAGTATGATGCTTTTCTTTATTTATCATTTGTAAGGAGATTATGCATTGGCATTATTCACTAGTCAATCAGTCAGCAGTTCTATTATAGAAAGCTGATTATACCAATGATTTTAGATATTCGATCGAGGTGGCTAAACCGTCGATTGTCGATCATCCTTCATCCATCGACTGTAAGATTCCATCGAATGAAATATGCCAATCATTCATTGGTTATAATACTTAATCGATAATTGGTCAGTCAAATTCTCTTCCATTATTTTTGAGTTTGTGTCAGTTTTTATCCGATCGACTTGTCCAATTTTCAATTGACTGATTCATAAGTTAACCGATCATTGTGGATGGAAGAAACATCTTTACAAAATTTTATTTTTTGCATTTATCTAAAGTACATGGAGCTGATCTCATTAATAGTATACTTTAAGATTGACAGCATTCCACATTCGGAGGACTTCAATTCCATCGAGTGTTTCAAGTCAATATGCTCTAGGTCAAAGGATTTTCGTCACTCGATAGGGTCCTTCCCAATTTGGAAAGAGCTTCTCTTGGTCTAGCAGCTTGGATACTTTCATATTCTATAGGACTAAATCTTCTGGGCGAATCTCTTTTGGTTTAACTCTTTTATTATAGTATCTTGCAACTCGCTGTTGGTAAGCAGCCATTCTGAGTTGTACCTGTTGCCAAACTTTAGATAATAGATCTAGGTTAGCTCTCTAACGATCCAAATTACTTGACTCATCATACTTTTCCACTCTTATTGATGGTAGTCCGACTTCAACGGGTATCATTGCTTCCATCCCATAAGACAAGTTAAAAGGAGATTCGCCCATTGAGACTCAAGGAGTGGTTCGGTAAGCCCACAACATTGACGGTAGTTCTTCTACCCAGAGGCCTTTGGTCTTGTTGAGCCAAATTTTCAAATCATAGATAATTAATCGATTTGTAACTTTCGCTTCTCTATTTGATTGTGGACGGTTGACGGACGTTAGCTTATACGCAATGTTATATGTCACACAGAAATCTTTGAAATTTTGATTGTCAAACTATAAATCATTATCAATTATGATTATATATGGGAGTCCAAATCTATAGATGATAGATTTTTGAGCAAAATCCTTCATTCTACTTTCCATAATTTATGCCAAAGATTCAGCTTCCATCCATTTTATAAAATAATCGATAGCGATGATCAAAAATTTTTTTTGCCCGAATGCCGAAGGAAAAGAACCAAGTATGTTGATCTCCTATTGTGCAAATAGCCATGGTGCTATGATCGATGTCAGTGGCATCATCGGCTGGCCTTGAATATTCACATACCTTTGGCATGGCTCACATCTTTGGACAAACTCAATCGCATCCTTCTACATTGTTGGCCAATAATATCCTCGTCGAAGGATTTTGTAGGCGAGGGACTTACCCCCCAAGTAGTTTCCATAGATTTCTTCATGGACTTTTTGAAGTGTGCAGTCGGTATCGAAAGGTCTTAGGCACCTCAATAGCGGAAGAAAGAAAGACCGCTTGTAGAGTCGTCCGTCTATCATGATGTATTGTGAAGCCATCCATCTTAATTGCTTTGTTTGCGATGGATCATCGGGTAAGATTCTTTCGATCAAATATTTGAAAATTAGATCCATCCAACTCGATTCATTGTTGATCTACAATACTTATTCCATTCTTTCAATGCTTGGCACATCGAGGTATTCGATGTAGGTTCGGTCAAGTTCGTTAGGAGCAGTGACGGCGAGTCGGAAGAGTGCATCGGCCCAAGTATTCTCGACTTTGAGGATGTGCGAGATGTCGAAGTATTTGAAGGTAGAAGTTTGGTCTTTCACCTTCTCTGAGTATTTTTGCATCGTTGGATCATGAGCTTCGAAGTCGCCTTTAACTTGTCCCAAGTCGATGAATGTTTTTAGTTCTCCAACACTGAGCTCCTTGGCAATTTTTAAGCCAGCTAGAAGAGCTTCATACTCAGCTTGATTGTTGGAAGCTTTGAAATTAAATTGGAGAGCATACTCGATGACTATTCCATCGACATTTGCTAAAATGAGTCCTATGCCGCTTTCAAGAGCATTTGACGGTCCATCGACGTGTAATATCCAAGCCAACTTATGATCGATTTTAGGAATGTTTTCCACTGACTTGCAAGTTATTTTCTTTTGATCGAGCTTGTCATTCGAGATAGTATATTCAATAATAAAATCCGTCAGAATCTGAGCTTTCATCGATAGACAAGGGCAATATTGGATGTTGAATTCACTAAGCTTTATCACCTATTTTGCCATTCTACCTGAGGTATCTGATCGATGTAGGATCGACTTCAAAGGTTGGTCGGTTAAGACATGAATTGTATAGGCTTGGAAGTAGGGCTGAAGCCATTATGCCAAAATGATCAAGACATAGATCATTTTCTCCACCTTTGAATATTGGGTTTCGGCATTATGAAGAATTTTGCTTGCATAATAAATGGGGTGCTGTACCCAACTTTCATCCTCTCTAACTAGAATCAAACTAACAGCTTCACTGGATGTGGCCAAGTATAAATATAGAGATTCTCCTTCCATCAGCTTTACGAGCAATGAAGTCATCAGGTATTTCTTCAGCTCTTCAAAGGATTGTCAACATTCATCAGTCCATGAAAAATTTTTAGTCTGCCGTAGAGTTTTGAAGAAAGAAAAACATCTTTCGACGGACTTGGAGATGAACCGGCTAAGTACGGCGATTGTTTCATTGAGCTGTTGCACTTTCTTTTTTGAGGTTGGATGTTTCATGTCAATGATTGCTTTTATTTTCTCGAGATTTACTTCGATTCCTCGACGTGAAATAAAAAAATTAAAAAACTTTCCGACCGTCACTCTGATGGCACATTTGATCGAATTTAGCTTAATTCAATATTGTCGGAGTATGTCGAAAGCCTCTTCTAAGTCTCAGACATAATCCTGCTTTGAGTGCTTTTTACCAATATATCGTTAACATATACTTTCATGTTTTGCCCAATTTGCAGCTTGAAAATCTTGTTCACCAACTATTAGTAGGTCACTCCTGCATTTTTTAGTCCAAATGACATGACTTTATAACAATAGATCCCTTTGTTGGTGCTTAAGATAGTGTGCTTTTCATCTTCAAGTGCCATTCGGATCTAGTTATAGCTCGCAAAAGTATCCATAAAGCTTAGGAGTCGATGTCCTGAGGTCACATCAATAAGTTGATCTATTTTGGAAGAGGAAAACTATCCTTTGGGCATGCTTCATTCAAGTTGATATAATCAATACAGATGCACCATTTTCTATTGGCTTTTCTCACCATAACAATATTTACAAGCCAATCAGGATAATGGGCTTCTCTGATGTAGCCTGCCATGAGGAGTTTGTCCACCTCTTCATCGATGATCTTTTGTCGCTCGAGAGCAAATGGTCGCTTCTTCTATCTCACCAGCTTGACGTTTGGATTGATATTCAATCGATGAGTAATTATTTTTGGAGGTATGTCTGGCATGTCGGTTTTTGACCAAGCAAATACATCGGTGTTGGCTCTTAGCAACCAAATCAGCTGTTCACATTCCATCATCTGAAGGTGCGACCTAATTTGAACAACTTTAGTCGGGTCATTCTCTTGCAACTGGATGGAGACCAACTATTCAATCGACTCACCTCAATTTTCATCTTCCCGCTGATCAAGGCCTTTCAGTGGCAAAGAATCTTCCAATTTATTCTCCTTCATAGTGATTGCAAGGCAACGTCGGACGATCTGTTGGTCGTTTCGCATCTATCCGACTTTGGCTTTAGTTGAAAATTAGACTAATAAATGATATGTTGATACTATCATCTTGAGGGCATTGAGTCTCGGTCTTTCGAGTATAGCATTGTATGCCGAAGGGACTCTAACAATCATGAAAGTCAAGACAATAGTGCTTTGTCGAGGTTCTATCCCCGTAGTTAATGGAAGATCTATCACTCCATCAACATCAATAGCATCTCCAATAAATCTGACTAAAGGGATGGAGACTTTTTGGAGTCATTCTATCGATAATTTTATTTGGAAGAAAGTCAAGTAAAATAAAATATTAGCTAAACTTTCATTATCTATGAGAATATTTTTTATATCATAGTTCGCTATTGTCGTCGAGAAGACAACAACATCATCATCGAAAATTAAATTTTTCTTACATCATCATCCGAAAAAGAAATGAGTTCATCGAATCATCGCTTCTTGGTCGATTCTTTTTCAGATGTTGCCCTCCTGGCTCTTGATAGTCCAAAAATTATATTGATCACTCCAGCCATTGGTTGGTTCTGATGAACTTCCTTCGGTGCTAATGGTTGATCGGCATGAGACTGAGTCGGGCAATCGAGCTGGTACTTAACAAGAAATTTCTACCAGATGAGAGCCTCGATTTCATCTTTTAGTTGGAAGCACTGTTCGGTATCGTGACCATAGTCGCGATGGAACCGACAGTACTTTCTTTTATCTTTTCCTTAATTTTTCATCGATAAGGGTCGGTGAAGGTAATTCTCCCCCTCAATTTTCATCAAGATCCATGCATGCAGAGTGGAGAGGGGAGTATAGATGTCATACCAATTTTTTATATTGGTCGGTACTGGGTTCAGTCGAGAGAAGATCGTTTTTCTATTTGGAGTGGGCCGGTTTGGTTTCATAGGAACGTCGTTCTTCCGTTGCTTCTCCTTCTTCTAACCTTTTATATTTGATTGGTGCTGGCCAGAAGTGCCTTCTTCTGTGTGAATATATTTGTCCACGTGTTTCAAGAGCATAGCATAGGTCCGGGGGTGATTCTTGTCCAACGAATAAATGAACCGGGAGCCCTGTAGATCTTACTTCATGCCGAAATGGTCACATCCTCATTGAGATTTTGGATCTCAAGCGTGGCAGCATTAAAATATGCCACGAAGGCCCGAAGGATTTCTTCCTCTCCTTGTTTGATCGAGAAGAGGATGTCGAAAGTTTGTGGCATCCTCCTGCTGGTGCTAAAGTGAGCCACGAAGGAGTCTTCGAGTTACTCGAAAGAGTTAATGCTTTTCGATCGGAGCCCAAAATACCAGGCTCGAGCAGCTTTTTGAAGGATGGCCGAAAAGTCGATATACATGAGGACATCATTTTCCCCCTGGATCATCATGAGAGTCTTGTAGCTTTAGAGATGATCGACTAAATTGGTGGAGCCATATAGCTCCACTTGTGGCATCTTGAATCATGATAGAATTGATTCGTTCAGGATGCACGAGGAGAAAGGAGCAGTCTAGATGTGGAGTCCCTCGAAGGACCCCCATTTTGCATCCTCCTGGATCCAGGCCAGTCGATAATTGATTTCTTTGAGCTTTTGCTCATAGGTATCAATCCGATGCTGGCGAGGTGTCCCCCGGGTTGATCCTCCTAAGGAGCTGGTTGAGGAGGAAGTGGTTGAATCCCGAGGGGCTTTTCCCTTATGCTGGTCTCGACAAGAAGGCAGGGAAATGAAGAGTCGTGATCGATGGATGGTCCCTCGCGAATGGCGGGGAGATGGAGTTTTCTCTCGATGAGAGCGTCGAGATGGTCGCTCCAGTGAAGAAGAGGTGGAGTGCCTCGATACACGGTGGTTCTGTCTGGATGGCATCGCCTGTACCATCGGTCCTTCAGCCACCACGTGTGGCTATTGCTGGAGGTTGTGTACAGCCTCTGTTAACATCCGGACTTGCTGTATTAGTGCAGCTAGTTGCTGGGGTTGTGGCATGCATTTTCGCCATCATAACGAATGACAAAGATTTACTAATCATTTTTGATCTGCCCCCTACCTGGCGTGCTAATCTGTTGCGGCCAATCCATCTATGCTTGCAAATGAATGTCGAAAAATCTGCAAAGAAAAGTCCGTACTGACTGGAGTTAACTTCAGCGGGGATCCTCTGATACTTAAATTAGTAGGATGGATTGGTCGAATAGAAATCTGAGAGCAAAGTGATAAAGATTGCTCTAAAAGTATTAGATGTATCCTATCAAATTGACTAGGTTACCTCCCTTTTATAGGTGTTGGAATGATAACCGCTGAGTATGTAGGTCCCTCTTTTTCTGATGTAGTGTGATCGTGGATAAGTAATTAAGACTACCTACTAATCACCGTCACTCGCTCTTCTCGGGGGCGATTTTGTAGGATCGATCGGAAGCCGGATAGATTATTTGGAGAGCTCTCGTCGGTCAATCATCTAATTTGAGGCCGACCGATCACCGATCGGTCGGCTTATTTTATTTCGATGAATCATCAGTCAGCTGATGTTGTACAGACCGATCGTCGGTCGACTGGTTCTGTACCAATGGATCATCGGTTAGCTGACTTTCTGCCAACCTACAATCGGTCGATCGGAGAATTTGAGACCAAGCAATGATTGAAGGGGTGATTGACAGTCGTTCAAATGATTTCTGGCCGATAGTTAGTTAGTCTATCGGACCGCACACCCATCGGATGGTAATGCACTGGTATTTCTATCGTTATGTCGGTGGATGTCCATCGAAGACTAGTGATCCATCGATCATAGGCTGGTGAGTCAGGCGGCGGATTAACATCCCCCAATACTAAATTTAATACTTATATGTTATTAAACCTAGATTGATAATTTATTAAAATTTATGATAACCAGAACACATACTGTTTCTTTCTTGATGGGAAGAATCACAGATAAAAGAAATAGTCACGGACGTAAACAAATATGGGCTCACATTGATCCCCATTGGTCCATGTCAAGAAAAGAGTCATATAGAGATCTTTTGAGATTCTCAAAATAGCTAGAATTTTGTTTTTGTCTAGGAGAACTCCAGCAATTTGTTTTTTTCTTTTAATGATCTTCTTCACTGTGAAATCTTTTTTATTTGAATATTTCTCATTTTTCTCTTTTATATTATATGCTTTTTAGATATAATGGATTGCTTGGATCATCTTTTATAGTTATCTTTTAACGTTGTTCTTGTTTTTTTAGTCCATTTGGTGGTGGCTCTTTTGATATCAGCTGCACCTTGGGACCGAGCATGCCAAGGGACAACCGTTGTTTTTTATTGCTTTCACTGCTTGCTGTTTCCATTCTCAAGTGCTGCTGTGTTGCCAGGGGCAACTATGCTGCTGTTCTTTTTTACTATAATTGTGTTGGTTTGTTGGTTGGGTGTACTTTATGCTTGTGCCGTCAGATGAGTTTTATTCTGCTATCCGTCTGACTTGTTTCTTGGTGGAAGGATTTTGAGAAGAAGCGTGACCTTTTATACATGTTTTCTGTTTCTGTTTAAGAATCTGCTTTATTAAATGTTCCACGACAATATAATCATTGTGCTTCAATGGACATTTTACAACCCAATATTTTGAGACCCAAGATGTTAGCAAATGTGTGAAACATTGGTAAGGCAAGCTAATACATATGTTGGCTAATATGACAATATATGAATGATATGTCCAGCCCTCGGCAATTCGGAAGCCGATATTAGGAAGGGGAGTTCATTTATGGTTTTGTTTCAGTAATGATATAGTTTGATGATTCCTCTTTTTTCACTAATATGAAAATTTTAGGCATTGAAATATCATATTTCAAATCTCTGGGCAGAATTCTGAGAGAAGCAAGGACGAAGTAAGGTACTTCCCATTCGGAAGGATTTGATTGATATAAAAGATCGGGTTCAAAAAGAAGGAAAGGCCCTCCAACCCAAAGACGAGGGGACCCGAACTCAAGGTTCAATTTCCCACGTATAGTTTCCCCTTGTACTTTAACAACAAGATACCACTTGGAAGACGTTGCCACCACACACGAAAAGTTACGCCCTGTTGCGCATACGATATCCTCCTCCCAAGCACCAAACGCTTTAATGAGTTGGCCAACTGTCTCTAGATTCGGTTGATGTTGCTATTCTCGGTTGGCTGCAACCAACTCTAAGGAGTATATACGGCTTGTTTTGCTGTTTCCACTGCCACCTTAGCTTCAAACTTGAAGATCCTCTGGTTGCATATGTTTCCACCACAGACACCAACACCAAATGGCAAACAAGCATTTCATAGGAGGGAATGGCTGAATGATGGATACACATTTTTTCCAAGCGTCCCAAACTTCTTTGTACATCTCAAAAAGTTGTGGTGCTCTGCAGTTCCTAAAAAATATACGGAACTCAAGAAAATATGGCCCATTGTCTCCCCTCTTTCTTTTTTTTTTTTTTTGATGGGAACGGAAGCTGAAAAACAGCCATCTAAATTTTATTCAGCAGAAATTTATAAAAATCAAGAAGATAAGAAGAGAATATACAAAAAGATAAATTAAAAAAAATAGAAAAATAAAAATAATTCTTCAGAATGAAGCTACGAGATAACAAATATGATCAGAATAACTAGAAGATATAAAAAAATTCAAGGAAAAAAGCATTTTGCCAAAAATATAAATGCTTCATGACCGGCTGATACTATAAGAATATTGAATATTAGTGATGGTATTAATGACGGAAAAAAATTCTATCGCTAATAATATTTTTTAGCCACCATAATACCGATAAAAAAATTGACTATTGTTAATACTATTAGCGACGGTAATTACATTATTAGAGACAGCAAATGCCATCGTTAAAAGTATAAATTTTTTTTAATATTTAAATATTAAAAAATTATTAGCGATGATAAATTTAGATTATTAGTGATAAAAATTTTACCATCGTTAATACTAACATATTAGCAATGATTTTTTAATTATTAGCGATGACAAAAATCATCGCTAAAATTATTTAAATTATTTAATTTTTTTATAATATTTAGATATAAAATAATTATTAGCGACAATGAATTTTGTTTATTAGCGACGAAAATCCTGCAATCGCTACTACATTTTTTAAAAATAATAAATTTAAAAAAATAATTTTATTTAAAAATATTATTAGTGATGGAATTAACGATGGTCATTCTTTTCCATCGCTAATAATTTAGAACATGACTGAGTCCAATTCAAATCCAATTCGAACTCGATTCGAATTCAATTCGAAATCCTATCAAACCTAATTTATTTAGGCTTTGAATCCAAGTTCTATTTAAATTATAACATTTAATTAGCCATAAATTAAATCAAGATTAATTAAATTAAATTAAATTAAAATTAATTAAAAAAATTAATTTTTAATTTGGATCAATTCGAATTCAATTCGAACCCAATTTGAATCTAATTCAAAATTCTGTCAATCCTAATTCAATTAGACTTTGAAACCAAGTCCTACTTAGACAGTAAAATTCAATTACCTCCAAATTAAGTTAAGTCTAATTAAATTTAATCTGACTTAAATTAATTAAAAAAATAATTTTTAATTTGAATTTGATTTGAATCTAATTTGAATCCGATTCGAATCCACTTCAAAATCTTGTTAAACCTAATTCAATTATACTTTAAATTCAAGTCCTACTTGAATTATAAAATTTAATTAGTCTCAAATTAAATCAAGTCTACTTAAATTAAATATAATTTAAATCAATTAGAACTTGATTCATGATTTCATTCGAATCCAATTCAAACTTGAATCCAATTTAATTCGAAATCCTATCAAATCTAATTCAATTAGATTTTGAATCCAAGTCCTACATAGATTATAAAATCTAATTAGTCTTAAATTAAATCAAGATTAATTAAATTAAATCTAATTTAAATTAATTATAAAAAATAATTTTTAATTTAGGTTCGATTCAAATTTAATTAGAAAATCTATCAGTCCTAATTTAATTAAACTTTGAATCTAAGTCCTACTTGGATAGTAAAACTCAATTATCTTTAAATTAAGTCAAGCCTAAAAAAATTAATTTAATTTAAATTAATTTTAAAAAATAATTTTTAATTTAGGTTCGATTCGAATCCAATTCGAAATCCTATCAAACCTAATTTAATTAAACTTTGAATCTAAGTCTTAATTAGATTATAAAACCTAATTACCCTCAAATTAAATCATATCTAATTAAATTTAATCTAATTTAAATTAATTAAAATAAAATAATTTTTGATTTAGGTTCAATTCTAATCCAATTCGAACCGATTCGAATCCAATTCAAAATTCTATCAAATCTAATTTAATTAGACTTTGAATCCAAGTCCTACATGAAATATTAAAAATCAATTATCCTCAAATTAAGTCAAGTCTAATTAAATTAAATCTAATTTAAATCAATTAGGACTTGATCCATAAATTAATTAAATTTAAAAATTTAATAAAATTTAATATTAATTTTTAACCATCCAAAAAATGATCTAGAAGAAAAAAAATTAATATTAAAATATAATTTTAAAAAATTATGATTATTAGCTATGGCTTTAGCAACAGAGATCTTGCTGTTGCTAATAATTTTAAAAAATATTATTATTTTAAAAATATAATTATTAGCGACGAAAATATTATTATCGATAGTGTATTGTCATCGCTAATAACTATTTTATTATTAGTGATGAAGAATTATTATTAGCAATGAATTTGTCATCGCTAATAAGCTTCTTACCCTCATTTTTTCCCACCCCACTATGCGCTCTTTTTTTTTCTACCCCACCGCCACCTCGTTTTCCATCCCCCATGTTTTTGTCCCCCATCGCCACCCCCTCTCTCCTTTGGCCACCTCCCCAAGCCTCCAGTCGCCTCCCCTTGGCTGCACCTAGCTAGCCTCTCCAAGCCTTTGGTTGCCTTCTTTCTCCTCGAGCCCCTAGCCATAAGCTCCTGACCTCCCCCCGCCTCCCCAAAACCCTGGCTTGCCTCCCCTCGGTTCGCCTCTCTACGGTTGCTTTTTCTGAGCCTTTGGTCGCCTCCCACATCCCCGTCTACCTCCCACCTCACACCTCACCCTAGCCCGCCCGCCTCCCATGGTCCACCTCTCCATGGCCACCTTCCCAAGCCCCAGCCTCCTCCCCCCAGGTGCACCCCGCCCGCCTCTCCCTGACTGCCTCCCCGAGCTCCCAGCCATGAGTTCCGACTGCCTCACACCTCCCCTTTGGCCTACCTCCCTCCAGCTTCCCTCTCCCCGACTACCTCCCACCTCCCCGACTGCCTCTCCACCTACCATAGCCTGACTCTTCATGGCCGCCTCCCTCCAGCTACACCCAGCCCGCCTCCCCCGGGCCACCTCTCCGAGCTCCCGGCCATAAGCCCTCGATCGCCTCCCACCTCCCCTTAGCTTGCCTCTCCACGGTCGCCTCCCACCTTTCTGGGCACCTTCCACCTCCCCTAGCCCGCCTCTTTATGGCAGCCTCCCCGAGCACCCAACCTCCTCCCCCGGCTACACCCAGCCCACCTCCCTCTAGCTGCCTCCTCAAGTTCCTGGCCACAAGCCCCCGACCTATCTCCACACCTTTGTTTCTGCTACCCCTACCCCACCGCCCTGACCCTACGGTCCCTGCGCCGTCGGCCCGACCTCGAGCTCCTATCCACATGCGTGTTAGCTCCACAGCCGCATCCTCGAGCCTCTATCCCTGCTTGCCAGCTTATGCCTCCTCATGCCTCAATACCTGTGCGTCAGCCCGTGCTTCAGTCCTGTATGGTAACCTTCCTTTTATTATAAGTATTAGCAATGTATTTGGCTAATACCATCACTAAAAATTAATTTTTTATTTAAATTATGTTAATTAAATATAATTAAATATTAAAAAATTAGTTAATTAAATATTAATTTAATTAAAATTAGTATGGGATGGGTCTCATCATGTAAAGTGCTAAACCGAGGGAAGGTTCAAGCAGCATTGCAAACACGAGGTCGAGGCATGCCTTGTGTGCTCAGATCTTGACATGCATAGTGCTCCAATCGAGAAAAAATCTAGGCAGTATTGCAAATATAGAGACAGGGTGTGCCCTATTCACTCAGGCCTTGGGTCCAAGCTGGCGTGCAAGGCATCCAGCCCTCGTGTGCCCTGCATGCTCAGATTGATGGTGTTAATTTTAAAAATTAATTTTAAATTAATAATATTTGAATAAATTAGTTTTTAATTTTTGGGGTTGACTCCAGGATGGGATCTACCTGGATGTCATTTCGGTGTGCTCGTGCAGCCTAATCATCTAGCATGCTCTAAGTCTACATGCGTGGGATGCACGTCCTAACCATTTCCATTTGCAATGATATTGTTCCTTATACACTTTTGTAAGAAATATGTCAATAGAGAAATGTTTGATAGGAATATAATAGTTGTCTATTTATATAGGAGTGGATTAATGCCAAACTACAAGCATTGGTACCTATATGCATGGGGATCGAGACGTGAAAGATAATTGCAAGGGCTTCGAAGGCTCTACTTATCCAAGACCTTGCTGATGTGCAAGAGCTTAATAGTGATAGATTTGAGCAGATGATTAGCATATTTGGTGTATTTGATCTAGTTATTGATGGATGTTCATATAATAATCTTTTAAATTATAACCATTATTGCCATGATGGACTATAAGGTTGCTATAGTTATAGCCATGCTTATCCTTTATAGGGTTGCTACCCCCTAGAGGCTAAGCACTATAACTATAGCAACCCCTATAGTCCATCACGGCCATGGCAATTACTACCTAAAAGAATATTATTACATAGACTTCCATCGATAACCAGATCAAACCCACCAAATGTGCTACTCATTTGCTTAAGCCTATCACCATTAAGCTCTTGTACATTAGCAAATGTGTTGGATAAGTAGAGCATCCCATCCGTGCATATTGTCTTCCACATCTTTCCATGCAAGTACCAATACTTGTAGCTTAGCATAAATCTACTCCTATATAAATAGGCAACTATTGTATCCCTATCAACCATTTCTTTATTGACACATCTTTTATAAGAACAATGAGCCCGTCTTTGAACTAAGAGTGCAAGATTTTCAAAAGCATAATCACAAAAGTAAAGGACATCATTGCAAATAAGGACGGTCAAGATCCTGCTCATGCAAACTTGGAGCTTGCCAAATGATTAGGCTACACAAGCACATGAATTTTATTTTTAAGTTATTATTTTATTTTTTAAAAAAAAATTACTTCTAGTTTTCAACTCGAGGAACAATCGGGAGCTCAAAGAGGTTATGATGACTACCTGTGCGAGATGCGCCTAATTGGTGGTGATGCATTTCTACTCTTATTGTTGTATGGTTAAGCTTGGATGGTTTGTTACATCATAAACAACCATTTGCAGCCACCTCATGATTAAAGGTGCAGAGGAACTTGCAATGCAAAGCAAGCTTGGATGGTCTGTTACGTTGCAGACAATCGCTTGCAGCCACTTCATGATTAAACGTGTTGAGGAACTTGCAATGCCTTATTTTTTTAATGGTGGATATGAGCCTTCTTTATATTTTTATGTACTGAGATTATCATATACTACTGGATGAGAATCAAATAATGCCTAAATTAGGGGACCAGCAGACCAACACATTATCATGTATTGCTGGATGAGAATCATTTTTCTATGAACAAATTGCAGATGCTAACTAGCAATCTTTGTTGCACGTGAGATAAATTTCGATCGTCTTGTTATATTTTGATAGATATTTTATTTGAATTAATTTTTATATTATTTGCTTGCTTTAGTTATTATTTTTATTTTCGAAGATTATACATCATGTCTTTCAGAGGTCAGAGATATTTTAGCCAGAGACAGAGCTCTTGAGAAGAGAGAGATCATATGGCTAGCTCATATGATTCTGCACCTCTCATACTGGACGATAAACTCTAATACTTTGGATATTTTTATTTATATTATTTTATTCTTTGCTAACTAATATAATATTTTTTATATTAGATATTTTATACTCAGGTTTAGATGATAGGGGTCATCAGTGACCCTATAGTCACATGCAGTAGCGACCGGCTCCTAGACATAGAGTCATGGTCGAAAACCCATTCGGCTTATGGCATCTTCACTCGATCGAAGGATAGACAACTCATCCATGTTTATAGCCACTTGTAAGTACTACAACTTTAATTAATATGTTTAAAATTTAGTTATTTTAGAATTAATATTTATTTTTCCAAATTAATTTTGCAGCACATTCAAAGAGCCTGGAGTATATCATGTGGTTACCAACATCATCCGATGCTTGATGTCGGGGCCAGTGAACGAGTTCTCCAGCTGGCCATCTGAAGCTCATGATGTAGCCTGAAAGATGTTTATGGTAAATTAAAACTAGTTTAATTTTTAAATTTCTAATATATTGATATTTTAATTACATATTAATTCATGCTTGCTTCTATCTTGCAGGAGTATTACCGATTCGAGACTCCACAGGATGAAAAGGCTGGCCATTAGACCTTTGAGGAGGTGGCAACATGGAGGCTTCGAGATGACCTCTATAGGCTCAAGCAGTCCGCAATCCAGCTCTCTGATTTTCAGTCACCATCAGACTGGAGGTCCTTCATGAATCACTAGATGTGGATAGACATATGACAAGTCCTTTGCAACCAGTGGAGTAGTGAGGAGTACTCTGATAGATGGCAGAAGGCCCAATAAAATTGGGTCGTCTAGTAGGATCCAATTAGACATATGGACATCTCGGTCGGCATACATATTGTGATGGACAGACTAATAGAAAATCAATACCAAAACTCTTCACTAGAACATAAAAAACTCTTATATGCATATTTTAATTAATTTAATTTTATTATTTACTTATTGTAGATATGGCAGCTGGATCATCCATCAGATCAATTACAGTTGTGGCAGGCCACACAACAATCTAGGAGGACTGGTGACTATTTAGATTCTATGTCATGATAGATCATAATAAGAACTTTAAATTTTATTTACTAATTAAATTATTAAAAGATCTAATTTTTATATTAAAATTAATATATTTTTGAACTGTGCAGATGTATTATGTGGCATACATTGCTAAGAGGTATGACGATGACCCATTTTCTCAGCCTCCTCTTGACCTTGAGGGATGGCTTAGTGCCACCAAGAGATGAATAGGAGCTGAGTCATAGGATTTGACCACAACTTTGATCCTCCACCATCTCGATATCGTTTGGCATCCTCATAGATCTCGACATCTCAGACTTGAAGCGATATGCATATGGAGGAGATTGTACAGAGACTTCTAAGCTAATGACCTCGAAGCCTCCTAGATGCTATTCATGATAAGGTCATGGAGCTTCTTTGGGATCCACAGCTACACAACTAGCTGGGCTCATCATTTCAACCATCACATCAGGTGATTATATTACTAAATTCTTTTACTTGTTTAAAGTTTTCATATATATTTATATTTGAATTCGAAAAGAAGATTTAGAGGCTAAAAATTCAATCTAACTATTCAATCGGTGGGACGGAGGTATCTATAGCTCCATATCATCAAATCAAATATGTAGAAATAATTTATTTGAGAATAAAAAAAGTATATCAAAAGATATATCTTCACATCGAAAGATACACCTCCATATCGAAACTTATTAATATTATTTTAGTTTTTTCATTATAGGATGCTAAAATATCTGGCTCTCATCCACCAACTACTAAAAAAAAGCAGAAGGAGGAGGTGGATGATGAAAAGGATCAGACCTAATTTTTTTTAATGTATTGTAGTTTTTTTCATACTGCTTGTAAGAAAATATAATTTATATTTTTAATATAATATAATTAGTTTTTAATTTTTAATTATCATATTATCTTTAAATTTTATTGATAATGGGTATTGAAAATCATAATTCATTATAATTAATTAAAATAAGTTTTAAAAATATTATTACTAATTTTTAAAAAATAAAATTAAACATTAGCATCGATATTAGGGAAGATAATGGCCGTCACTAATAACTATTAGCGATGGCATTAAAGATCAAAGTATCATAGCTAATATTTTTAAAATATTTTTTTAATTTTATTTAAAAATTAAAAAAATTATAGACAGCATTAGCAATGGCATTTTTTATCATTAATAATTATTAGCAATGGTATTAGCCATGAAAATACCATCACTAATATTTTTAATTTTTTTTAAAAAAATTAATTATAAAATTAAAAAATAATTAGCGGTAAAATTATTTTATCGCTAAAGCTATCGCTAATAGTCTTATTATTAATGGCTAGATTTTTCATTGCTAATAATTATAATTAGCAATTAAAATTTTTTAAATCGACTGTTACGATAGAATTAGCGATGGTAAGGTTATTAGTGATAGTAAATGGATTATTAGGGATGACAATTAACCATCGCTAATAATCTATATTCTTGTAATATAACCATTTAGAAAAAAATGGCAACAAGAAATCTATATATCCAAATCTAGCTACCTTAATATTGAAGCCTCAAGAACTAACAACAACACAAGAACTGCCTACCCAATTTTGAATTAGATAAGAGATTGAGAATTGGAGGCTAAGATAGGAACCATGACAAGAGCTTCAATATCAGCATCCTCAACCAACAGCAAAATATAGGAAGAAATCTCCGTAAGAAGTAGGTCAATTCAGCAAAATAGAAGGTAACAAGAATTTCAAAGCATTCCATAGTCTCCCCACTTTCACCACAAAGGAGCATCGATTAGGCAAGGTCAAACCCTTTTTGATGAGGTTAGCAAATGTTAATATTTTATTGAAGTAGCTCAACCAGATGAATAGCTTGACCTTCTCTGGCACCAACAATTTCTAAATGAATTTACCAAAGAGTGATATCACCCTACCGTGTTTAAGAAAAATGTAGCAATGACTGTGTAATAGCCCAGCCCAGCCCCATGGGCCTTTGGACCGGCTTGGATGAAAAGAGCCCAATCGCATGCGGAAGAAAGGAAGAAGAAAACTCCTAACTGGAGTCTTCTTCCTCCCTTTTTCTGATGAAATTAAGGCTAGGGGAGTTTGGCTTTGCTTAGGAGACTTTCCTATAAGGAACCCTCTCCACTTCCCCTAAGTCTTCATGGAAAATTTTTGAGAGATCGTCGAAATTTTGGAAGTTTCTTCTATGGGTTGTTGTCGAGAAGAAGGGTTGTTGGAAGCTTCTTGGGATGTCGGAGCAAGGTGATCTCCCCTCTCTTTCTTGTTTCTTTCTTCTTCTACACCACCGGCATCTGATTGAAGCTGGCAAACAGCTATTTTGGTTCGAAAATAGGAAAGACCCTATCTTCCTTTCTTTTTTCCACATGCTATCGACAACAACCATCGCTGGAGCTATCACCGAGGCTATAGCCTTGTCATCATCGGAGACTGCCATGGGTAATCGGTCCGATCACCTGTGGCCATGGGTGGAGGAGCGGGAGAAAGGGGGAGTGCATCCCCTATTTTGAGAAATGGGAGAAGAGAGAAGAAGAGAGGAAAGATTTCTCTCTCTTTTCTATTTATTTAATTTAATTTAATTAATTAATTAATTAATTAATTATTTTGTAGATAGATAATAAAAAGAAAAAAAGAAAAAGACATCTATTTTGGAAGAGAAGATAAGAAGAGAGGGATCTTCTCTCTCTCTTCTCTGATTTGTAATAAATAATTAATTACTTAACGAGTTAATTTATTTAACTATTTCACTATAGATGGATTATGAAAATTTTAGATGAGAAAAAATTTTGAGGATTAGGTGTGGACCTCGGTGAACCTGATAAAGGATTCCAAAAAATTAATTTAATTAATTTGAATTATTTTGTAATATTAATTTAAATGTATATGTGAGTAATCCATCAAACAGGAGGATATTAAGCAGGATCTTAATGCCCAGATCATAATTTAGTAAGTCAAATTTATTGCTGATTGAGGTAAGAATTTCTGTACATAGACATCATTATATATGTTATTTTTATTGTTGGATTTGTATTGTTGGTTTTGCATAGTTGGATTTATTTTGATGGATTTGTTATGTTTGAAATAATATTATTTCTTGTATGTTATTTCAACTTGAGTATATTATATATTGACTATATATATGTGTATCAGTGATTGATGGTATGATTATATGGGAATGATATACTTATCTTGATCATACTACAAACTAAAATTGATATGATGACATCAACATGTAATAATCAGATGAAAATAATATGGTTTGGACTAGTCCCGTCATATGGAATAGCCTTCACAAGTTTATGCATGAAAATATGATCTGAGAAAGATCATAAATATTTGATCCAAGAAAGATTATAAGAAATATGATCTGAGAAAGATCATAAAAATTTAATCTGAGAAAGATCACAAAAATTCAATCCGAATAAAAGATCATCGCATGATCTTGATTAGTTTAAAGAAAAAGTTAAAGGTTTAAAAAAATTAGAATTATGGAAGAGGAAGCAAATGTTAAGATCAGAGAGATTACTCTTGAATAACAGACTTTACCTGATGGCATGTGATGATTTATTTCTTGATTATATGCTCAATGTGTATTTATGCTAGTATTTAAGTTATTTTAGATATATGTTATGAGTTTTCAAGATTTCATCTTGATATGCTTATTGATATTTTCAACATATCTATTATTTTGGTGTAGATGTATGATGATTCTTACTGAGCTGAAAAAGCTCATATCTTTTTATTATTTTTTTTAGAGATACAAGAAGCTTAGTTCAGATGTGTGGGCAAAAGGATGAGTTTTGAAACTCTTAGAGTCTTAGTTAGCATCAATTTTCTGATATTATTGAATATTTGAATATTTATAATTGAACAAATTGACTATTTATCCTGATGGATCAACTAGATTGACATATTTGATATTTATTTGGTTATTTTGAAAATATTTAAAATTATATTAGGCCTTACATGATCTCTAGGGCATCGCTCTAGTGTTCATACGGCCATGTCATATGGCTGACCTAGGTGCTAGGTTGGTAGCATAATAGAGTGGTATCAGAGCTTAAATTTTAGAATCCTAAGATTTAATTCAAGAAGAGTGTACATGGGTAGATCTCTAGAATGAGTAAGCTTAATATTAGATATGATTTGATGTAATCAATTACGACTGAAAATAATTTGGAGGATATCAACAACAACCTGTATAGGTTGTTATGGTGCAAGGGAGTGACCGTGGGCGTAATAGGAGGCCTATCCGGTTTGATGATGGCTCTAGTGTTTGAGTGCCCTCTATACAAGAGAAAGATGCTCCACCCTCACCAGTCAGTGATACACATCAGCAATAGTATCCTAACCAGTCCATAGAAAATAGTCTAGGGACAAAGACCCCGGGTAAGCTAGAAATTCAGCTAGAGGAACATGTTACTGCTTTTCAACTAATGCAAATATTGATTCAACAACAAGCTAAAGCTAGGAAAGGTATTAGAAGCACAACAAAGATAGCAACAGTAGATCCTGCAGTAATTAATGCAAGAGCGTCAGCCTCAGCAATAGGGGGTTGGAAATCAATTAGAGCATAAAATCAATTTAATAGAGACACCATGGAAGCGGAATGCTAGTTGAAAGCTATAGAGAAGATATTCCAAGCCCTAAGATGTCCTAATGAGGAGAAGGTCAACTTTGCCACCTTCATGCTTCAAGGCGAGGCAACAAACTGGTAAAAGATGGATATCAGAAAGTTGGGATCCAACAATACACCCTTCACATTAGAGGAATTTAAAAAGGGCTTTCATGAGAGATATTTTTTTTAGAGTATCCGACTTCAAAAGTTTTGGAAGTTTGACCAATTGGAACAGGGTGACATGATGGTTACTTGGTATGCAACCAAGTTTAAAGAACTGTTTAAATATGCTCCAGCACTGATAACTAAAGAGGGGGTTCGAGCCAAAAAATTTGAAAATAGACTTAGGGATCCAACAATTAGTGATTGTGTTCGAACTATCCACCTACAAAGAAGTTATGAACAAATGCCTAATAATAGAAAAGGAACTTAATGATGTTCAAGCTGCAAGAGAGAAAAGTTTGAAAAAAAAAAAGGTCGATCGATCAATTTTGCAAACTAAGATAGCAAAAGTTTCAAGCTGAAGACCTCAGAACCAAATCAAACTATTAACAAAGGTAAAATACAATCTCAAGAGGCCATTCAATGTTATAGATGCAAAGGGCCCCATTTTAGGTGGGATTGCACATGGCCTAGAGGAAAGTATTACATATGTGGATGGGAAGGCCATAAGGCAATCATTTGTCGCAATAGAAGAGAAGTTTAGAGGCAACGAGCATCTCAGTACTTTCAAATGTCCCTACAATTTGAGCACCTCAAGATGGACAATAGCAAGATGGGGGACAATAAAAGCCTAGAACTCAAGGACGAATCTATGCATTCATGCAACAGGAAGCTAATGCCTCTAACTCAATGGTGATAGGTATTAAACCGACCCTTATTTCTTTTTTCAAAATATATGTTGTGAAATGTTGCGAGTTATATGCTTACAAATAAAGACATATAACTAAAGAATAAGTAGCATGTAATTAAATGATAGGTATGATTAGAATATCATCCAACAATATATATGCTTTGTTTGACCCTGAGGCTATCCACTCCTTTATTGTAGCTAGTTTTGAGGAACAGCAAGTTAACTTCCGTACCCTTAGGAAATGATCTTTTTATCTCCACATTAGGTAGAGATGTCATCTTGGTTGGATCAGTTTGCAAAGATTGTATTCTAGGTATTGAGGATAGAGAGATGAAAGTAGACTTACTAGTCTTAGAGATGGACTTCAGTTTGATCTTAGAAATTAAGGGATCAAACCTTGAGCCAGTCAGAGTTTAGTTTTGTAAGTAGCAAACTTTTCTTCCACCAAAAACTAATCTCTGATGCTCATGCCGAGCAACTTCTTTGGAAGGGATGCGAGGGATTTCTATCCACTATAATACACACCTAGCATCAATTGACTTCTTTGGAGGATATCCCTATCACAAGGAAATTTTTCTAATATTTTTCTTTCCAGATAATCTCTTGGGGTATCTCTTAATAAAAAGATTGAGTCTTTTAGCAATTTGACTCCGAGCACTGGTTCAATTCTCAAAGTTTCTACGAGATGGCTCCGATTATTAGAACGGTTGGACAAAGGATTTATCAAGCATAGTGTATCTTATCTTTTTAAGTTAGGCTCTCTTTAGAAAGATTTGCATGCTTATATATAGAACAAAATAGTGACATTACAAGGGGTACCAGTTATTATCATATCAAATCAAGGTAGTAGATGGATTTCATAATTTGGAAGAAGCCTTCATAAAGCCCTTGGTACTAGTTAAATTTCAGTACAATATTTCATCTCCAAGCTAGCGGACTATCTAAATCCTAAAAGATATATATGCTGAGAGCTTGTGTTATGGACTTAATTGGTGCATGGGATAATCACTTATTATTAGTTGAGTTTGCTTATAATAGTAGTTACCAAGCAAGCATCCAGATGACTCCTTTTGAAGCATTTTATTGTAGAAAATATAGATCTCCTATTTGTTGGGATGATGTAGGAGAGAGAAAGTTATTAGGGCCAGAAATAGTGCAGCAAACCATGGATAAAGTACAAATGATCCGGAAACAACTTCGTATAGCTCAAAGTAGACAAAAGAATTATGCTGATAATAGAAGAAGGAAGCTAGAGTTTCAAGTAGATAATCATATTTTTCTAAGAATTTCTCCTACTAAAGGTGTAATGAGATTTGGAGTCCATGATAAATTGAGCCCTAAATATGTGGATCCTTTTAAAATTTTGGACAGAGTCAGAGAGGTTGCATATCGGTTAGCACAACTACCATCTTTGTCAAATATGCATAACATATTTCATGATGCATCAATGATGAGAAAATATATATTTCGGATCCAAGTCATGTGGTGAAATACGAGCCTTTGCATCTTCAGGAGGATCTAACCTATGAGGAGCATCCTATATGGATTGTTAACAGAAAGGATCAGGCACTACGGCATCGAACTATACCATATGTGAAGATCTAATGAAGCAACCACGGTGAAAAAGAAGCAACATGGGAACTCAAAGCAAAATGAGAGACAAGTATCTATAACTCTTCGAATCTTCAGCTATGCTAATTTCAAGGATAAAATTATTTTAAGAAAAGAGAATGTAATAGCCCAGCCTAGCCCCTTGGGCCTTTGGACTGGCCCGGATGAAAAGGGTCCAATCGCATGTGGAAGAAAAGAAGAAGAAGACTCCTAAGTGGAGTCTTCTTCCTCCATTTTTCTTGATGAAATCGGGGCTAGGGGAGTTCAGCTTTGCATAGAAGACTTTCCTATAAGAACTCCTCTCCCCTTCCCCTAGGTCTTCATGAAAAATTTTTAAGAGATTATTAGAATTTTGGAAGTTTCTTCCACAGGTTGCTGCTAAGAAAAAGGGTCATCGAAAGCTTCTTGGAATGTCGGAGCATGGTTAGCTCCCCTCTCTTTCTTCTTTCTTTCTTCTTTCACACCACCGACATTCGATTGAAGCTGACAAGTAGCTATTTTGGTTTGAAAATAGGGAAGACTCTATCTTTCTTTCTTTTCCCCACACACCATCGGCAACAGCCACCACTGGGGCTGTCACCGGGGCCACAGCCTCGCCGCCAGTCTGGTCGCCTATGGCCATGGGTGGGGGAGCTAGAAAAGGGGGAGTGCATCCCCTATTTTGAGAAACGGAAGAAGAGAGAAGAAGAAAGGAAAGGTTCCTCTCTCTTTTCTATTTATTTAATTAAATTAATTAATTAATTAATCACTTAATTATTTATTTTTTTAGATAAATTTAGAAAAAAAAGAAAAAGACATCTATTTTGGAAGAGAAGAAGATAAGAAGAGAGGGATCTTTTCTCTCTCTTCACTGATTTGTAATAAATAATTAATTATTTAACTAGTTAATTTATTTAACTATTTCACTATAGATGGATTATGAAAAATTTTAAAAGAAAAAAAAATTGAGGATCAGGTGCGGACCCCGATGAACCTAATAAAAGATTCTAGAAAATTAATTTAATTTATTTAAATTATTTTATAATATTAATTTAAATATATAGGCAAGTAATCCGTCAGACAAGAGGATATTAAGCAGGATCTTAACGCTCAGATCATGATTTAGTGAGTCACATTTATTGCTGATTGAGGTAAGAATTTTTATACATAATCATCATTATATATGTTATTTTTATTGTTAGATTTGTATTATTAGTTTTGCATAGTTGGATTTATTTTGATGAATTTATTATGTTTGAAATATTATTGTTTCTTTGCACGGTTTGATATAATGAAATCAATAGTAATAATCAGATGGTAATGATATGGTTTGGACTATCCTCGTCATGTGGAATAGCCTCCACAGACTTCACATGGAAATATGATCCCAGAAAGATCATGAATATTTAATCTGTGAAAGATCATGAGAAATATAATTTGAGAAAGATCAAGAAATTTTGATTCAAAAAAGATCATAAAAATTTGATCCAAATAAAAGATCATCGCATGATCTTGATTAGTCCAAAGTCAGAAAGTTAAAAGTTAAAAAAATTAGAATTATGGAAAGAAAAAGTAAATGTTAAGATCAAAGAGATTACTCTTGAATAAAAAACTTTATCTGATGGCATATGATGATTTATTTCTTGATTATATGCTGGATGTATGTTTATGCCAGTATTTAAGTTGTTTCAAACATGTATTATAAATTTTCATGATTTCATCTTGATATGCTTATTGATATTTTTAGTATATTTATTATTTTGGTATAGATGTATGGTGATTGCTGAGCTGTAAAAGCTCATATCTTTCTGTTATTTTTTCAAAGATAAAGGAAACTTAGTTCGAATGTGTGGGCGAAAGAATGAGTTTTGAAACTCTTAGAGTTTTAGTTTGCATCAATTTTCTAATATTATTGAATATTTTTTAATATTTATAATTGAACAAATTGACTATTATCTTGATGGATCAACTCGATTGACATATTTTGTATTTATTTAATTATTTTAGAAATATTTAAAATTATATTAGGCCTTACACGATCTTTAGGTCATCGCTTTAGGATTCATGCAGCTGTATCATATGACTGACCTAGGTGCTGAGTTCAGGGTGTGACAGACTGACTGTGAAAGTTCCTGCTAAGCTCCATTTCCGAAGCCAAAGATCAGGATTGTGATCCAGGGAGCAAGATAGAAGAATCGACGAAAGCTCATGATACTCCCTGATGGCAAGAGAACTCATTGGATGTCTGAAGAGGACTGAATTTGTCTGCATGGGATTCAAAGGCCCTCTGGTTTTGCATGGAGAATTCAGACATCAAAATAAATTGATTCTTTGCCAACATGTACGAGTGGGGAAAAGAAAATGAAAGTGGTGACTCTCTAAGCCAGGCATCGTGCCAAAAGGAGATTTGATCCCCATTCCCCAGCTTAGGGTGAAATAATTGCTTGAACCAACCATAGAGGTTGAGCATATCTTTCCAGAATGGTGAGGCCGTGCTTTTTTTTGTAACGAGAAGGTTCTGAAGGCAGTTTCTTAGGATGGTATGCGGCTCTTATCAGCTTGCACCATGGCTTGTATTGATTCTCATGAACTTCCACCACCACTTCAAAAGAATGGCAGTGTTGATGGAAGCAAGGTCGATCAATCCCAAGCCCCCTAGCTTCCGAGGCCTTGCAAACCTGATTCCAGTTCACCAAATGTTTCACTCTACTACTAGACTGCTGACTGTTACAGACAAGGTCACTGCAAAGTTGGTTGTTTTTCGTACCACTGCTGTGGGAAGCTGAACACAGACATCCAATATAGAGGAATGGTCCTCAGCACCGAGTTTGCCAAGATTAAACGGCCAATTAGAGTTAGAGAGTTGCGCTTCCAACCGCTAGAAATCTGCAGGACAGAATTCAGATGCTAAAATCTCGACTAGTATGATTTGGCACATTCATTTTATTCTTTTTTATTAATGGTTTAATTACTATCGGTTGGAAGTTCAGTAGATGCTTGAGCAATGTTAATCTTTCCTAGAGTTGATTATTTTCCACGTTGTTTCCTGCGGGATCAAATAAAGGCTGATATGGAATCAGGCAATAAAGAACTGGATTTGCAGCTTAATTACCGAAGCTTTATTTTCTGATGATGATGTTGAGGTGAAGATGCAAAGTTTATCAATAAAGTTTTGAGCATTTAGGTGCTGGGGTTTTGCCTATTGCTAATGACCTCTTCCAAACAACTTAAACTTCAGTATTGATTGCAACTTGCTGCATATGTGCCCAGATCGTATGAGTTCTGATATAAAGCTATAATATTTAATTTTCCACTCACGTGTATGTCGATAAGCAGGTTCTGTCTGATTGTCAATCCATGGCAGATGACCGAAGTTATATGGTGGTTGTAAATTTATAGAAAACTTTCCATTGAAAGCCTAGAACAAATGCTAAAACAAGTGATTTTATTCATTCTTCAAATTCTACAAGACTGATTATATAATTTCCAGATATCTGGGTTTTATGTCATGTTTATGTGACACCTGGACCCGGACCCACTAACCAGGGCCCGGGTCCCCCGCTTTGGGCGGTGTGGGGAACAAGGAACGGGGAGGGGAGGCGCGTGTCTTTGGAAAGAAAGGAAGGGGCGCCGGCATCGGGTGCGGTTCGGTCGGGGTGGGGTTCGGGCGGGTGGACGGTGGGGCGGGGGCACGGAGGGGGAGGAGGATCGGTGTGTGGGGGGAATACGCGCGACTCAGCCGAGAGTTCCGTCTTCTATTTTTCCTCCTCCTGTTTCTATAAAACTCTCCCTCCCTTCCATATACTTTCCGCAATTTTGCTTTCTCTCCTACGCTTATCTCGCTCTCGCTCTCGCACTGTTATGCTCTCATGCTTCCACTGCTTTCTCCCTATTTTCTTTCTCACACCTGGATATGCCCGGTCCTTAAAAAGTACCACCTCTCTTTTTTTCTCTAGGCTTGTCTCACCATGTCGCCCTGCTCCTCTGTGATAGAAAACATGACGAAGTCAGTAATTCCATTTCTTTGTGGTAATTACAAATTGATTAAATCTTTGAAAATTTTAAAAAATTTAAAAATTATTTTAATATACTAATGTACCATTGGTAGACCCATACATGTGTAACTAGATTAAGATTATCTAGATTTTTACGTCCATAAAGTAAGTGACTTAACACTTTTCGGTATGTTTTTAAAATAATTTAATAATCTTTATATTTATTTAATTAAATGATCAAGCATATTATATTTTATCTACAGTATAGAAATTAAATATATTTTTTGATATTTTCATAAATAAATTAACTTGATATATGATTTATTCTGATACTGATTTTAGAAAATATGGCTGAATAACTTGTAATAAATATTTTTTTTGAATATTTAGCATGGCTATGATCTATTCTAGCCCCACTAATGGGATTGTACATTAGTCCTATCAACTTGTAATCTAAGAAACTAATTTCGATACTATACCATTAGTAAATAGAATAATATGGTTATCTAAGTACTTGTTATCTGTTATATGTTATCAAAATCAATTATTTATTATTGACTCATGCCATTGGGTTATGTTGCCATAGTCAATTTTAAATCTAGCATTAGTTTGTGAAAGGTATGCTTTTGGAAAGAAAAACATTTAATATTTTTCAATATGTGATAAGAATTGAATGCTGTCCAATCAATTATATGAATTTAGTTTTGTTATGAATCAACATATTTTGACCCATGTTGAAGTATTCTAGCACTTAGTGGGCTAGCGTAACTCATTATTTTCTTATCCTTTTTCCTATTGTAGATATTGAACCATGAATGCTTATGAAACTCTAGAAGAGCGTGCTAGCTAGACATAAAGACTAGATAGTATAGTTATCTTTGTTGACTGATTTTGTGTGTAACTCTAGATCTAAAAATTACCATCTGATTTTTGTTAATATTATCTAGAAGTGCATTGACTTTTGTTATCTCAAAATTATATGAAAATGGATAAAATGATCATGGTATGTAATTATAGAAGCTCTCAAGGATTGAGAACAATCTGGTTAAAATTTTTATAGAATAATTGAATGTTATATTTAGGAAGCCTTGATGTTTGTAGGGTCCACCTTGCAAGCATGCGGCATCTATTACACTCTGATTCAGTGCATGATAGATTAAGAAGTATCAAAGCCTAAGTTTAAGACTACTAGGGGTAGCGGTAGGCCATGATTGGAATAGTGATATAAAAGTTTAGGATCTAAGTCTTTAAAACTTGTTGGAAAGATTGAGAGTTCGGTAGAACTTAAGTTATAAGACATCTCTTTCTGTGTTTGCTTTCTTATTGATAATCTTGTGTTATCATATCTAAATTTTATTATAATATTTTCTCTATTTTTCATTGAAATTAAGAATGCCACCCCGTTGTGCTTGTAGCTGAAGAATAAGTGAATTGTTAGGAGGTTCTTAGGGTGAAGCTCCTCATGAATCAATGGCTGAGAGCAGGATCAAGAGCATTTAAACTAGAATGTGAATCCTAATATTCAATAAGCAGCAGTTGATCAGCCAGTTACAAATCAACCAATCCTGGACCAGCCAATGGTTCCACCAAGAAACATGGCTAAGAATTTGGATCGAATGCTTGAACTAATTCATAAGGTTGTGGGGTTACAGAAAGAGTTACCTCAGTAGCCTTTGCACTCACTACTATAAAATTCTAGCCCATCCGATCATAGAAAGAGTATAACAAAGTTTAGAAAAATTGCCCCTTCAGCCTTTAAGGGTACTACTAATCCCCATGAGGCTAAGGCTTTGATAGATGAGATGGAAAAAGCTTTTAGGGCAATGGAGTGTATTGTTGAGGACAAAGTCAGATTTGCTACTTATATGCTTCAAGATGAAGCTCATCATTAGAGGAAATCAATAGAGCCTACACTAACCTTTGGTTATGGACTTGTTGCTTGGTAGAGATTCTATAGTGCTATCTACTCTAAATATTTCCCTTCAAGCCGATTGAGGGAGTTGGAAAGAGAATTTCTTAACTTATCTCAAGTAGAAATAACTGTGGATGAGATTGAGATTGAATTTTATAGGCTATCTTGATTTGCTCCTATCCTGGTTTTAGATAACAAGTCCAGGATGAGGAGGCTTGAGGAAGGATTGAGACCATACATTCGAAGGAGCTTCGCTGTAGTACATTCAGCAACTTATGATGATCTAGTGAATAGAGCCACGAACTTGGAAATTATTTGGAAAGAAACTTAGGATATAAAAGAAGGAAAACAAAAGAAGAAAAGTAGAGATTTCGGAACATGCAGTGGTCACTATGTACAGAATTTTAAAGGACCTACAATATTTCAACCAACTAAGAGTTTTGTAAACTCATCTAGTTCTTATGCTAAGTTTTCTCGATAGGAAAAATAGGGATCTTATGCTAGGACCTATTAGTAAGACAAGACTAACTTTATATTTGGTTGGAGTCATGAGAGGATCAATGGATGAGGTTGGAAGGATAGATGGCCTCTTTCCATTGTCTGATTCAAAAATATTACAAAAAAAATAGATGAAAAAGGAAGGATCGTCCATCCATTCTGGCCCATCAATTTGCATCCTCCCAAATTAGAAAGATGCAAAGAAGGATGGATAGAGCATTGATGGATAGATTTATGTATTAACAAAATTATTTCTCATTAATTTTTAATAAACTATAATCTTTCTTCACTTTTTCATTCATACTATTTATATATATATTTATATATACTATTAATAATATATTATTAAATTTTATTACTAATTTTTTTAATTTTAGTATATAATTTTGATAATTATAATTAATTTAAAATTATAATTAAATAATTAAATTTATCTTCTATTTCTTTATTTTTATTTATTATTTTTTGATTAACTATTTTTATAATATTAATTAACTATTTATATTAAATGAATAATTTATTAATTAAATAATTAATATATATAACTAATTTATTATAATTAATTTATAAAATCATATATTAAACTAAATTAAATTAGAATATTTATATATTTTTTATATAATTAAAGATTATAAAGATTTAAAGTCTATACATTGTTTATTTCTTTAGTATAAATAAGTATTATAAATTGATAATAGTAATAATTTTATCAAAGGATAATCTAGTAAAAATGTTATACAAATATCATCTATCCTTTCTTTTATTCTTTCTATACTAAATAGAATAGAAAATTATTTTCATCCATGCTTCTATGTTTCACCAAACATATGATAAGGATGGATTTATCCTAGCTTACCAAACATAAAATTTTTATTTTATGTTTAAATATTATAAAAAATTAAAAAATTTTAAATCATTTTAGCGATAGCTTGCACCATCGTTAATAATAATAAAGTCATCACTAATAGTTAATTATTAGTGATGGTGCTATTTTTATCGCTAATAATCTAAATTTATATATCATCGCTAATATTTTTTTATTTAAATATTTTAAAATAATTTTTATACTTTTAGAAATGATCGTTGTTATTGCTAATAATTTAGTTGCCATTACTAGTATTATTAGCGATGGTTCTTTTATCAGTACTATTGCGGTGGTCAAAAGCTTTATTAGCGATGGAGATTTTTATCGTCGCTAATACCATCACTAATATTCAATTTTCTTATAGTGATAGAAGAATATCTAGAACCTATTTTAAATACGAATAATAGGGTCATAAAATAGTTGAGTACCCTCAAAACATTTAGGAGTCCCAGTTAGTACAAAGACCCTAGGATATAAGAACTCAATCGGTTTAGCATTGTGCAACTCAGACTCCTATTTCTCGAGCTCCCATAGCTTCGACATCTTTCCAAGGCAACAAAGGCGGGAAGACCATGCACCTAAGATCGTGTCGATGCACTAACCCAGTAAGATGCATAGGCATCCAACACTAAGGTATTAAGTATATTAATTACTAGTTACACAATCTGCTTTTGCTTATGTGTTATTTGATTTTGGTGCCACTCATTCTTTTGCATCTTCTATGTTTATGCAAAAATATAATTTGCCTTGCATGCCACTAGAGTATGATTTATGTGTTAGCACTCTTATTAGGAATGAAGTGATATCTCTAATTCAATTTGCAAGTCTTGTTTAGTTCAAATGGAGGGTAGAAAGATGCTGGCTAATTTGATAGTTATAGACATTCTTGATTTTGAAATAATCTTGGGTATGGATTGGTTGTCATCACATTATGCTACTATTGATTGTTATAAGAAGTGGATAACTTTCTGAATCCCTAGAGATACAGAGTTCAACTTCATTGGTAATAGTGCCCATACTTCTCCTCAGGATGTTTCCACCATACAAATTAGTCAATTACTCAAGAAGGAGCATATGGCATATTGGGCTATGGTAGTTGACAGCAGATAGTAGGATTAGAAATTAGAAGACATGCTTGTAGTAAATGAATATTTTGATATTTTTCCAAAAGATCTTCCTGGGTTACCTCTGAATAGAGAGATTGAGTTTGCAATTGACTTGATTCCTGGTTCGGCACCAATTTCTAAAACTTTTTATAGAATGGGCCGGACTGAAATAAAAGATTTAAAAGATTAGTTGAAAGAGCTTCTTAATAAAGGTTTTATCTGACCTAGTGTCTCCTCTTGGGGAGCTCCAATATTATTTGCTAAGAAAAAGGATGATAGTATGAGGCTATGCATTGATTATCACGAATTAAATAAAGTAACTGTGAAAAACAAATACCTTCTACCTAGAATTGATGATCTATTTGATTAGTTGAAGGGGGCTCGGGTGTTTTCCAAAATAGACCTTCCTTCCAAGTACCATCAATTGAAAATAAAGGCAGGGAATGTATCCAAAACTACTTTCCAAGCACAACACGAGCATTATGAATTTCTGGTTTGCCTTTTGGGTTAACCAATACTTCAGGAGTTTTTATAGTCTTAATGATGAATAGGGTGTTCAAGCCCTTTTAGATAAATTTGTGGTGGTCTTTATTGATGATATCCTAGTTTGCTCCAAAAGTCAGGCAGAGCATGAGCAACATTTGAGGACTATACTACAAACCTTGAGATAGAAACCACTATTTGGTAAATTGAAAAAGTATGAGTTTTAGTTGGACAATGTGATCTTCTTGGGACATATAGTATCCAAGAATGGAATTTCTGTAGACCTAAAAAAGATAGAGGTAGTAGTGAACTAAAGCAGACAAAATAATATTTCTAAAGTTCATAGTCTTCTAGGATCAGCTAGATATTATAGGCAATTTATCAAAAATTTCTCTTGTATTGCTTCACCTTTGACTTAATTAATCTATAAAGGAGTTAGATTTGAATGGTCTAAAGAATGTGAGCAGAACTTTCAAGAGTTAAAATAGTGTTTGGTATTAGCTCCTATACTTATCCTTCCTTTTGGTGGTGGAGGTTTCACCATTTATAGTGATGCTTCAAAAAGAGATTTAGGATGTGTGTTGATGCACAATGCCAAGGTAATTGCATATGCCTCTCAATAATTGAAACCTCATGAGAAAAATTATCCTTACTATGATCTTGAGCTTGCAGTAATGGTGTTTGAATTAAAAATTTAGAGACATTATTTGTATGGTGAGTCTTGCGAAGTGATAGACTACGATATTATCGTTAAGACACTATGTTTATCAGTTTAATTCTAACTTCATAAAATAATTAAAAATACGTAGAAAGTAGTGGGTCGGATTGAATCCATAGAGAAGGCAGTGCTTTCATTTAAAATCTTTGATTTTATAAAAAAAAAAGAGTTTGAAAATAGAACTGAAGTAAGAAAATAAAATTTAAAATTATAATAAAAATAAATAATAAAAATTAAAATAGTATGAAAATAAATTTTGGGTACTAAGATCTACTACCTAGATCTTAGCATCTACTTGCAATAAAATAAATTTGCAATAAAAATAAAGAGCATGAATTTAAAAAGCATGAAAATAAATTTTGCATTAAATTAAAAATTCAAAAATTAAATACATGAAATTAAAAGAATAAGAAAATAAAATAAAAACTAGAAACATGCGATCTTTATCTCAGATCGGCATTGGCGTTGAGATGGTGTAGAAGATTGGCTCTTCCTCTCAGCACCGTCTGTTTTGAAGCAACTATTAATCCAAGCTTAGCCTCTATCCTATATCATAGTTTTTTTTTTATCGAGGATAAATTGATTCTGTTGGCATGGGATCCTTTTTATTAGTGTTGGAGAGGAGGAATATTTGCTATCAAGTGATATAGGACTAAGGCAGATGTATCTAAGTGAAAATCATATTAAAACAGCATCTAGATTGAGTCAAATAGGGTCTTCTATGAGTTCTGGGTCTTCTAGCTATTAGATGGGATTATGATGCTCCAAAAAATACGTAGAAAACTTATTAATCAACCAAATTTGAGTTAGAATGTCTCCTGACCATCCGATCGCATTGAACTGGAAGATCTAGGCCATCAGATTATGTTCTGGATATGTGAATCAACGTCGAGGCTTCCATCAATTGCTCGATCAGGTTTTAGAAGAGATCTGGCCATTAGATCATCGCCTGGAGCATTTGGGACTGTCGAATGGTGCAACAGTGGGGAGTTAATTCCTTTATCAAACTGGAACAAACCTCTATCGTCGGATTTGAACCACAAACAAGCTTAACCATTGGATCATGCAATTACTATTCTAGGATTATTGTGGATCGGGTCTGCCAAAGATTGTAATGAATCAGTGCCTATTTTGACCTAAAAATGATCGAAATGCCCCTTGATGCCGGTCCACCATACGCCGCATGGTTTTTGACATGAGCCTGACGTTAGCGGCACGTGGATGGGCTGGCGCTAGGCGGCTTATGCTGGCTTGCTGAGCATGTCAGCTTGGCTAAGCACATCGACTGAGTTGGCGGGCCGATTGAGCCGACTTTTTTTATATTATTTTTTTATTTCTTATTTCTTTGAAGCTTCATATAGGATCCATTTTACATTCGATTCGCTCCAAATTTGCTTTTTTTTGATAAAAAATAAGCTTTTTTTATTTATAATTATATTTTTTTAAAAAATAAATAATAATATTAATTTTTAAAAATAAAAAAATTAATTTAAAAATTAATATTTTTTTTAATATATTTATGGTAATTATCACACCCTCCAACTTAAGCTTTGCTCGTCCTCTAGTAAAGAAAAAATTTAATTTTATATACCTTTTAAGCTTTAGAGTTTTGAATTTTACTAAAAATTTTTTAAGATGGCTATTGATATTCAGTAGAGTGTAAGTGAGGTATATCATTAAAATATTAATACTTATCAATATTAAAATTAAGTGAAGAACATTCAACTTTTTTGAATTTTTTCTAAATTGCCCTACTTTTTTCTCTAAATTATCTAAACTTTCATATGGACAAGTGTATTATCACTTTTATCCTTCATTTATTAAATTTTTTATTCGTATTTCCCAATTTTTGATACAAATATCATTGCATACTTAGGCAACGAGATCCGATTACATAATAAAAAACTAATTTTTTTATTAATATTGTACCACTATTTAGTATCTTAATCTTTTAAGCTTTCTGTTTGATCTGTGTAGTGAGTCTTGGGTCAATAACTTTCAAACCAATTAGCTTTAGAATACTGGGTATAAAATATCCCTTGAGCTTAATAGCTCAAACCAAATAGGCTACGAGTTAAGATTCATTTTACAATGAGCTTCTTTATCTTTTCCATCTTTTGATGTGAAACTCAATACTTGCTTGCACAAAAAAATCTGGTTACTTAGTGAGAAGTACTTAAAAATTATTTTATTTAATTTTTTTAAATTTTTTTATGAAGAAGTATATAGTTCCTGTACACAAGCCCATAAAAGATAGACACTTTTTTGATGCTGGTAGAAGAAATCAGAAATGCTCAAAAAAAATTATTTATATTCTAGACTTAACTTTTTATTAAATTTTTTTAATACTTAATTTTACAATATCTTATAAATTTTTTGATCTATGCATTAATTTTCTTTTAAACTTACTTAGTTCAACTCGATTCTTAAGCATAATCATGTACCAAAATACTAAACACTAACTTCTTCGAGGACTTTTAAAAATTAAAATTTTTTATTATTCTTTCTCTTAACTTAATCAATATTATCCTCAATAGAGAAAGAAAAAATAAATGGTACAATAAAGAATAAGAAAGAATACATCTAACTCAATTTATTTATGGGCCATCATGGGTCTTTAAAAAATTTGGCTCTTCCTCTAAATTATTCAACATATTTTAAAAAAAATAAACTAAAAAAATAAATTAGATGCAAGAAAAATAAATATTGGATTACCTTCCAACAAGCATTAAGTTTACCATCTTCAGCTAGATACGATGTAGCTTACCTATCCCATGTCAAATACTGGATTGATAAATTCTAATAGTTTTGGATTGCCAATCTTAGGAAGGTAGCATATGATCTCTTTATTGATATATTCGTTATTAATTTTGGAAAGATAGGATGCGACCCTAGTCTCAGACCCTTGTTTATCAAGATTTTTTTCTATTTATTCTTTTAGAATACTCATGAATTGAGTTTTTAGGTTAGGAGATAAGTTTGATGTAATGGATACTAGAAGGGTATCATTCGGTTCTATGCATCAATTTTTGATATAACTAAAGATGGCTTCAATTCTAGAGGTAAATTAGTATGAACTTACTTAAATAACTCTATTGACTCTTCATTGCATGCCTCTTACTCTTTATGGAAAGAACCGACTTCTAAGATTGAAAGGAATAGGACTTTACACGTATAGATCTCGGTTAACTCATATGTTCTTTTCTTTTCTTTATCAGTCTCATTTATATTGGAACCAGCATCAGTACCAATTTTGAGCTTAAGTTCTTCTATATAGTTAGCTTCCATACTAACCTCTTCTTCTAAATTTTTATTTTGGCTAATATTAGTACTAGCCTCACTCACCTGATCTTGATATGGGTCCTTAAAAATCTTATCATTTTTAAGCTCAAAAATTGCTTTGGCCTTCTCAAATTAGAGATTCTTAGGTGGGACATTAGATTGATGACTTGGTCCAAGTGGTTGATAGACATTGAGTGGTTTATTTATATGATTTGTTATTGGTTGGGTCAGCAATTGACATAGTTCTCTTCTTATGGTGAACTCAATTAATTATCCTATTAGTGCTTCTTGTCTGGCGATGGATTCTTGTTAAGTCAAAATCGATTGTTGAAGTTGGTTAAATCTATTATCGACTAGATTGGTCTATTAAGAAGATGGATATGATGGCTGATTGTGATATGATGGCTGGATAGACTGACTAAGCTAACCCCTATTATAAGCATAATTTTAATATTGGGGCCTATTTTGATAGTTCTACATAGGTGAAATTTAGGTCTAAGTCTAAGTCTATTGAGATATTCAAGAAAAATTAGGATAGTTCCTCTAATCTATATTATATGAATTTGAAAATGAATCATTATCCAGCTTGGAGTAGCCTTGCATGGCTTGGACTTATTCTTGGATGAAAGGTAGAAATGGTACAGTCATAGGACATTCACTCATATGATGGGTTGGACTAGTACAGATAGAACAAATTTTCTGATAATTAAAGGGTGATGTGTATTGTATAGAAGATTGTTGACCTAGGATTAGGAATTGATCTAATTTTTGGGCAAGAAGATTTATTTTATTTATTAAGTTCAAGTCAGTTTTAGAACTAGATTCTGAATCATATATTTCTGTCCACTTTTAGTAGAAAGATAATGAAGCATGGTTGATTGAGTTTTTACTTAGAATTTCAAATAAGGCATAGGCTTCGTCCTTACTCTTGCTCATAAATGCACCTCTACAAGATACATCTATCATTTATCTATATTAATCTCCTAAATCCTCATAAAAATCTTGAACTATTTGTCATTTAGATAGATCATAGTATGGACATTTTCTAAAAGGTTCCTTAAGTCTCTCCCATGACTTGTAAATTTGTTTTCTTGAAAGCTGAGCAAATCCAGTGATGGCTCACCTCATAGTGATGGTTTGACCTATGGAATAAAATTTCTTAAGAAATTTTTATTGTAATTCAGTCCAAGTTTGGATTAGTCTTCCTATTGTGCTAAGCCAGTACTTGGCCTTATCTTTTAATGAAAAAGAGAATAAGATCAGTCTAAGGGCATCATCAGAAAAATTTTAAATTTTCATCATAGTAGATTTCTAAAAACTCATTTAGAAGCTTATAAGGATTTTCATTGGTATTCCTATAGAAAGATAGGAGCATCTAGATTATAGTCGGCTTAATCTTATAGTGGCTAGCAGGGATATCGGATAACTAGATACAAGTCGATGAATTATAGATAGAAGAAATAAAATATTTCTTCATCTACCTGGGTGGTTTTTCATGATTTTCAGCTATTTGATTATCTAATTTAATATGAATTAGCCATTCAATTTTAAAATTGGATTTAACTAGATCAAGAAAAGTAATCTCCAACCATACATATACTAGTGCAACCCGTACATATGGATTAGAATTTTTTTAGATTTTTTATTATTTTATTATTTTTTAAAAAATTAAGATTTTATAATTTTATATGATTTTATTATTATTATATTTATTTTTTATTATTTTATTATTTTTAATTTAGTTTAATTTAATTTAATTTAATTTAATTTTAGAAGAGATGGAGAGAAAAGAAGAAGAAAGAAAGAAAAGAGTTCTAAAGAAGAGATCCTAAGAAGTCCTAAAGCTAAGAAAAGAGAAAGGAATTAGGTTTGATGTTTTAATTAGCAATCAAGTTAGATAATCAATTCCAACTAAGAATTATCCTAGATCTAGACAGCTCCTAACTGTCAAGATCATCTTCAAGCCCTTCAAGTATAAGATCAGCTACTCAACTAGCCAGATAAGTGCAAGATCAGTGAGAGTCCTCCGTTACTTTTTTTAGACACTAATTATCTAAGTCAGGTAAGCTAATGAAATCAATTAAATAACCATTTTTCTTTGAAAAGTAGTTCTTGAATCACTTACCTTAGACACCAGTCAAACTAACTGATCCTAACCATGTCCAACTTTTAGGATTCTTTATCCTAATGAGCTCGAGTTTCTAGAGCCGACATCTAATTGATTTTAAATTAAAAACTTAGATCAATGCAAGATGCTGGTTGATTGTTTGTGGGCTAAGAAAGGATGATGAAATCTCCATCTTATCTTGATTAATAGATGTTATCTTTAATTTGATTTAAGAGATGAATATCCATAATTACTTTCAAACAAGGGATTCTACGCAACTAAATTAGATGCACGAAACTAATTAAACTTGAGAAGCTTATCTTGTTTCCAGTGATCATCAAAAAATAAAATAAAACTAATATGATGAATGTTCTAAGCAATTAGAATTTCTATTCTTGTCATAAAACTTTTAATTAGATTTAAATGAATATTTTTTAAATTAATTTAAAAATAAAATAAATAATAAAAAAAAGAGGTCTAGGGTTAGGAATGATCTCACCAAATAGATTAGAAGCTTTCCTCCTTATCCTAATTTTTTTTGTTCTTTTATCTCTTTTCTACAAAATAAATAAGAAAATTAGCAAGTAATTTTATAAAAAAATTAAAATTTTATTTATAATTTATTTATAAGAAAATTAAAGAAATTAAAAATTAGCATCTATGCCATTTCTCGATAATAGTGTCAAAAATTTGATAGACCGCGATGTTATCATTAAGATACCATATTTATCAGTTTAATTTTAACTTCTTTAAATAATTATAAATACGTAGAAAGTAGTGAATCGGATCGAATCCATAAGAAAGATAGTGCTTTGATTTTATAAAAAAAAATAAAAAAGTTTAAAAATAAAATTAAAATCAAAAAATAAAATTTAAAATTATAATAAATAATAAAAATTAAAATAGTATAAAAATAAATTTTGGATACTAAGATCTACTACCTAGATCTTACCATCTACTTGCAATAAAAATAAAGAGCATGAATTTAAAAAGCATGAAAATAAATTTTGCATTAAATTAAAGATTCAAATATTAAATATATGAAATTAAAAAAATAAAATAAATAAATAAAAAATTAGAAATAGATGATCTTGATCTCGGATCGATGTTAGCATTGAGATGGTGTAGAAGACTAGCTCTTTCTCTCAGCACCATCTATCTCGAAGCAACCATTAATCCAAGCTCAGCCTCTATCCTGTATCATAGCTTTCTCTCAATCAAAGATGAATTGATTCTATTGGCCTGGGATCCCTTTTGTAAGTGTTAGAGAGTAGGGATATTTGCTATCAGCTGATATGGGACCAAGATAAAGGTATCCAAGTAAAAATCATATTAAAACAGCATCTGGATCGAGTCAAATAGGGTCTTTTGTGAGTTCTAAGTCTTCCAGCTATTAGATGGGAATTGAATGCTCCAAAAAATACCAAAAAACCACATTAATCAGCCCAATTTGAGTCAGAATGTCTCTTAGCCCTCCGATCGTGTTGATCTGGAAGATTTGGGCCATCAGATTATATTCTGGATGTGTGAATTAGCATTAGGGCTTCTATCGATCATTCAATCAGATTTTAGAAGAGATCTAGCCATTGGATCATTGCCTGGAGCATTTGGGACCATCGGATGGTACAATAGTAGGGAGTTAATTCCTTAATCAAACTGCAATGAACCTCTGTCGTTGGATCTGAACTGCAAACGAGCTTAACCATTGGATTGCACAATTACTATTTTGTGGACTGCTTTGGACTGGGTTTATCAAAGATCGTAGCAAATCAGCGCTCGTTTTGACCTGAAAATGATCGAAATGCCCCTCGATGCCAGTCCACCATACACTGCATGGTTTTTTTACGTGAGCTTGACGTCAGCTGTGCATGGATGGGCTGGCACTAGGCGGATTGCACTGGCTTACTGAGTGAGCTGGTTTGGCTAAGCATGCCGGCTTGGCTGGACATGTCGGCTGGACTGAGCATGCCAACTAAGCTGACGGGTTGATTGAGCTAATTTTTTTTTATTTTATTTTTTTATTTCTTATTTCTATGAATCTTCATACAGGATTCATTTTACATTCAATTCACTTTAAATTTACTTCATTTTGATCAAAAAAATAAGCCATTTTTATTTATTATCATATTTTCTAAAAATAAAAATATTAATTTTTAAATAAAAATAAATTAATACATAAATTAATATTTTATCAATGTATTTATGATAATTATCATGAAGTATATATATATCATAAAAGTTTAAAATATATTTTTACTCGAAAGAACTTAATAATCAGAAAGAGAAGATGGTTAGAATTGCTCAAGAATTATGATTTGTCCATACATTATCATTTAAGAAAAGCAAATGTGGTTGCTGGTGCATTAAGTAGAAAATCTTTAAGTAACATATCTACTTTAATGATGCCTTAGAGGCATATTCTAGAAGACTTAAGAAAAATAGAGATTGAAATATGTTTGCCTAGCTTCAAGGTATAGTTTGCTAATTTGCAAGTCCACCCTACTATACTTGAAAGGATTAAATTTGCTCAGATAAATGATCCTCAGTTACAGAAGATCAAGAGTGATATTGAGTCAGGCTCTTGAATGGAGTTTAAAATTTATGAAGATGGATCATTGAGATTTAATAACATAATTTGTGTTCCTAAAACCCTTAGTTAAAAAGAGAAATTATGGAGGAAGCCCATTGCATGGGATATACAGTACATCATAGGAGCACTAAAATGTATAGAGATTTGAAAAGTATATTTTGGTGGAACAATATGAAAATAGAAATTGCTTAGTTTATAGCACAGTGTTTGACTTGTCAGCAGGTTAAAATTAAACATCACTTTTGGAATGGAAATGGGAATATATTACAATGAATTTTGTTTTTGGATTGCCATGGACTCCTATGTTAGAATTTGACATCTCGAATTCGACCCATAATAAGAAAAAAATTAGTATCAGCAAGCAGTCGAACTGGCTCAGATATGAGGTCGAGCTAGCTCAAGCTAAGATCAAGTCAGCTCGAACCACAGTCGAGCCGATCCTCTCAGGCAGATAGAAAGTAGGTATTCGGATGAGACGCAGTCGACCTCTGATAGAGTCGGCTCGACAAAGGTGAATAGAATAGGATAGAGTTTTCTATTTGGATTCAAATTATGATTAATCAAAGGGATCTACGAGAGTTGGGCATAGACCACGGGATCCAATGGCTACTAAGGGCTATGGTAATGATATGAAGGTTGAAAAATATTCTAAGACTCCATCAAAATCTTGTTCGAGACATGTTAGAAGATAGAGTCTTGTTAGGACTTCTGTGAACTGCTAAGAAGAGGATTCTCATCATATTTAAAGAACTAAGGTGTTGTAGAGCAAGATGTGGTGTATGAGAAGTAATAGGTGCATAGCATCCAGCGCAGAGACCATTAGGACAGAGCATCTTATAGCTTCTGTGGATCTTCTTGGAGATTTTGAGAGAGTTTTTATGAGGATAGCTTCTAATTGAGAGAGATTTATGTATAGTGAGTTGAGAGTGGGTGTTCTCCTCTTGTACTTATTTTTTTCTTTCATAGTTGAGCTTTGCATGCCCCATGAAGGCAAGCCTTTAGATTGATCTATGTATTTGATTGTTCTTTTTTTTTTTTTTTTCTTTCTATCGTAATAATCTGGTACTAGATCTTCAACAAGTGATAACAGAGGATTTGATATCACCAATAATTAGTATCAGAGCTAGATTGATACCGAAGCGCAGATTATAGCAGTAGTGTTAAAAATTTAAGAATATGAAGAAGATAAGCGCAATCAAGATGGAGATCAACAAGTTTGATGGAAAAGAAAATTTTTTCTTGTGGCAAGCAAAGATAAAGGATGTTTTCATCCAACAAAATTTGATCGATGCTCTCTTATACGAGGAGATGCCAGCCACCATGGAGATGAAAGATTGAAAGCAGATCCAGATGCAAATGGTGAGCATGATCCGCTTGTATCTAGCGGACGATGTTGTGATCCATGTACTTGGCGAGACTTTTTCAACAGCACTATGGTTGAAGCTTGAGGAGCTGTACATGTATTTCTTTGGAGAAAATTCTATCAACTATGGATGGACGAAGGTCAAAGCGTATAGGAGCATCTATCCAACTTTCAGAAGGTCCTCACCGACCTTCTCAATGTTGATAAAAAAGTTAAGAAGAAGACTAGGACATTGGTCATGCTAGCATCATTTTTTCTTCGTATGAGTTCTTGGTGACTGCTCTTCTAGTAAAAAAGAGCACCATCAAGATGGACAAAATCACTATAACGATTCTCTAAAATAAGATTCTCAGAAGAAAGAATCCAGCTTTGAGCTTAGATGGCGGTAGCTCAGCTTTGGCAATTTTTGGAGGAGTAGGAGGTAGCAGATGGAGCGGTAAAGAATTACGGGGAGGATGATCCAGATCCAAGATAAGGGACCATAGTAAGATTAAATGCTACCGATGCGATGAGTTGGGGCATCAAGTCAAGGATTATCCATAACTCAAAGATCAAACGAGGGCTACTATGGCGATGGCTAATAGCAATATAAAAAATAGTGATGATATCCTTCTGATTACTAATAAGGTATCTCCTTTTTTCTCCTAGTGGATTATAGATTCTACTTATTTTCATTACATATGTGGCAGAGAGAAGATGTTTGACTTTCTATAGATCGATGAGGATACTATATTTCTGCCAAATGGATCGAGCTGTGAGATCAAGGATAGCAGAATGGTCAGCATTAAGCTCCATGATGGAACAGTAAAGAAGTTGGATAAGGTCCAATATATATCCAGCTTTAAGAAGAATCTAATCTCACTGAATAAACTAGATTCAACTGGCTTCAGATGAAAAGCTGATGGAGAAATCCTAAAGATAATGCGCGATAGTAGAATGGTGTTAAAAGAAAAATATATAGAGGATACTACCTCATAGTAGGAAGCCCAATATGAGGTGGAGCTCTAGGTGGAGATGGATTAGATACAAGATGAAAGATTCGAAAGAGCGACATACGACATCACAAGGTAAAGTTCCTATTGTCATAGGAGGCTATCCCAAGCAGATCTTAGGTCAGGAGGATCACAGCAATTGATGAAGATGGGATCGAGTGATCTGACTCAACTCTCATGTTTGCCCATCCATGATTAGCAGATGATTATCCTAGGGCATGAGGGCAAGAGAATCCAAAATCTCTCAAAGTTAGGTGGAGGCCGAATATCGAGTTGAGATGGAGATTGTTAGGATTTGATGCTTCAAATTCAATCCACAATAAGAAGAGAATCAATAATAGCAAGCAGTCAGACTAGTTCGGATACAGGATCAAGCTGGCTCGGGCTAGGATCGAGTTGGCTCAAACCACAGTCGAGTTGGCCCTCTCAGGCAGATAGAAAGCAAGTATTCGAACAAGACGCAGTCGAGCCAGCTTGATCTCTAACGGAGTTGGCTCGATGGAGGCAAACAAAATAGGATAGAGTTTTCTATTTAGATTTGGATTGTGATTAATCAAAGGGGTCTATGAAAGTTAGACGTGGACCACAGGATCCAGTGGCTACTAAAGGCTGTGGTCATGATCTGAAGGTTGGAAAATATTTTAAAACTCCATCAAAATCATGTTCGATACATGTTAGGAGATAGAGCCCTACTAGGACTCCTGTGAACTATTAAGAAGAAGATTCTCATTCTATTTAAAGAATTGAGGTGCTGTGGAGTAAGGTATGGCATATGAAAAGTAATAGGTGTATAGCATCCGGCACAGAATCCATGAGGATAGAGCATCTTGTGGCTTCTATGAATTTTCTTAGAAATTTTAAAAGAGCATTTATAAGGATAGCTTCTAGTTGAGAGAGATTTGTGTATAGTGAGTTGAGAGTGGGTGTTCTTCTCTTATACTTTTTTTTTTTTTTTCATAGTAGAGCTTTGCATGCCCCATGGAGGCGAGTCTTTAAGCTGATCTATGTACTTGATTATTCTTATTTTATTTTTTTTCTTTCTTTCTGCCGCAATAATCTAGTACTAGATCTTCAATAAGTGATATCAGAGGAGTTGATATCACCAACATCCTAAAGGTTATGATGGCATATGGATAATAGTAGATAGATTGACAAAATCTGCTCATTTCTTAGTAATTAAATTCGACATGATATTAGAGAAATTTACAAAGCTTTATATTGAATAGATTGTAAGGTTATATGGGGTTCCAATATCTATTATATCAGATAGGGATACACAATTTGTAGCACACTTTTGGGGTAGCTTGCATAAGGCTCTAGGGAACACCCTTAGTTTCAGAACAACTTTTCATCTTTAAATGGATGGTCAATTAGAAAGAACTATTCAAACTCTAGAAAATATACTTGTGCCCTCGATATAAAAGGTTCTTGGGACTGTCACTTGCCCTTAATTGAATATGATTATAATAATAGTTACCAAGCAAGCATACAGATGGCCCCTTACAAAGCTCTTTATAGAAGAAAATGTAGATCTCCAATATGTTAGGATGATATAGGTGAAAGAAAACTTGTGGGTCCTAAAATTGTTCAGCAAATAGTAGAAAAAATTCAATTGATTAGAGAATGCCTTCAGGTAGCTCATTGCAAGTAGAAGAGTTACACAAACAACGGGAGAAGAGAGCTAGAATTTTGTATAGGAGATCATGATTTCTTGAAGGTGTCTCCTATTGAAGGGGTGATATGATTTGGAATCTATGGGAAACTAAGTCCATGATATGTGGCCCCTTTTGAGATTCTGGAAAGGACTGGGGCTGCAGCATATCGACTTGCACTTCCACCTTCGCTCTCTGGAATCCATGATGTATTTCATGTTTCCATGCTGTGAAATTATATTTTAGATGATGAAAATCATGTGGTGGAATTGACACCCCTATAGTTTCGAGAAGATTTGTCTTGTGATGGACAATCCATGTGTATAGTTGACAAGAAAGAGCAGGTTTTGAAAAGATGTATCATTCCCTATGTAAAAGTTCAAAAGAATAATCATACTAAATGTGAAGCTACTTGGGAACTGGAGAGTGAAATGAGGGAGAAATATCCACATCTTTTTTTCGAATGAAGGTATGTTAAAATTTTAGGGATGAAATTTATTTAAGGGAAGGATGTGACACCTGGACCCGAATCCACTAACCATGGCCTAGGTCCCTCCCGCAGCACCACTTTAGGCGGGAATAAGAAACAAGGAGGGGAGGCGCATGTCTTCTTAATGCATGTCCTCTCTCCTTGTGTGCAGCCATGGCAAACGAAAAAAATAGAGAAAGAAAGAAAGGGGGGTGAATACATGCGACTATTTATTGAATGAGTCAGCCGAGGTAGAGTTTCATCTTCTGTTTTTCTTTCTTCCATTTCTATAAAACTTTCTCTTCCTTCCATATACTTTCCATGATTTTGCTCTCTCTTCTGCACTCATCTCTCTCTCTCTCTCTTCTCGCTCTCTCTTGTATTCTACATCCACTGCTATCTCTCTAATTTCATTCTCACATCCATGCCCAGCCCTTAAGAAGTACCACTTATCTATTTTTCCTCTCTAGGCTTGCCTAGAAGGGCTTCACCTTGTCACCCCTGCTCCTCTATGATAGGAAATAAGATTATAGGAAAAACCTTTTTTTTTGCTACAAGATCGATCTGATCTGATCTGATCTATAGAAAAAACTCTTATAAGTGAGCCAATATTTGGTGAGCAGTCTTGACGTCTTCATGTTGGTGCTGTAATTCATCAGATATTAAGCCCAACATGTAGTATCTAGCTTTATTGTCATCATCCATCCATTTTTCTAAAGACGCTCTCTGATCTATGGTCAGACGGGCTGGTAAAGTGGATGGATCCTTATTTAATACATAAGATAGCTTTTCAAAATCCAAAATAATTTTATAGTTTCTGAGCCAATCCTTATAATTGGGTTCGATCAGTCTATGGGTGTCTAGGATTCAGGCTAGTGGATTTAACGCAGACATTTTTCTATAGAGAATCAAAGTTTCTAGTTAGATTTTATAATTAGACTTAACTATTTATTTAAAAATTTTATTTTTAAATAAATTAAGCTCTCACTATTTTTTTGAATCTCGATACTCTCTTAGCAAAGATGTGAAAATCTCCACGATCAGACTTCTAGTGGATGGTGCGGTTCCACTGACTGGCTCACCACCTTACCTAATAGTTATTGATGATGGGTCAACTGATGAGTGGATAACTCTTATCCAATAATTCTCCAATCATGGTGCACCCAAACCTAGTCTCTAATTCATGAAGCTCACCGTGCCTAGAATATTGCTCCAATCCTTAGTTAAGTCAGACCCACCATTTGCATGAATTAGATTCTTGATTGGATTTCTTACCATATCCAGAATATTTGAGCCCAACCCATCCTCCAATCCGTAGCATCCAATGCCTAATAGACATAGTTGCATCTTCTTGGTGCAACTAAATTATTATAACTAACCGAGAATAATCAATCCCGAAAAGGGCTCACATATCTACAATGATGGAAAATCTATGACATAATTTTTTCTTAGAAAGATTTGATTTAAGTCTCTTATCCTATGTTTGATTGGAGTCATGGAAGGAAGAATGGATAAGGTTGGAAGGATGGATGGCTTCCATCTATTGTTTGATTCAAAAAATTATAGAAAGAATGGTTGAAAAAGTAGGATTCTCCATCCGTCCTGGCCCACCAATTTGCATCCTCCTAATTTGAAAGGATGCAAGAAAGGATGGATGGAGCATTGATGGATGAATTTTTGCATTGATAAAATTATTTTTTATTAATTTTTTGATAAAACTATAATATTTTTTTAATTTTTTACTCATATTATTTTTATATATACTATTGATCATATACTATTAAATTTTAGTACTAATTATTTTAATTTTAGTACATAATTTTGATAATTATAATTAAATAACTAAAATTATCTTTAATTTCTTTATTTTTATTTATTATTTTTAATTAATTATTTATATAGTATTAATTAATTATTAAATTAAAATATAAATTAAGTAGTTATTTATATTATTAATGAAATTAATTATTAAAATTAGCTATTTTTATATAATTAATTTATTAATAATTTAATTATAAAATTATTTATTAAATTAAACAAAACTAAAAAAATATTTATATAATTTTTATATAATTATAGATTATAATGATTATAAGTTTATATATAATTTATTTATTTAGTATAAATTAGTATAATAAATTGATAATAGTAATATTTTTTTTCAAAGAATAGTTTAGTAAAAATGTTATATAAATATCATCTATTCTTTTTTTTTATTCCTTCTATACCAAATAGAGGAGAAAATTATTTTTATCCATCTTTCCATATTTAACCAAACATATGAAAGGATGGATGAATGATCCCCATCCATACTTTCTCTTCCATCCATCCTTCCTTCAATCCATCTTTCATACCAAATAGAGTATTAAACTTGATTTGACTTAGTCATAACAATTATGATTAAGCTAGTGGCATAGGTTAGCTTGAATCGTTAACCACCTCAAATTAGAACTGGATCGATCCAATTAGCTAAGTAAGTGAGATCAGTGGGAGAAATATGTCATTAACTTATTATGAATGCATTCAGATCGAGTAGCTTTCAATTAAAGACCACTGGATGTATCTACCAAACTTACCTTAGACATCGATTTATCAAATCAGAACTAATCAGGTTAGCCTATAATCCAAGCTCAAATCATGGAGCCAAATTAGGTCTTGACTTGGTTAACCACATGTGATTATAAGTCGACCTTGATCTAGACTTAATCCTATTGAGCTGATCAATTCTAAGCACTCTTGATCCCATCTAACCAACTCTTAATTCGGTTTGATCAACCGCTAGACCTAATTAAGCTACCCATATCCGAACCCAATTTTATGAAGGTGTCTTAGATCTAAAAATTCATAATTTTTAGACCTAATTGGTTTCATATTCTTAATTCTTAATTAAGTTTGGGTTCATAAACAAAACATGTATCAAAAATCCTAGAATTTTAAGATCTAGGATTTTATGGAAAAGTAAGTTCAGATTTTTTATTAAGGACAGACATGCAGTACCCCTATATGCCATAAGAGCATCCCATCGAATGGAAAGAGAGGGTCTTTAAACCTTTCTTACTCTTATAACTTGACGGCCAAGGGGAATGTCTTAATCAAAAATTAATCTATGCTATAAAACTTGTTAGATCTAAATCATATATTGCATATACAATTAATGATCTAACCTATACTATTTTGCATATATCTTATGTATCAGAAATAAACATTTACATGCATGATTCAAATCTGATTATATCTAATATAATATCTAAAAATAAATTTTAAATTGATCATATCAAAAGAAAATTTATTCCAGACATATCATAGATCAAATCTACAAACCTAGTCTAAACATGCATCTCATACATCACATATATAAATTATTTTTTTTTATTTTTTAATTTTAGATCTGATCACATCTGATGTGATATCTAAAATCACTAACATCATATCATAAAATTAAATTAAAATTAGATCTAAAGTAGATCTGAAGAACTGCTAACGCAGCTCTGATACCAGTTGTAAGAAAAACCTAGTTTTCTACCACAGGATTAATCTGACTAATTAGATCTATAAATAAATTCTTTAAATTTTTTTTATAGATTTTGATTAGATCTGAGAGTTCTTAGATTTGATCCTTATGATCTGATATTGAAAACAAAAATAAATTAAAATAGGAACAATAGTTGTACCTAATTTAGGTAAATTAATTATCCTATCGATGATCTATCATTATCCAAGATTCTAGATCTAGCCATATACGTGCCTGGCCTCTACTAGAGTCCACTCAAGCTGGATCTGGATGTGCTCTCCTTCTAGATCTAATCTCCAGAAATTAGATTTGGATTTAATTTGTAGAGCCTTCAAAATAATAGTTGAAGGCAGCACGCTCATCTCACAAACACGTCGTCTCTTGCTTGATCTTTGTGCCAATGCCTTGGATCTTCTTTGCTGGAATTTAGCCCAAACCTTTGGGCGTGGAGAAGAGGGAGAGAAGAAGGATGAGTGGGCATGGAATAGAGGATGAGGTGGCAGCCTTGCGGCATGGTAATTGGATCACTTGCAAACCCTAGGTGTAGGAGGGTTTTAAATAGACTTCCCTATGCCATGCAGTGCCACGCAGCATCAACCAATCATATTGATCAATTTAATCAGATCTAAATCTGATTGTCCATGCAATGTCACCCGATTCAATTAGGTTAGAGACCCCTAAAACCCTCCATAAGTGGTGCCATAATTGGATAAGCACAAATAGTTTGGCGCCTAAGACTTTGAATCCATCAAGAAATCCTAGAGTCCCATCTTCATGAGACTCTATTGGCATGCACACATATTTATGCATGAAAAACCAAGGGGGCATGCACCCCTAGAAAGTCTCCAGGGGGTGCACGCATATGCCTTTTCTTTCCTGCATTTGGATCATCTCATGTTCCGATAGTGACTAGAATTGGCAAGTCTTGTCCTATCGAATATAAGAATTGGCAGGTGTTGTCCTATTCTCATCTGATAGATTAGGATAATATTTTTCTGACTTGGACATACTCCAATCAGACCAGGATAAAGCATACAGGATTCCTAGGTGAGCCTAAACCAATTTGGCTTAGCCAAGATGAGCTAGAAAGACTACAAAAGAAGAATGTTAGGCTCAATCGTGTGCTAGCATGATTTTCTTAAATCTAATTGGATCTAATCCAAATCAATTTAATTGAATTAGCTCAATTGATCACATCCAAGCCCAAACTCTTGTTTGTGTGATCTAGTTAGATTTAGTTCTATATAGTAATAAGATATATCATGATCTCTATCATCGACATCATCGAAACTCCTTTCGATGGACTAGAACTCTTCTGATTCATCCAATTAGAATGATCAACCATCAAGATCATTCTAATTACTTTTAAAATCCATCAATGATATCTAGTAGTATATGGTGGCAATCCATCAGAATTGAATGAGAACTTCTTGATGTAGCTATCTGTATGATTGAGTTCTTCTATCATGAGCCTCTTTAGAATTAGGGTTAAGATAAACTCATCAAACCCAACACCCTGTCATATGATAAACTCATTCGATCCGAGTCTAATATGAAATTCTAATAGAAAATTCTTTTCTTATTATATCACACTACCATGGTTATAGGCTTAAGGACTCAATCTCATAATTATCATAGGACTACTCCTCTATCGAGGTTGATAGATTCCATCTGGGTGCGAATCAGTCCCTATAATGAATATGTTATAGCCAACATACACCTCAGAATTTTAAATGATTAGAAGATCAAGTTATGGTATAGTCAAACTATAACACACTCAAGATAAATTGCTGATACACCTTAGGTTAAAAAATCAGACACACCACTACAGCATCGAGCTAGTCATCGACGAGAAGGTAGACTTCCTTATGACTGCTCGAGATGGTCACGCTCAGTACCCTCATTCTCTAACGAGTACCTATACTCTCATTCTAGTATCTCCATACTATAGACTCAAGATTCATCTATTCTAAAAAATGATTGGACATCGATCTTTTGGATCGATCACCATTCTCATGAGGATCCTATGATCGAAAGTAGTTTATGAGTTAATTATGACAACACATGCCTTAAATTTTTAACTTTTAAAAATATGCATTTATCACACCTATTAACTCAAAAGATCACTACAACAAAATAAATTTTTAGCGATGCAAATATTTATGATGAAATAATTTATGTTGCAAATATGATTATTACCAATGGATAAATATTTCCATTGTAAAAAAATTATTAGCGATGAAAAAATTTTTGATTGTCAATAATTTATTATTTATGATGAAAATTTTTTCATCATAAATAATAATTATTATCGATAAAAAATTTTCATCATTAATAAATCATTTTTAATAATTTTTTTCTTAAAAAAAATGTTAGATTATTAGCGATGAAAATTTTTCATTGCTAATAATCAATTATTTATGATGGAAAAGATAGTTGCATCACAAATAGTTGATTATTAGCAATTAAAAATTTTTATCACTAATAATCTTCTATTAATAAATATTTTTTAAAAGATTAAATGATAGATTATTAATGATAAAAATTTTTCATCGCTAATAATTAATTATTTATGATGAAAATGATAGTTGCACCAAAAATAAATGATTATTAGCGATAAAAAATTTTCATCACTAATAATCTTATATTAATAAATATTTTTAAAAAAATTAAATGATAGATTATTAATAATAAAAATTTTTCATTGCTAATAATCAATTATTTAGGATGGAAATGATAGTTGCATTACAAATAATTGATTATTAATGATGGAAAATTTTTGTCACTAATAATCTTTCATTAATAAATATTTAAAAAAAATTAAATGATAGATTATTAGTGATGAAATTTTTTTATTACTAATAATCAATTATTTGCGATGCAACTATCTTTTCCATCATAAATAATTGATTATTAGCGATGAAAAATTTTCATCACTAATAAGCTGCCTTTAATAATTTTCTTTTAAAAAAATAAAATGGTAGATTATTAGCGACAAAAATTTTTCATCACTAATAGTCAATTATTTATGATGTAAATTTTTTTTACATCATAAATAATAATTTTAATGATAGAAAATTTTCATCGCTAATATTTCATTGTAAATAAGTCGATCAAAGTTTTTAATTAAAAAGAATTATGAACTCTTTTAAAAATAAAAAATCAAAAAAATATGGCATACAGAGCCAATGCGATGGGGTCAAGGAGTTCGACCGCAACCGCTGTTAGCTCGTCCGCAAGCAAAACAAGTATATTTTTTATAATTTTTTAAAAATTAGTATTCTTTTAAAAAAAATTTATTTTTTTCTAAATATTATATAATTTTATAATTTAAATCTCATCTTCACCATTCATTATTTAAGTAGTTATCGTGCAAGCATTGTCACAAAATATCAGCTCGATCTGGTAGCTCTAGCTATGCAAATCGATAAAATTTGATTTCAACGGTCATGAGTAATCATATGATGATCTGATAGATAGAAATAATTGATGGAATCGAAAACTTGCAATGATGATCTCTATGATATTTTTAGAATGCTATCAAAATTTTACTTCAATCAGATATAATTATGATAGTCAATTTAGCACGAAATGATTTAGACTGTTAATTAAAATATGAGTGATCAAGAGGCCAAAAGATGTCTGATTATAAGATAATTTATTGACAAATGATTTTTGCTGATATTTGAATTATCTGTACGGTGGTGATCGTAAAACCTAAACTCCATGTATATGAATCATCTATGTTACATACATTTTACAACAACATAAGTATAATTGCTTAGAAACCTTAAGAATGCATATCAAGAGACGTGTAGTTTTTGATAGTTTATATATATATGATTTATATTTTATGATCACCATTATAAAAATCATTAAACTATTAGCAAAGATCATTTATCTTAAAAAATAATCTAATAATCACACATCAATTGGCATTTTAATCACTTATTTTTTATTTAACGGTTCAAATCATCATCCCATATTAAATTGACTATTATAATTATATTCGATTAAAGTAAAATTTTGCTAGGATGCTAGAAATATCATAGAGATCATCGATGTAAATTTTTGAACTGATCAATAATTTTTATCTATCAGATCATCATGCGATCATTCGTGACCATCAAAATTATTTTTTGTCGATCTGCATAGCTAGTACAACCTGATCGAGGGAATATTTTGTGATGATGCTTTCACGATAATTACTTAAATAATGAATGATGAAGATGGATGTCAAAATTTAAAATTGCATGTAATATTCAGGAAAAAGAATTAAATTTTAAAATGATACTAATTCTTCCAAAAATAGAAAAAAAAATAATTTGCTTGTGGGGTATTTTTTAATGAACATGCTCGCACCCATAACCCCATCGCATTAGTAAAATATGATAATTTTTTTCTTTTTTTGGTTTTCAAAATAGTCCATATTTTCTTTTTAAAAAAATAGTTATTTATGATGAATTATTAGCAATAGAAATAATAAGTCGCTAAAAATTAGTTATTTATGATGAATAATTATTTCTATCATAAATAATGAACTATTAGCGATGAAATACTATTTTCATCATAATTAATTTATTTTATTATTTTTTAGAGAGAAAAAAAAAATTTAGTAAAATATTTGGTGAGAATTATTAGCGATGAAATTATTTACGATGATAAATTTCATCATAAATAATCAATATTAGCAATGAATTATTTATTTTCATTATAAATAATATTTTTAGCAATGAAAGTTTTATCGCCAATAATTTCATCGCTAATAACCTTTAAATATCCCAACCCACTCCCATAAAATCCACTTCGGCTCGTCTCCCTCTCTCTCTCTCTCCCTGGACCGCTCTCTCCCCCTCCTCTCGGGTTTCCACCGGTCGGCGATCACCTTTCCCATTTTTGCCATTGTTGCTACCACCATTGCCCTCGTCGCTGTGCATTTTCGATCGATCGATCATCCACGAAGATAAATACTTATCGATCGTGGATTAGATTTTATTTTTTTAAATTATTCTTTTAGTCTGGGGGCCGACAATGCGGTGATCGTGGTGGATGCCGGCCATGGATGGTGGATGCCTATTATCGTGCATGGTGGTTGACGGCCCTAGTGGAGGCCGTTGGTGGTGGAAGGTGGAGGGTCGCACCATAGAGGCTGTGGGGCTGCTAGGGGTGGGAAGCCAGGGGGGCCGCGATTGTCGGATGGGGGGTGGTTGGGGCATGGGGCATGGAGGGGTGCACGACGGTCGATGTTATCTCAAGTGGGCAGCCACGAGTGGTAGGCGACAAAGGAGAGCTGCAGGATGTTGGGGGGCCACAATAGCGGGTATGTGGGTAGTGCAGGGCTAGGGGGCTGGAGCGGGGGCCACGATAATCGGGTGGGGGCCAGATGGGGGTGCATAGGGCATGGAGGGGTAGCTGTGATGGCTCGATCGATGGAGAGCCGTGGGTGGTGGGCAGCGAAGGGGTGGCACAGGGGCTGGGGGGGCGCGATGGGTGGGGGTCTGGGATAAAATGATAATGATAATAATAATTTTAAAAATAATACTAAATTTTAAGATAAAATAATAAAATAATTAAAAATTAGATATTATTAATACTTGAAATAGTTAGTTTTTTAATTATATTTTTATGCTTTTACTTGTTATAGTTTAATTTTATTATTTATTTAGTTTCTATATTCCATGTTGATGATGATTTATTATTTTAATTTTAATTAACTAAATATTTTAATTTCTAATGCATATAAAATATCTGGTCTGAGATTCGAATCGAGTTTCGATCAAGAATATGAGTCGAGATCTCAGTCTAAAATTTGGGTCATGATCCAGGTCAGATCTCGATCTGGGATCCGAATCGAGTTTCAATCAAAAATATGAGTTAGGATCCTGTCTGAGATTAGGACCATGATCCTATTCAGATCTCCATTTTGAATCTTATCTGGTAATTATATTATGCATGCAATCATGTAACCTTAGACTCCTATTCAAGAGTCAGTCATAGGGTCTCCAAAATGAACTCTATGAACGGCTCTTGGATGCCCCAATTTGGACAGTTCAAAAATACATCAATATTTTATTGTTGTCATCATGTTCTATGTTATGTTATGAAAAACTCTATCGTAGTTATCTCGTTCATTCTTTGGGTACATATTAGATGTGGTTAAAATATGATCCATCTATTATGTACTTCGAGAACTATAGGAAGATTCTACTAGATTTTTTTTTAAGATATGGAACAAAGAACAAAGCTGTGGCAACAATAAAAGTGATGTATTTTTGAAAGGAATAGGACCATACATATTAGGAAGGAGTTAGTAGAGTTAGGATTCATGAATCATTATTCTTTATTGTCAGATGGATATCGACAAAAGTTGGATGAACGTCAGGGATATTTTCTTATCTGAATATCAAAATGGTGTTACAGATTTTATTGAATTTGCACGGTATAAGACTGATAGTGCCAATCGGATAAAGTATCCATGTAAAAGATGTGTCAATATGGTGTATCATCACATATCACTTGTTGAGGAGCATATGTTATATTTTGGTATGGATAAGAAGTATACTCGCTGGATATGGCTTGGGGAAGGTGATCCTAATGAAGTTATGTACGATGATGATGATATAGAAGATGATATTGATATTGCTAAACTTATCGAACATGATGGTATAGGTTCACTACTGGATGATTTACATCAAGATTTTAGCTCAAATGTACCCATGAGTGCTAGTGAATCTCAAGGTAGTTCCGATCATGAATACAATATTAATAAGATAGAAGAAACTTTAGAATAGTTTGCTAAGCTTGTTCGGGATGCACGAGAGCCACTCTACCCAAATTGTGTGAAGTTCTCCAAGTTCGAGTTTTTGATAAAATTGCTTCATATTAAAACTATAAACCGATGGAGTCAGAAGTCTTTTGATCAAAATTTAGCATTGATTAAAGCAGCTCTTCCTGATGGATTGATACTTCCGAAATCATATACTGAAGCAAAAATGTATATGCGAAAATTGGGACTTGGCTATATTCCTATACATGCCTGTAAAAATGATTGTATATTAATTAAATGCATACTTTAAGGATTGCAAATATGGCGTCAGGAGGGATACGACGACATTCGACTTTCTAGCCTACTCCTGAGTCTTCCCCCATTTCCACTGTTGCACCATTGGAGTCACCGGAGGGCCCTATACAGGGGGATTCGACTGAGGCAGGTTCGAATGATCAAGCAGGCTTGAGTGGTATTTTAATATTTTTTATATTATAAAATTTGATTTTAATTTATCTATTAGATTAATAGATGGCTAATATACTAATAATTTATTCATTATTTTTTCAGGCCATTCTATTTCGATGGTGAGGCGAGGGCGAGGTCTATCGAAGAACCTCACCCTTGAGCGTTGGAGATGCAAGCATGAGAGACAGTGCCTCCACATCGAGATTTCTCCAGGCTATACCAGACCTATTAGGAGATGGTGTGAGCCATGGCAGACTGAGCTGGGCATCATTTACCATAGCTATGCTCTGACGACTCTCTTTGATTGGCATCAGATTACACGACCTTAGAGGAAGGTCTTCATAGCCACTTATAGATATAATAATATTTATTTAAATATTTAATCAATACTATATTCTTATAATATTTATTATTTGTAGGCTATTTTTGACATTATTGATTTTGAGCACGATCATGTACGGTGAGCTGTAGATGATCATTTATGCTCGTATTTCAAGGAGTACCGACATCGCATTCATCGCCATTGATATGCTGTAGTGCACAACCAGGAGATGGAGGCAGCATAATAGCGGCCATATGATAGCATCACTATGAAGGACTGGGCTATCATATGACGCACGTATGAGGATCCGACATATCAGATAACTTCTTCTTATTTAAAATTTAATAATTAAATATTATTTATTTTAAATTTAATTATTTATTAATTAATTTGAATGTTAACTATGCAGGATCGATGTGCCAAGAATGTCGCAAATCGAACGAGATAAACAATCTCGCATTGTGGGGGTTCGAGGCCATTCGCTCGCCATATGGAGCAGATGGTAAGTAATTTCTATTTATCATATATTAACTCTTTAACTATTTAAATTTTTTTATTAATTATTCTCAAATTATAGAGAGATGTAGAGAGTGGCGAGCTTCCTGGTAGGATCGATATCAACCAGTGGACACATCAACGATGGTCAGGAGGCTGAACGATCAAGAGCCAGGAGCTTTATGTGAGTTTTTCTAACTATTTATGTATTTGCATTTTAATTTTCAGTACAAACTTAGAATAACTATAAATTAAATTTTCAGAATCGTATGATAGATATTAGATCTCAGCGTATCCTAAAGGACTCAATCGCACCCATAGATGATGAGATCTATGATCAATTGCTTGGTACAAGACCCTATTATGTTAGGAGGCTAGGGCATGAAATTAGAGCTCCTCCATCTTCACGTCCATTCAGGACTGATATCCATGCTGCCTGTGATGTCTGGTTAGTGGAGATATAGAGATAGGCTACTGAGGATCGACAGCGAACTGCTGATTTGAGTGCACGCATCGATGAGTACCATCTATTCCAGACGTAGATGATGGAATGGATGGCACAGATGGAGCAGATGATGCGCATGATGAGGCAGCAGCAAATCGGTTTGAGCTTTTTTGAGCGCTCACCTTCTTTTTTGACCCATTCCCCTTCTCCAAATATTGTCGGTGTTTGATGGTCAGCCACCTATTTTTGTATATTTTTATTTTAGATATTTTATATTTACAAAAAAAATACTTTTTGTAATTAACTTTTTATGTAATGAAAAATCAAATTTATTTATGGATGAATGAAATGATGACATTTATTTATGTTTATTTATGGATGAATGAAATGATGACATTTATTTTTATTTTATTTTTTTTAATTAAAAAAATTAATATAAAAATATTTTTTTTATCTTTTTAAAATATTATTTATGATGTAATTATTTATGATGAAAAATTTTCATCATAGATAACTGATTATCTATAATGGAATTATTTCTATCATAGATAATCAACTATCTGTGATGGAAATTTTCTATCGCAGATAATGATTATCTACGATGGAGTTATTTCCATCGTAAATAATTTTTTATCTATGATGAAAATTTTTCTTCGATAAAAATATTATTTATGATGAAAAAAAATATTTTCATTGTAAATAATTTCATCATAGAAAAGCAACGAATGTAGAAATTTTTTATCGATAAAAAGTTTTCATCGTAAATAATTGTTATTGGTGATGAAAAAAAATCTCATCGTTAATAATTATCTGTGATCCCATTTTATGTGACTAAGAATTAACGATGAAAATTTCATCGCTAATAATTATTAGCAACAAAAATTGATTATTAGTGATAAAAATTTTGCATCGCTAAAAACCTGTTTTGTTGTAGTGGATGTATCATAGATACTTTAAATATACAATATGATAGAAAATAACTTTTTAATTAATTTATAGTCAAAATTATAAAAATGCTCCTAAAAAGTGTATTATAAGTATCAACCAATGGCTTTTAGGGCATATATCTAATAAAGACAAGGTCAACAATTTCATTTCTTTGCAAAAATTAGAAATTGATCAAATTTTTAAGAATTTTAAAAATTTAAAAATTATTTTAATATATCAATGTACCATCAATAGAAATATATGCGTATATGGTTTTGGATTTTAGGTCTCAAAGCATCCATGTAATCAGATTAAGATTATCTAGATTTTTTACATCCATAAGGCAAGTGACTTAATACTTCTTGATGTATTTTTAGAATAATTTAATAATCTTTACATCTATCTAATTAAATGGTCAATCATATTATATTTTATCTACAATATAGGAATTAAATATGTATTTCAATACCTCTACAAATAAATTAGTTTGATATATGATTTATTTTGATATTGATTTTAGAAAATATGACTAGATAACTCACATAAATATCTTCTTTAAATATTCATCATAGCTATGATCTATTATGACTCTGTCTATGGGGATTGTATGTTAGTCCTATTGGCTTATAATATGAGAAACTAATTCAACATCACACCATTGATAATTAGAATTGTAGTTATCTGAGGGCCCATTATCTATTATTTGTTATCAGTACTAGTTATTTATTATCGACTCATGCCATTGGGTGATGTTGCCATAACCAATTTTAAATCTAGTATTAGTTTGTGAGAAGTATGCCCTAGAAAAGAAAAAGATTTATCGTTTTTCAATATGTGATAAGCAATGAATGCCGTCTAGTCAATTATATGAATTTAGTTTTATTATGAATCTACAACATGCTTTGACCCACCTTTAAGTATTGCGATACTTACTAGGCTAGCATAGCTCATTATTTTTCTATCTTTTTGTCTATTGCAGATGTTGAATTGTGAATGCTTATGGAACTCTAGGAGAGTGCACTAGCTAGATGTATAGACTAGATACTATAGTTATCTTTACTAACTAATTTTGTGTGTAACTCTAGATCTAAAAATTATCATCTTACTTTTGTTAATATTTTCTGGAGGTGCATTCACTTTTCTTATCTTAGGATTATATGATAATGGATAAAAGGAGAGTGGTATATAATTATATCAGCTCCCAAGGGTTGAGAATAATCTAGTTAAAATTTTTATGGAATAATTGAATTTATTATTCAGGAAGTCTTGTATGTCTATAAGGTTCACCTTGCAGGCATGTAGCATTTGTTATGCTCTGGTTCAAGACATGAAAGTTTAATTGGGAAAATGATCTATCAATTAATCATGGAGTAGCAAATTGTAGCAGCATGCAGTAGTTAATAATATGGCTTCTTGAACTAATTTGCATGTAATACATAGACTTTTGCTGAAAGTCATCTAATGGATAGCACTTTTTCGATGTAGGGATGATGTTGATGAGGCCGATCTCAAAATGTGTGGCAGTGGCCATGAGGATGATGGTGATGCTTCTACCGAAGGGTTCTGAGTTTGCAAGGTACTCTTGAGTTGGTGTCGACTAATTAATTGTTAGCAGATTGGGACATGCATGATACATATGCTTACTCATGTAAGCAACCAGTGAATAAAATAAAATCCCAACTATTAAGCAGCTTGTCTTGCTAACTTATTGGGTAAACCAAAAGCATGGAATTTGGATCCAAAATATTGGAGATGTTGTCAAACTAGAGAACGGGGACATGTTCACTACAAGAAAATAGAGTATTAGCAACGAACATTAGCAATGACTTTTTTGCCATTGCTAATAAAAGATATTAGCAATAGAATTAGAGATGGCAAAGATGCCATCTATAATAAATGTTTTTACTGATGGCTTTGGTGATGGAACATCGACTATCACTAATAACAATTATTAGCGATGGTATTAGAGATGGCAACATTCCTATGGATAATACTTTAGTTATTAGTGACAGCTATTAACGATGGCTAATCAGCTATCTCTAATAGCCCTATTTACTAACAGCGAATTACGACAAAAATTTATCCTATTGCTAAAAGTCATTCAATTATTAGCAATGGCTAAATTGTATTATTAGCAATGGTGTTAGTGATGGTGGTTAAGCTATGACTAATAACTGTAAATTTATTAGCGATGGCTATAGCGATGGTAGTTTTGTTGTTGCTAATACTTATTCTGATTTCTTTTTTTGCTAGATCCCACTTCTTCGAGCCTCGAGCTGCCTTCCCATGCAAGCTTCTGACCGCCTCCCACCTCCCTAAGCCTCCAACTACCTCCCGCTCGGATATCTTTGGTTTGACCCAATCCTGGCCTAAGAGTGGGCCCGATACTACTGGCCTACATCCAATCAAAAATCAGTAGTGCTCTATTCATAAAGAAGCTATAATGACTACCGAATGTGCATAAAGAGTCCAGAGAGAGATTAAGATGATGCATTTCTATTCTTATAGTTGCAAGGCAAGCTTGAAGGATCTGTTATATCACAGGCAACTACTTGCAGCCACTTAATGGTTAAAGGTGCAGATGAACTTGCATTGCCTGATTTTATAATGGTAGATTTGAGCCTTCTTCGTTTCCTCTTTTCCTTATTTACTTTGTTGGTCTTTGATTTAAGTACTATTTTTAACTAGTGGCAATATTTTCTGGTCGAGCTCAGGTATGGATTGGGCCCGACCCAGCCTAGTCCAGTTTTAGCCCAAACTATGATGAAGATTTTGGATGGCTGATTTTTAATTAATGATTCTTATTGGTAACAGAATTTTAGAATTTTAGCAATGACAATCACATTGCTAATAAAAAATAGTTTTATTTTTAAATTTAATTTTATTATTATTAACAATGGCAGGATCTTTATTAGAGATGGTAAAATGTCATTAGTAATAAATAAAAAATATTTTTACTTTTTTAATATATTTTTATGATTATTAGTGATGAAGATAAATTATTAGCAATGGTATTTTTTATCGCTAATATTAATTTTATTTTTTAATATTTTTTTATAATTATTAGTGATGGACTAAAATTATTAGTGATGGTATACTACCATTGCTAATAAATTTATTTTAAAATATAATTATTAGTAATAAAAAAATTATTAGTGATGGAAAAAATTATTAGCGATGATAATTTACCATCACTAATAAGTTTATTTTAACATATAATTATTAATGATGAAAAAATTATTAGCGATGATAATTTATCATCATTAATAATTTTATTTTATTATATAATTATTAGCGATAAAAAAACTTATTAGTGATGGCCATCGCTAATAACTTTTTGCCCTATTTTTTTTTTTACCCCATGGCATCCTTATTTTTCCACCCCTATACTCTCCTGCATTTTTATCCCCTATTGTGCACCCTTTGGTCCCCCGCCACCCCCCTCTTTTCCCCTACGGTCCCCTCACTGCCATCTCTCTCCCCCACCTTCCTTTGGCTTGCCTTCCCTTGGCTACCTCCCTAAGTCCTTAGCCATCTCCTTTTGGCCTGCCTCCTTGAGCTCATGGCCACCCCCTAGTTGCACTTGGCTTGCCTCCCTCCGACCTACCTCCCCTCGACTGCCTCCTCGAGCCCTCGGTCACCTCCCCCCACCTTTCTCTACCCTCCTCCTTGATCCCTTGGCCTCCTCCCCATGCCTGCCTCCCCCCGATTGCCTATCCGAGCTCCTGACTGCCTCCCCTCGGCTGCACCCAGCCTGCCTCCCCCTGGCCACCTCTCCGAGCTTTCGGTGGCCTTCCCCTAGCCTGCCTCCTTCCGACTGCCTCCTCAAGCCCCCAACCACCTCCACCCCCCACCTTCCCTCGCCTAGCCCCCCTAGCCACCTCCCCCCGGCTGCCTTCCTAAGCCCTCAACTGCCTCCCCTGCTACATCTGGCCCACCTCGCCTTGGCCGCATCCCACCTTCTCGAGCACCTGGCCCGACCCCATGGCCCCGACTTGTGCCACCGCTAACTCGCAGCCCCAACCTTGCAGCCTCTGCCCTACCTACTCGACCTTGCATCCCATCCATGCACCCTCATCTCTGCGGCCACATCTTTGAGCCTTAGTCCCTACTTGCCAGCTCGTGCCTCCTCATGCCTTAGTCCTTACGCATCAGCTCATGCCTTAGTCCTGTATGGTAGCCTATTTTTTATTATGAGTATTAGCGACAACATTAGTGATGGCTAATACCATCACTAAAAATTAATTTTTTTATTTAAATTATGTTAATTAAGTATAATTAGATATTAAAAAATTAATTAATTAAATATTAATTTAATTAATTAGTTATATAATTAATTAATTAGAAGTATGGAATTTGGGTTTCGACATGTAGAGCACTCGGATCGAGGGAAGGTTCGGACAATATTGCAAATACAGGGCTGAGGCGTGCCCTGCACGCTCAAGCCTCGGATTTCACTTGATGTCCAAGGCATCCAACCCTTGCATGCAGGGCACGCTTAGGCCGATGGTGTTATTTTTTTAAAAAAATTGCATTACATGAAATCATAGACCCATCTTTTGATTAATATACATCATCTAATTTAGTTAAATTAATTTTAAATTAATAATATTTAATTTAATTAGTTTTAAATTTTTGGGTCGGACTCAAGGAGGCATGTGGCCTGGTTCAGTTCGATCCATTTTTAGTACTCCTATTTGTAATCTCGCTCAGTACTTAATTTGGAACCTTTAGGATGGGATTTGCCTAGATGCCATTCTGATGTGCTTGCATGGTCTAGTCATCTAGAATGCTCCAAGTTCGCATGCATGGGATATGCATCCTAACCATCTCCATTTGCAATGATGTCTCTTACTTCTATAATTTTGCTTTTGAAAATACTATACTCTTAGTTCAAGGATGGGCTCGTTAGCCTTACAAGAAATGTGTCAATAGATAAATGCTTTATAGAAATACAATAGTTGCCCATTTATGTAAGAGTATATTTATGCCAAACTATAAGAACTAATACTGGCATGGAGAGACGTGGAAGATAATTGTAAGGGATTCAAAGGCTCTACTTGTCTAAAACCTTTGTGATGTGCAAGAGCTTAATTAGTGATAGGCTTGAGCTAACACATTTGGTGTATTTGATCTGATTATTGATGGAGGTTCATGTAATAATCTTTTAGGTAGCAACTGCTATAGTCATTATGAACTATAGAGTTGCTATGGTGTTAGCCATGGTTATCCTCTATAGGGTTGCTACCCCCTAGAGGGTAAGCAAGGCTAAAATCATAGCAACCCTATGGTCTATTATGGCTATGGTGGTTGTTATCCATAAGATTATTACATGGACTTTTATCAATAATCAGATTAAATCCACCAAATGTATTAATTATCTGCTCAAGCCTGTCACCATTAAGTTCTTGCACATTAGTAAATATGTTGGATAAGTAGAGCCTCCGAAGCCCTTGCAATTATCTCCTACATCTCCTTATGCAGGTACCAATGCTTATAGTTTGGCATAAATCCACTCCATATAAGTGGGCAACTATTATATCCCTATCAAGCATTTCTCTATTGATACATCTTTTACAAAGACAATGAGTCCATCCTTGAATTAAGAGTATAGCATTCACAAAAGCATAATTATAGAAGTAAAGGACATTATTGCAAACGGGGATAGTTAGGACGTGCATCCCATGCATGCGGACTTGAAGCATGCCAGACGACTAGGTTGTATGAGCACATGAATTAAGTACCATTTTAAGTTATTATTTTATTTTTAAAAAAAAAATTATTCTTAGTTTGCCGCTTAAGGAGGCATCCGAGGGCTTGAAGTGGCTATGATGACTGCCTAAGCAAGATACGCCTAAATGGACATGATGCATTTTTGTTCTTGTTATTGTAGTTGTAGGACAAGCTTAGATGGTCTGTTATAATAGTAGACAACTGCTTACAGCCACCTCATGGTTAAAAGTGCAGAGAAACTTGCAATGTCTTATTTTTTAATGGCAGATCTGAGTCTTCTTCATATTTTTATGTACTAAGATTATCATGTACTATTGGATGAGAATTCAATAATGCCTAAATCAAGGGACTAGTAGACTAACACATTATCATGTATTGCTGGATGAGAATCATTTTTCTAATAATACATTATAGATGCTAACTAACAATTTTTGTTACACATGTGTTAAATTTTGATCGTCTTGTTTTGTTTTGATAGATATTTTGTTTGGTCCAATTTTTAGATTATCTGCTTGTTTTGGTTTTATTTTTATCGAGAACTTATTTCACATGAGCTTTATTAGCCAACAAAATATGCCATTTTAAATCTTGCATTATCATCCATAATTATATATTTAATTTAGTAAATTTATTTATTTTTATTTTTAGAGATTATACATCATGTCTTATAGAAGTCAGAGTTGTTCCAACCAAGGACAGACCTCTCAAGGAGAGAGTGATCATGCGGCCAACTTGCATGGTTCTGCATCTCTCACACCGGACGATAAACTCTAACACTTAAGATATTCTTATTTATGTCATTTTGTCCATTGCTAACTAATTTAATATTGTTTATATTACATATTTTGTGCTTAGGTTTGGATGATAGAGGGTCATATGACCCCACAGTCACACGCAGCAGCGACCGACTCCCAGACACAAAGTCGTGGTCAAAGATCTACCCAACTCATGGCACCTCCTAGTCGACTAGAGGATAGAGAGCTCATCTATATTCAGAGCCAAGTATAAGTACTATAACTTCAATTAATATGTTTAGAATTTAGCCATTCTAGAGTTAATATTTATTTTTTAAAATTAATTTTGCAATATATTTAGAAAGCTTGGAGAATCTCATATGATTATCAGTATTATCCGATGCTTGATGCCAGGTATGGTGAATGAGTTCTCCAACTGGCCATCTTGAGCTCGTGATTCAGTATGGAAGATATTTTGGGTAAGTTAGAAATGTTTAATTTTTAAATTCACTATAGGTTTGTTTCTATTTATTAATACACGGTTGCTTCTATTTGCAGGAGTACTATTAATTTGTGACTCTTGAGGATGAGGAGGCTGGCTGTCGGACCTTCGAGAAGATAGCCAAACGGAGGTTCTGCGATGGTCTGTATAGCCTTCGGTAGTCCACCATCAAACATTCCAGTTTCCACTCACCATCGAACTGAAGGTCCTACAGGGATCATTGGATGCGGGCAAATGTATGAAAGGCAGAGGAGTACTACAGTAAGTGACAGAGGGCTCGGTAGAACCAAATCGCTCAGCAACATCTAATCACGCACATGGACGGCACTGTCGGTATACATATTGTAGCCAACAAACTGATAAGAAATCTTTACCAAAACTCTTCAGTAGAACTACATGTCAAAACTCTTATATATATATGCTTTAATTAATTAAATTTTATTATTTACTTATTATAGATATGGTAGTTGGGTCATCCATCAGGCTAGTTGCAATTGTGGAAGGCCACATACTAGTCTAAGAGGACTGGTGATTTCTTAGATTCTAGGTTATAATAAATCATGATAAGAATTTTAAATTATATTTATTAAGTTGTTACAGAATCTAAAATGTATATTAAAACTAATGTATTTCTAAACTATATAGGTGGATTATGTAGAGTATCTCATTGCGCAATATGGTGATGACCCATCTACTTAACCCTCATTGACCTTGAGGGATGGCTCAAGGTCACCGAAGGAGTAAGTAGGAGATAGGTCATAGGACTCGATCATAACTTTAACTCTCCAGTGGCTTAATATTTTTCGACATCTTCACAAGCCTCGACGTCCTAAAGGCTTCTGAGCTAGTGACCCCAGAGCTTCCGAGATGCCATCTATGATATGGTTGTGGAGATTCTCTAGGATCAGCAGCTGTGCGAGGTAATTCTACTAGTAAATTCTTTTACTTATTTTAAATTTTCATATGTAGAAGCTTTACATTTTTAGGCTTTTGTCGGAAAAGAGGATGTAGGGGCTAAAAATTTAATCTAACTATTCAATTGATGGACTAGAGGTGTCTATAGTTATACATCATTGAATGGAACGTGTAGGAATAATCTGTTTGAGAATCAGAGGAGTGTATCAAAAGATATGCCTTCATATTGAAACTTATTGATAATATTTTATTTTTCTTTATTTTAGGATGCTGGGATAGCTGGCTCTTATCCACCAGCTATAGGAGATGAGCAGAAGGATGAGAAGGAGGACGACAAGAAAGATTTGACCTGATTTTCTTTTATTTTGATGTATTTTTTTGATATTGCCTATAAAATTATATAATTTATATTTTAAATATAATATAATTAGTTTTTTTATTTATAATTATCATATTATCTTTGAATTTTAATTATAATAGATGTTAGAAAAATAATTGATTATGATTAATTAAAATAGGTTTTAAAAATATTATTATAAAATTTAAAAAAAAATAAATTTAAGTATTATTGATGATATTAGCGATGACTTTAGCCATTGTTAATAATTATTAGCGATGGCATTAGCGACAAAAAAGTCATCGCTAATTATTTTTAATTTTTTTAAAAAAAATTATTTAAAAATTAAGATATAAATAGCGATGGAATATAGCCGTTGCTAATGCCATCACTAATAACTAGTATCAGTGATAGTTAAGATACCCATTGCTAATAACCAGAATTAGTGACTAGATTTTTTTCAATCAGCAATTAGCGATGGAAAGCCATCGCTAATAGTATCAGCGATGGCAAGACATCTATTAGTGATGGTAATTAGCCATCGTTAATAATCCAATTTCTTGTACTGGTTGCTCTAATAGGATTCTCAAAATCTAATCTTTAGCTTTGTTCATTGTATTGTAAAGCATGGCATAATTGTCTAGTTTTATTTTATTTTCCTACAACAAATGTGTAACATTACCTACAGAGTCACTATGGCTGACCATACTATAGCAAACTGTATTCTATATTTGCATTGTGTCTTTCATCCTTTTTAGTTGATGAAGCTAATGCTCCTTGTATTCTGAATTCTCATCTACTCTTTGCCATCATGGCATCCTTAAGAAAACATAGACATATGAAACAGAAAAACATAAACATATATACATGAAACCTCTTAAAAATAAAAAAAATCTATGTTTTGGACCCGACCTAGATTCGAATTTTTCAGATTAGGGCCAGATTACCCATCAGAGTAAAATTTTTTTACCATGGACTCGATCCAATCTAACCCGATGTTCTATTGGTTGGGTTTGAGTCTAACATTAGGACTCGATCAAGGAACTGAGTTAAGTTGGGGTCACTCATGATCCGATCTAACCCAAACCACTTGCACCTCTAGTCACACTAGGCTAAGACCAACAACCAAAATATGAAGAAAAAAGGAAACTACATATAGAAACTTTAACACCTCCAAAAATGAATAAGAGTGGACAATTAATTGAACAACTCAATACAAAGATGAAGAGCATCAACTTGTGGTTATGTATCCAAATACAACTGATGGGAGACGTAATTATAGACTCTATGGAGACCTCTGATACATGCATTCACACTAATTATATATAATTAAGACTGCATAAAAAAATGGAAAACAATATAACTAGAAAAATATTATAAAGATGGATAAGTATATAATTATATTAATGACCTTTGTATGAACCTAGATAAATTTGGTATCTAGGTTCTATTCCAAAAAAATTAACTTTACTTATTTCAACATTCCCCCTTAAAGTGATCCTTTGGAAACAAGGCTTTTTTTTGTTGGATTGAAAAGGGAGGCTTTGAACCACCCAGAATATATTATTGAAAGAAAAAATATGTACACAATGTGAAAATATAGAAAAAGAGAAGAAGTAAAACTGCTAGATATAGTCTGACAAAAGAGAATTGTTTTGCTTAAACCTTTTTATGGCTAGAGTCAGCCATTAATCCTTGCTATCAGTGTCTTTTGCTAATGAGAAAACTTGTATTGTTCGTTTGTCCCTTCACTAGTTTTCTTTCCTTTTTCTCTTGAAATCTGATCACCTCCAAGCGTCTAACTTTTGTCTTAACCTTTTAATTGTTCGATCAACTCTATCACATGCTGCTTATGCTATCCCTCATATGCAGTCATCCAGCTCTATAAATAAAATATTGCTTGCTCAAGGATGACACTCGGTGATGTGGCTTCTAAGCAAAATATTTTATTATTTCGCTCCTTCCATATGCTCCATTCCACCATAACAACGAGCGAGTCCCATGTTGCTCTTCTCCCTTTGTTTTTTAAAATTTTTTTTCCATCCATTTCATAACTCCATGATGGAATTTGGAAGAAGGGGAAGGGATAAATTTGAGATAGTAGCCTTCCAAACCATGCTGGTGAAATCACAGTTAAGAAACAAATGATCTATTGTCTTTTTTTACACTACCACAGAAAATGCATTTAGAGATAGCTTGCCAGTTTCTCCTCCAAAGAATTTCTGCAGTGAGAAGCTTTTTATGATATACAAGCCAATTAAAAGTTTTGACTTTCTCTGGGATGGGTAGCTTCCAATTGAATTTTTCAAAGTGTGACACCACTACCCCATGCATGAAAAAAGAGTAACAATGTTTTACTCTAAAATCTTTTGAACTATCCCATTTCCACTTTACTTCATCTTCTTCATGTGTAAGAACTATTCCATCAAGAAGTACTTTTAAATACTGAAGCTCATCCTTACCTCTTGAGTTTAGAGTGGAAACAAAGTGACAATTTTCTTGTACCTCCCGAAAAGTGTCTGCTACCGATGCATATGACTTTCTAGAGAGAAGATAAAGCGTTAGGAAGCAAATTTTTAGTGGTTCCTCCAATAACTAGCAGTCATTCCAGAAGGCCGTTAGTTTTTCATTTTTAAGTTTAAAATTCACACTTGTGAAGAACTGGTCTTTTACTTTCAACACACTCCTCCACACCAAAGATGCTCTCTTTACCTCATTGTCTTGCTACTGGCTTGGGGTTCTATTTATATAGTGAAATATTTGAATCAAAGTATTTCGTAGCCTATTGCGTTCCTTGAATATTCTCCACCACCACTTCATCAATAAACATTTGTTGAATACAATTAAATTTATAACTCCCAGACCTCCCAATTGCCTTGGTCGACATACCTACATCCAACATGCTAAGCAATATCCGTTTGCAAAAGATTTGTCTCCTCTTCATAGAAATCTCCTCCCCTTTTTTTTTCTATTCTCTTTATTACTGTGGATGGTATGCTGAATGTAGACATCCAATATGTTAGTATCGATCCCAGCACTACATTCACTAACATTAATCTTTCGGCTAGAGTTAAAGTTTTACTCTTCCATCCTGCTAGTCTTTTGTCAAATTTTTCCTCCAAGAATCTCCAATTTGTTACTCCAAGCTGCTTGTAGTGTAATGGGAGAAACCTAGATATGTAATTGGCAAATCAGTTTTCTTGCATCCCATTAGTTTAGCGAACCACTTGACCGTCTCTTGCTTCAAACCAATTCCAACTGGAGAACTTTTTTTGAAATTGATCTTGAGGCTCGAAATAAGTTCAAAAGAGTATAATAGGAACTTGAAATGGCACATATATTCCTTCTTCACATCACAAAAAATAATTGTGTCATTAGTAAATTGAAAACAAAGATTCTTACCAGCATTTTTCGAGAGTCATATACCTTTGATCATTTGGTTTGCTTCTGTAAGTTCCAACATGCGATTTAAGATGTCTGCTACCAGAATAAAAAGAGCAAGGAAAATGGTATCACCTTGCTTGAGACCTCTTTTTGGTTTAAACCAATTGGAGGGTTCTCCATTGATGACTATAGCCAATTTATTGGAATCTAGAATTTTTTCGATCCAACTACATCATTTTTCACCAAAACCTCTTGCTTTCAAAAGAGAAAGCAGGAAGCTCCAATCCAATTTGTCTTCCTTTCACAAAGGCTAATTGTGATTGTGAGATAAGAAGCTCCAAGTACTTTGATAATCTTTTACTTAGCACTTTTGACAATATCTTCATAACTCCATTTATGAGGCATATTAGTCTGTAGTCTCTAACTGATAAGTTTCCTTGCTTTTTTGGAATTAGAGATATGAAGGAATAGTTAATCATTTCTAAATCCATTGTGTTAGAGTAGTGTTGTAGCAGGGCCTCAAATTGATGAAGAGAACTCGCACTGGAGAGCCAATTTGAATTGAGTCGATGTAGACTACGAATCAACCTACATGAAAGTCCTAAGAATTGATTGGATATCTTTCAGTTTAGGATACTCCGATGTTTAAGTTAGCTGAGACCTTGAGAATAGATAGTGAAAATAGAAAGCTAGAAGGCAATAAAAGAGGATTTGAGTAATAGAGGGTTCGATCTTCCTTCAATAGAAAAGTCGAGAATAAATTTTAGCAGAGCGTTGACTCTATAAATCTTGTACTTACCTCCGAAAGGATACCCTATCCCTTTATTTGTAGGAAGAATTTGCACAGGCTGTTTAGGCCATTTGGAGTTTGTTAGACTGTTAGTTTGTTATAACAGACCTACTAGCTTAGTGGCAGCTGTAGGCCATTAGCCCATATAAAGACTGACTACATCATAGCTGGAAGGCAGCTATTGCCTGGTTGGATGATATAGCTATATAAAAGTTGAAGAATTTTAGATTCTTCTTGATGCTGAGTTGAATATTGTATTAGTAGGTCGATTTTTAACCAATCTCGCCTTGAAGTAATGTCGCTAACAGTGACTGATTGCTGGTGAGGTCGATGATAACCTGATCTCAACATAAAGTGCTCTCAGGCATTGGTTTTGGAGTGAGAACATCCAAGGCAGTAAATTACTGATCTCTGCCTAAATTGTTGTTCACAGGATGGTTGAAAACTAGCCTTGTTCCACAACAGGCCTTGTTTGCAAGATGGAATTATGTGAATTTATTGGAGCACATATGGAATAAGTAATGCTTTATTTTTTCTAAATTTATCAGTAAATTATAAAATATTTTTTATATTGACTTATTTATTATTTATAAATTCGATTCCTAGTATTTTAGTTTTACCAAATATGCCTTTTTTGTTCGATATATCAAATGATTTATGATTGATTGTATTGAATTTGCTATGGATTATGTCGATTGATTTCGATGTCTTGCCGGATTTATGATTTTTTGAATTAAAATATGAAAAAGTATTTTGATTTGAGATAGATTTTGACTTGCAGCTTGACTATGTATTGAACCCTGCCAGTGGAGGTTAAATATTGATATTTTGATATCCTGCTAGTAAGGTTATGTGTAGATATTTTGATACTCTATCAATGAGAGTTGTGCACTGGTATATACCCTACCAGTGAAGGTTTTGTGCTGGTATTTTGGTTCCTATCAATAGGAGTTGTATGCTAGTATTTTGATATCCTGCCAGTAGAGGTTGTATGCTGGTACTATGATATCCTACCAGTGAGGACTATCCGTTGATATTTCGATACTCTATTAGTAAGGGTACCATTGTGTGCTGATACTTCAATATCCTGTTATTGGGGGTTATGCAATGATACTTTGATTTAGTTCATAACTATCGAGACGAACGTGATGTTTTGAAAGAAATTGATTTATATACTAAAATGAATGTGTATGGATATTATTTGATTAGTGTTGTATATTTTGAATTGATGCACCATGCATGCTTATTTTTAAAATATTATTATTGCTGAATTTATCTAGTTAAAGTGTATATTGGTTATTGGACTGTCTAGCTCATTACTCTATATTTTACTATTTTCACAAATTCAAAGGACTAGCTTGACTTGAGATTCTATATGGAAGAGTGAAGTAGAGGAATAATTTGACATCTTTATTTTATATAATTTATTGAAGTTGATTGAAAATTCTAAAATTTTATTTTGTAAGATATTTGATTTAGTTATTTGAATTAAAGCTGAATATTAATTATGTGAATTTTATTTCACTATTGCTTTATGATATCATAATGAGATGCCTTATATGTTTGTAGAAAGAGTTTTTCATGAGTATGCAGCGGTTATCGTAACCCCTAGCTCATGATCGTAGGTTGGGGGCGTGATAGTAATTTAGAGATTCTAAAATTTTTAGGCATAATCTAAATGTCCCGTGAACTTAAATGTTATCATTTTCATGTATGGATCCGACCATAATGTTATTCCTCTTAACGTCTTGTGAATGTAGATATCTTGAACAATTAGTCTTATGTATTGATCTGAATATTTCTTTGTCTATTGAACAATTCAATGCATATTGGTTCAACGGAAGTAGAAATGAGTTGTTCATGTGACTGTAAATGTGATACATTAATGTAATAGGCTTCACTTTGTTTGGTGACAAATAGAAAAATGTGTGTTGAACTGATTGTATTGGAACTGTATTTATTCACATTAACAGAAATGAGTCTGTTCATCTATGGAACTGAGTTTGTTCAATGAAAGTAGAAATAAACGCATATTGGTTCTATGAGTGGATGTGTAATGTGATTTTTATGTATAGCTGTTAGCTAGATTGATTTTCATATACGGAAATGAGTCATGTTAGCTAGATTGAACAGCAAGCTGTAACGTCTTGAACTAATCAGCAAGTCTTGAAGAGTTGTTTTCAATCAGATGCAGCTTGAAATGATAGAAATCAGTGAACAGATTGCCTTATTAGCATCAATCCTGTAATGAATGGGTGTTTATATGCCCCTTTAGCCTCAACATGGATCGTTGTTTATGTCCTTCGCAACAGATTGCCTCAACATGGATTTATATGCTTTGTGTTATAGATGACTTGTAAATAGATTGGCTTTGTGATAGACTAGCTTTGTAATATGTTGGCTTTATAACAAATTGGCTTTTAAAATAGACATTGGTCCAGTTGCAACATAGGAAGAACATGATTACAATTTAAAACACAGGCAAAGTCCATTGTCATTAACAAGTTCCACAATAAGTCAATATATTCTCATGGTAAGGTTGAGAAACAGATACATTAGGCTTATATGCCAGGAAAATTACGATAATTGTGATCATCCAAAATAAAGCTAAACTTTGTTACATCTCTCTCTCTCTCTCTCTCTCTCTCTCTCTCTCTCTCTCTCTCTCTCAATGTTTCTTCCTTCAAGTTAGATTGCCTTTTTAGCTTAGCAAGATTATGACTTTCAAGCAGAAATTTCTCTCTTTCTGCACTTTCGTTTTTCATCTGAATCAATTGTTTCTGATGCTCTAACTTGTCAATTATTTTCTGTAATTTGCTAATTATCTTAAGTGTACGTCGATTCCACTTTGGACTTAACTATTGGAAGTAGTTGCAATGCCCATCGACTTATAACAAAGATTAATTATGGTCTTGAATCTCCTCTCTTTTCTTGCAGCAACAAAAAATGAACTAAACCAATTTTCTTATATTAAACTTTGGGCATGCCAAAATCCCCCCTTTCAGATTTATATACAACAATGGTGTCTTTATCACAGCTATAAAATGGCAACGACGCCAAGACCAGATACGTCCTCCTGCCAAATTCTAGAGTTTGAAGAACTGTCTTTCATCTGAGAGATAGAAAGAGATAAAGAGAGCCAAAGTGAGAGTGATTAAAAGACTAGTTTGTTACTTATTTTTGGTAGCAATTTTGATGCCATTTGGATATTTTGGTGTCTGGAGTGGACCAAGTCTACACCAGATTCCATCTTCCTTTGAAAAATAAATATACATGTCATAACATCGCAATAATTTAAAAAATGCAGAATTGATAATGCAGAGAATATATAAATTCATACAAAATGCCGAGTTTTTTTTTAATGACCGTTGCCCAACTTTCCTGTCCTTCGAACTTAAAATTTGTCATGCCTTTTTTTTTTTTTTGTGCAAAAAAAGAATTGGGGGCCCTACCAGCACCATTCAGGCACCAAACATGCATCTAGAAAATCATAGATATGAGGAATGGGATTAACGGCGCGCGAAACCTGAGTGGCGTCACGCTTTTCTTTGGATTTTAGAGGATTAAAAGAGTAACCTGGAAAGGCTCAAGCGTCCGGCCTCGCTAACACGTAGGTCTGGATGGCACTGCGCGGCTTTGGGCCGAGCCGGAGTCACCGAGGTGGGCTTCGCCAGTTTTTCGTTTGGGAAATTTTAGCATATGGCGCCGTTAATAAAAATCTGCTAAAATGCTCCGCGCCTGGGGCATAGCAGACTTCCGCCACGTGATTAAGATCGGACGGTTAACGTTTTAATCGAGAAATTTAGGGTAACACCGTTTCAGAAGATATTAAGCTCCCTCGAATATTTCATGGCCTCTTCCCCCTCCAAAACAGAAGAAAAAAAAAAAGCAACCTCTGTGTGTGTGTTTCTCAATTTCCCGGGCGTCTTGCGAGAAAGAAATGTGTTCTCGAAGCGTTTGAGATAGAGAGGTAAGCGGCGTTTGCTTTTCTCTAATCTCAGTCGAAGAAATTCCAGTTTTCTTGAGTTTCTAAGTGGTTATTTCTTCAATTAAACTTGTCTTTATTTATTTTTCTTGAAATTCTTCGATCACTGTTTTATCGGTTGACGTGCAGATTTCGTTTGCTTCCATTTGGTGTTTTTATGTGTGATTTATTTGTTCTGTGTGGAATTCTTGTAACTGAAGTGAGGTACTTGTCGGATTTTCAACGATTCTTGAGTATTTTCCCCCCAGGTCGGAGATTAAGAGGGGTTAGGGGTTTTCTTTTCTGTGCCAGTTCGTGTTAAAAGACTGCTGCAGGAGATTGCTCGTGTTTGGTCTTGGGCGACTGTAAAGATCGTTCAAGGTTAGTTTTAATTTTTTTTTCATTTTTTTTTCTTGTATTTCGTTTCTGTTCTTGTATGTTGTTTATCGAATTCTTGTTCCTTTTTTTTTTCCCTGTTTCTTAGCAAGTTCCGTTGTCATTGATTGTGTAAAAGTGTGCTCTTTTTTGGGATTTATGATATAGGGTTTATTGAGTGCTTGTTTTGTATAATTTGTGCAAACTATGTAGATTGATTAAGATTCTTTTGATGCTTATATTTTATAAAACTTTGATTTGTTCTACCTACGTGAATTTCTGAAGTTTCTTCTCAGACAACAACTTATTGTGTATGGATTCTCCTTAGTCATTAAAACTTACCATTGTTTGATGGAAAGACACAGATAGTTGTTCAATTTCTCCTGTAATGGGAGGGTGTGCTTATCCCATTTCATAAGCATAAATAGAACTGAATGTTTTTTAGGAGATTCATGTTATTCAAACTATTTATGTCATGTAAGACCATAACATTCTGATGCTAGTTTATAAGTGTATGATGGGCTTCCAAGAATCCTTAAAATGTCCTTGCTACCAATTCAAAAGTTGGAAACATATCTTACGGTCGCTCAGAACAAGATCCTAAATTCTGGTAATGACTATTCATTTTGGTCACTTTGAATTTCAATTTCAGTGCAACCTGATCCAGAAGTGATCTTAATTCTGCAGTCTTAGTAGGTTTCTGTCACACTTGTTCAGTTTTTCAAATTTTTAAATGAACTTTGACCGAACCTTAATCTGATCAAAGCCCATTGTTTCATTCAAATTAGTTAAACCTAGCTGAAACCCTGGGTTATGGGGCTAGTTTTGGATTGGGTTTGACTAAACAGCAATACAGAACAATTGTAATATTTTTGTTTCAACACACACTTAAACCCTAGATAGTGTTTATATTGATGATACCTTGAAGAATGTTATTTTGAGGTAAAAGGTAAATGCCATTAGAGCAGTCAAATGGTCCAAAACGAACTATTTTTACGGAGATAATATAAGGCCACAATATCAAAAACAAATTCAGCCAAGCTCTTCTCAATCAAATTTGAAAGTGCCATTTATATTGAAAGCTTTATGAGATGGGAGTATATCTTTGAGCATGCATGTCCCTCTTTGGCTCTTCTCATGTTGACAAATTCTTTCTGAAATGGTAATTTTTTATTATTTGAATGGTTTGGATATAGGAATTAGACATAGTAAAAAGGCAAATAGGTTTCTAACATTGCCTCCCTCCATATACCTTACCGGACTCATTTGGTTTACAGGAAGAATTTTACCTCACTATAATATTTTTCTTGAGAAGCTGATGGCTGGGTATATAATACCTGGGAAAGTAGCTTTTGCATGTTTGGTTGATCATAAGAAAACGACTTAGGAAACACATTTTCCAGAGTAACTTGGTTAAGCATCTACTTTTCTAGGAAAATAGTATAAAATACCAATCATGCCCTTAATAAAGTTGTGTAAAATACCTGCAAAACATCACATACATAATTTTTGATAGCTATTTTTAAGTATTTTTAAACATTTAAAAATGGGTATAAGAAATGCTTATTGGGTTGAGTTTTTAGAGTTCTAACAATGTTTAATAGTTAGATGACTTCTTTATATTATGATAATTTTTAATTGTTATTATTATATTTTTATATTAAAATTACCATAATTTCTTTATATAGTGGTAATTTTTAGTAGTATATTTTTAAAAGTTTGAGATTAACTATTAAACATAGATATTAAGAAGATGATGATGGCCAAATGTTTAATAGTTAGACGACTTCTTTATATTATGATAATTTTTAATAGTTATTAATATATTTTTTATATTAAAATTACTATAATTTCTTTATATTGTCATAATTTTTAGTAGTATATTTTAAAATGTTTAAGATTAACTATTAAAAATAGCTCTTAAGAAGATCATGATGGCTTCAGGGCATTTTTGATAAAAAAAAAAAACCATAGTTTTCAGCCCATGGGAAAGTAGCTTTTCCATGTCCCACATGGATTTTTTTTCCCTTGAAATGTGGGAAACTTATTCCCACAGAAAAGCTACTTTTCTATCTCTCTTTTGAAACCTCCAACCACACATGCAACAGTTTTCCATTTTCCCATTGATGCCGCCCCCCCTCTTCCTACGAACCAAATGAGTCCTATTTATCAAAGTGCCAGGCAAGAGTATATTCAACTCAAATGGGGAATGCTATGCACTAGCATGAAGCTCTTGTAATGCTTGGATTTATGTCATATTTAACTAAACAAAGATGAGCAATTTGCTATAGGAAGGTTTTTAACCTGCTACCTGTGATTGATTATCAGATTTAAATTTCAAAACCGTCTTAAGGAAGGAAATTTATAATGAACTTTTGTATGGTTTCATTTTCTAGGGGTAGAATAAGCAATTGGTGCCTTGATATCAGTTTTCATTCTTTCTCAAAGCAGTTTATGATGGATTGACCTTTGCTGTCTCAGGCAATTCAAAAAATTACTTTGAATCATGGTTTTTTGTACCAGCTTGTATTGCCTGATATTGGGCATGCTATACTGACTTGCTAAGGTATCGACATGGTACAAGGGCTCAATATGGTAACATATGCTATAGAGCTGTTTTCTTTCCTCCAGTAGTGTACCATGTGTCTGCATGTGTATTGTGCGGTACTGACACTGACCCAACCCATAACTGTAAGCTACTAGTAAGGGGTCTGCTATCGAGACTAAAAACATTTCCTCAAAATTACAAGAACTAGATGAGATATATTCCATCATGTGCAACTTGAGCATCCATATGTAGATTCTCCAATAATATACATTAGCTTCCTTTAGCCTGACAAGATATAGGAGCATATTTCAAAGAATTACTTTAATTACTGGGTGTTTAGTTATACAGTAGTAATTTATTAAGAAGCAAACTTTTACATAGTGACGGAAAATGATTTATTGTTGCAGGATTGTTTGAGATGCATATTATTTTTTCATTTGCTTGACGGAAACAATCATAAACTTGATGAGGGGTCTAACTTTGATGTTGTTGGTCAAAGAAAAGTGGCTGCCCTTTGGATGATGCCAGATAACCAACTTTTCCCTGCACCTCAAAATATCAATCCATCATCAAGGAGGACAATGCCAATATATCTGATTTCTTGTCTAAAAATCAACAACCAAGTTATCTGAGCCTAATTGAGTGTTCTTACCCTAGATGTACTTGTGAAGCTTGAAGATGTTAATGCACATGATTTAGCACGTCATTACAAGAAGGTTGTAGGCCTAAATTTATATGATTGAATTATGAGGAGAAAAACATTATAGATCTTCCTTTTGTCATTTCTAGATGAAGGTTATCCATTGTGATGCATTGTCTGTGATGTATCTCATAGGTGATGAAGGATCTATATTGTTTAATATTGTAAATTTATGGATCATGTTTCACCATTTTAGCTTTTCTATCTGCCTTCCTTGTATTATCCACAAATATGTGCAGAACTTTCCCTTCACAATTTTTTACAATTTAATTGTTTAATGCAAGAGGATGGAAGATATTGTTGAATATAATCTATGTTACTTGGATCCTCCATTTTTCATTTTTGGAAGTGTCATTGCATTTGGACACTTGGACATGACACAACATGGCTGGATACTGATTTTGATGTTTTGTGCCCTGTCTATGAAAAATGCAGACATTCATTATGTTTTTTTTAAATAATATGTACAGACTCTTGGTTTTATGTGAGGGATATGTTAAAACGTTATTATGTTTTTTGATATGAAGTTATAATAGCCTTTTATAACTTAGATATTTTCAGTCTTAATTTAAGCAACACTTTAACTGAAATATACCTAAGAAGCAAGTGATAACTCAACTAAAATTAACGAAAGGAATTACTTACCATAAGTTTGTACTATGTAAGTAAGACTTGGGAGCATTTGCTGATCACAAGAGGAGAATTTGGGATTCTCTTCCATCCCATTCTCACCTGCTCATCCTTGTCTATTGCATAGGTGCTCGAGCTGGATTTTGGGAACCGGTAACTCTCTCTTTCTCATTTATGGTTGAAGGCTTTGGAGCTTCAGGCCTTTTGGAGATGTAGAGTTCTTTTGGATTCGGTTTCTTTCATTTTTTTGGATTAGAACACCAAGATTTGTTTTGTTCTTACAAAAATTTTGTAGTCACTCAAATTCTACTGTCTCATGCTTAGGGTTTTCGGGATTTGTGAGTTTGTTCTTTTCTAAGGATAGATTTTAGGTCATGAAACCCTAGCATAAGATCCATAGTACTGGAATCAGCACCCATACTGGTAGGCCGGCAATGTAGTACATGGTACAATACTATGCTATGCCATTCTGGTGCATATTGAAAAAGAGAAACCAGAGAGGGAGAGGGAGGGGGAGGGGGAGAAGGATAGACATGAAAAGAGGGAGGGAGGGAGGGAGGAAGAGAGGGCTTTCAAGTCCCCTCTTCGACGTAATAGCACCAAAGCCCTTGTTTTGTTTAGAGAGTGAGGAGAAGGGAGAGAGAATTAGGGAGGGGGAGGGAGAGGGAGAGGAAGGGAGGGAGCGAGAGGAGAGGTTGGGGGAAGAGGCCAAAAGAGGGCTTTCAAGCTTCCTCTCCTTTGGTGCTGTGTAAAGGGGATGGAGCTCTTGTTTCATTTTGAAGCAAGGGCTTCAAAAGCCCTCTCCCTCTCAATCTCTCAGCCTCTCTCTCTCACCCCTCCCAAACCCTCTCTCTTCCTCTCTCTCCTTCTCCCTCTCCCCCTCTCACCAGATTTCTCAAACCGAGGGGTAGGACTATGCCAATCCGCCCTCAATATGGTACAGTACGCCCCAAACCAAGCAGTTCGGGGAAATATGGCATTCCTTGGCCTAGCTTTTTTATCCATGATTGTAGATTATTGTATTTGTGCCACTCTCTCTCTATGTTCTTGTATTCATATGTTCGCATAAAACAATGCATATATAAATTTTCTGTTTTTGTTTTTTATTTATTGTATTACTGTCTGTTTTTATGTATTTTTTTGATGTTTATTTAATATAATACTTTAAAGTTATTTTGATTTTCTGCTATTTGTTATTCATTTTTCTTCTCTGCTTCTGACATGAATTGTATGTGGCATTTTTTCTAGTATCACAACATTTTTTCATTTTTTATATTGTTGGAAGTTATTAGGTATGGTGTTCTTGTGATGAAATTTCGTAGTCATATATTTCAAAATCATAATGCAGTCGATTAAAACACTAAAGAAGGATTTAGGTGCTTTGTCTCACTGAAATTTTTTAAAAAAAAAGGCTTAAAAATGTTAAAAGGACCCTTTTCAATTAAAAGAATTAGAGAAAGGAATTTAAGTGGTGCCATGCTAACCTAATTCTGGTATCAGGACTAGCCTGGCACAGCATGCTAGTCGGCACTCAAAACCTTGAACCTTGATATTAAAGAATTATGGTGCACATCAGTTTTAGTCTAACATATTAATTAGTTGTTTATAATTATCTAATTATCCAATACATGACTATGGCAAAAATTGTAGGAACAAAATGTACAAATATAAACCTGCATATGGATGTCAGCTTGGCATGACTGTTACCATCACGCGATGTACTGATGTATAAATTATAGTTTAGAAGTTTGAAAATAAGGCCAAGATATAGCTTATCTATCAGTTAATAAGTTTTGAGCTTAAATCTAACAGTCTGATCTCAAATGTTACAGAACATTTTCGATGGTACTAGCAATCGTAGGCAGGTGGTGGTATCAGCATTGCAGACTCTTTTATCTTCTTTCTACTTCATTTTCATTTTTTTCTTGAAATCATGGAACCAAAATGCTTTTAATATTAAAAAAATTGCAAAAGAAACCTTTTCCCCCTTAAAGAAGTGCTTTGTAGAGATTAGATTTATTACTTGCAACAACAAAGTAGCAATTCTAGACTATTGATCTTTAGATGTTGAATAAAAAATAAATTTGTTTCTGTCCCATGTGTAAAATTCTGATTAAATTCAATTATATGTGGAAATCATGATTTTCTTGTTTTTCTATTTTATTCTTCAATTACATTTGGCAATTAATACATATTTGAGAATAATATGTTTGCCATGTTGTCTTGCCTACATGTCCTCTGTTTACCATGTTGACTTGACTACATATCCTGTTTCATTGAACTGTATTATCATGTATTACAACATTTTTCCTTCTTAGCGTGTATGTATGGGTTGATTCAATTTAGATTGCATTTTGGCAATTGAAAAAGAAAATATTAATGCACTTTATCGGGCATACCATTACTATTTGGATTGGTTAAAAGTTTCAAATTCAAGAAATTTGTCGAGATGATGCATATGCCAGAAATGGAAATAAATGGGCACATCAATATGCATTCATTGTTCACTTTCAATTTACAGTGGATTGGTCTTTGCCTCTCATGAAAATTAAGAATCACTGAGGTAACTGAAACATATCACAAACATAGAAATAAAGAGTAGGTGAACATATTCCTCAACAAATGGACTTTACCCTTCTTCCATAGATTATCCAATGTTTGTAAATAACTTTGTGCTAGAAAGTTGCCATGATGAACTCAATGAAACTGTGGGTGCAGAAAAAAGGGGGTAGGCTCATTACATTTAAAAAAAAAAAAGAGGCGGGGAATGTCCATAACATAAAATAAATAATTGGGAGTGAGAGCCAAATGAATTGGAAGATTGAAGAGATTATGGAAGTTGTGAAATTAATGGTAAGATAATCTACTTTCATTGAATGATTTATGAGATAATCGAAAATAGAGGATCTTGAGAGCTATTCAAAATTCGGAAGAATTACGTAGAGCATCAATTCTGGACTTTCTGTTAACCAGAATTATGGGACATTCCTCAGTCAATATTCAATCTTGTTTCTAGGCCTTGGTTATTAGAAAATTGCTTAATTTGCAGTGCTTACATCTTTTATGATTTTTTACCTTTATACTTATTTTGTTGGTGTAAATGGTTACTCATTTCATGGGTCATCCGATAGACACCTCAATGCATGAACATGGACTATAGCAATAATTGGTGGATGAAGTAGAAGAATGAATGTTTCATATGAATCATTGTTATAAAACCAAACCAGTATAATTGCAGGTTTCGTTTCATATGATTGGTTGACAGAGGAGCTAAACCTTACCATATTGATTGATCATTGTCATCCTTGTGGATTTTATCATGCAGGAAATTAGCATTTTATTTTAAAATTTTGTTTTCTCTATCAGTTTACTACTGTATTTTTTCTTGTATATTCAGTTGTCTGTCCTCTTTGTAGTTGCTTTATATTTTTTGATGGATCTTGACATCATTTCATGAACCCTAAAATTTTGGCATTTGGAATATTATGATGCAAAAGAAAAACTTGATAAGATGGGAAACAACATTATCATTGATGTGTGTTGAGCTATTCCTAGACCAGTTGTATCTGAACATCAACTTTGAAGACTGATATGGTCAGCCGCTTGCATGATTTATTTTGAGAAAGGTTAGCTGGGGGATATAACATGCCAGAATTGTCTGTTTCTATATAAAAAGATATATCTAAATGAGTTAATTGCTATTCATGGAATTTACAATGGTTTGCTAGGGGGATTAGCGCTTTTTGTCAACATTTGCTGTTGTCTTGAACAGCTAAGTTGAAATCTGACACATTGCAACATTGATAACTGGTTGTTACTTTTTTTTTTACCTTTCAGATAACATTTCAATGGTATGATAACACCGTTCAGTTTAAACAAGTTTACAATTAGGTATAGCTCTACCATTCTAGCTATTTTTTTTAGTATCTTTTTGTGGCCATTGGTGGCCATCTTGAACACCTGTCTAATACCAAGCTCTTGTTTAGTATTTGTTATGAACAATTGTCTTTACTGGTGATGACTTTCTGTTTGATATAAATTCGTAGGAACATGTTTCTATAATTTGAATATATTTAGCTAATTTTGGGACTATGAACAGTATGACTAACTTGTTTTTTTCACCTATCTGCAAAACTATCTCTGAACATCTGAATGATTCTTTAAAGAACAAGGAGTTCCATTCTAGCAAGTTCTTCAACTAAGATTGCTCTGATTGAAGCAGAAGACTACTGCTGCTGCATGTGGAGGGAATTCAATGGCTGAAAATTTTAGGAGGCATAAATCTAGATGGGAGATGGCAGAAACTCATTTTCCAAATAAAGTTAGAAAAGACAATGCTCTGCCTACGAAAGCAGTTCTTTCTCATGATAAGGAATCAAAATCAAGTCAGAGTTCCTTTAAATACAACCATAATCAATTGTCAAAGTGGTCTGACATGGAAGGAAGCAATGCCCCAATCCATGGGGATGTTTTTGAACCACGTCAATTGGCAACATGGTCAAAAAGACCTGAGTCTCCAAAGTGGTTTGATATGGAATCTGACCATAAAGGCTCCAAGAATTCTTCCTGGGAACCCCTCTCTGGAAGCCAGTCTACAAGGAGAGATGATAATGTAAGTAGGGACACTGCTGGTGGGGGTACAACTGTAGATCAAACCAATCCTGATGCATGGAAGGAGCACAAAGAAGGCTCGAAGAATTCTTCCGGGGAACCTGTATCTGGAATCCAATCCACAAAAGGAGATGATAATGTCAGCAGGGACACTGCTGGTTGGGGTACAGCTCTAGATCAGACTGGTCCTGATGTATGGAAGCAATGCAAAGAAAGCTTGAAGAATTCTTCCTGGGAACCTGTATCTGGAAGTCATTCTGCAAGAGCAGATGATAATGTCAGCAGGGATGCTGCTGGTTGGGGTACAGCTCTAGATCAGACTGGTCCGGATGCATGGAAGCAACACAATCATAGCATTTCACCAGATAATGTTTGGAACAGGTCGTACAGGTAACCAGCATCTGCTACTTAAAAAGTTACTTAAATGTTCTGGCACCTGATTCATTTTATAGTTGATGAAGAAAAAGAGAAAAATAGGACAACTTGCTCACTGTCCATTTATAAAATTCATTTGCTTTTCTTCCCCCTGGTTGTTTGACTGCTTTTGCATGCTCTGTATACAAATCATAGGAGTAGAAGCAGGAGCCCTTTCAAAGGATTAAGGTATGATTCTGAGAGCTGGAATGATAGAGGTAGAAAGGAAGGAAGATCTGCTGCACCTTGTAGAGATTTTGTAGCAGGCAGGCATGGGAGAGGTGGTCAATGCAGATACCTTCGTGAGGATGGTAGTCCAAGACACTCTGGTAGGTATCATGACAATGATGCAACTGAAATCAGGAAAAGTAGATCTGAGAGGGGAAGGTACTCAGTGCATGACAGCAAGGAGGATATCAGAGATTCATTGGATCAAAGCAATTATTCAAGAAACAGGTTTTCTCGGAGGCTTGAGAGTGACAGCAGTGGTGAGGAGAGGCATGAGGTGTATAAAACTAGCAGGTCCGCTGGCCTCTGTCATGACTTTGCAAAGGGTAGATGCCACAGAGGTTCAATGTGCAGATATCTTCATCATGATGCTTCCTCAGGCGGCGGACCTTTCAGGAAAGATAATCCCTGGGAGAGGACATTTGATAGAAGAGATGCGGATGTGTCTTCCTTCAGGCAAAGTGTTGAACCTTGCAGGGTTACTGATACACCTTGCAAGTATTTTGCCAAAGGCCACTGCCGTCATGGTGAAGACTGCAAGTTTTCTCATCAGGTTCTACCACAAGCTCATTCAAAGGAGAGGAGAGATGATGATAGGTGGAATACTGGTCTGGAATCTGACAGAAGTCCAGTATGGAATGGTCCAAAGTGGGGTGATGAAACTGCCCCCTCATGGAATGGTCCAAAGTGGGGTGATGAATCTGCTACATCATGGGATGATCCAAAATGGGGTGATCAGGCAGCCACTTCATGGAATGGTTCAAAATGGGGTGATGTAGCCAACATGCATGCACCTAACTCCTCTCAGTGGATGAGTGACAGCAATGGTGCAGGAGATGCTGCTCCTCATTCCGTTGGTATAGAAGATTACCCAATCAAATCTCAGCATCCTCCATCAACAGAACCTGAAAAGAATAACCATCAAAGCTTACCGAAGGAGGTGATTGATTCCCGAGAGCAGAATAGGACTAGGGGAGTACCAGGGAAAGATCAAAATATTCCTAGTGTTACTACAGAAACAGTGGTTGAAGGTACTTGTGTCCAGTGGCATCGTGGCATCATGGAAGAGGTGCTTTGTGGTGATGGTGAGGAAAGTGAGAATGTACATGCCAATAGTGTGAAATCCCAGGCGGCCACGAAAAATTCTGCTAACAATCTGCAAACTGCAGTTTCTGTCCATAACCAGTTTTTTGGTGAGAGTTCGCAAAGCCGCCATTTAGCCCCTCAGCCTCCAGATGCACAAAACTTCACCCAAAATGAGCAGCATCAGCAAGTCCTTCCTCAATTACTTTCAAATACTAATCTCACTGGGCAAAATCAGCAGTGTCTTCTTCCTTACAATGGACAAAGCCAAAATCTTGCCAAACAGAGTCAGCACTCTCTATCTCTTTCTCCTCATGTTTCTTCAAGTGAACAGGTTGATTCTTCAAATGGGCAGAACCATAACTCACCTATTTTACCACCATCTGCTCAGCCAAATCAGGTCTTTGTTTCAGAGCAGCAGTGTCCTCCTACATCTGATGGCATGAGATCTGTGACACCAGACCCTGAGAGCCTGCCCCCTGTCTTTACACCAGTATCTGTTGAAATAAAAAATCCTTCAATGGAGGCATTACAAGAAACTCTAGATAACTCAGTTTCATTACCTGTTACTGATGGACCTAATGAGGGCAATCTGAACAACACTGCTGACTTGGAAGAAAAGCTGCATTGTGGAAAGCAGGAGTTGAAGCATGTTGAGCCAGATGGGGATGACAACAAGAAAGTAAGTGAAACAGAAATTGGCCAAAGCAAGAAAGAAGAGCAGATTGCCCAATCAAAGGATGTGAATGCATATGCTTATATTGATGGGGAGGGTAAGAGAAGCAGGGATGATAGGGGGGTGCGGATGTTCAAATTTGCTCTCGTGGAATACATAAAGGATATGTTGAAGCCCACCTGGAAAGAAGGTCGTCTGACTAAAGAAGCTCACAAAACCATAGTGAAGAAAGTTGTTGAAAAAGTGAGCAGTACCTTGCAGGACCCTACCATCCCTTGGACACAAGAAAGAATTGACATGTATTTGTCATACTCTAAAGTGAAGCTCAACAAACTTGTACAGGTGCATATGCAAGGGTTCAGTTTTTGTCTTTTTTTCTGGAATTCTGCTTGAATACTTTGACAGATAGGCTTGGCTTATACTTGTTCACTCTCTCTGACTGCAGGCATATGTACAAAAATATGGGAAGAGCTGAGCCCATGCTTGACAGCGCTTATGCTGATCATCTGCTTATTTTGCATCAATATGATAACCCTTTTCCCCACCAATAGTTTTGGCTTTTTGTAAATTAGAGAGAATTTTTGGGAGCATTTTGTTGTTTATCTTACAGGATGGTGGGGTCCTTTGTTTCTGATATGTAACAGAAATCTGCTGCTGCAGCCTATGTTTCCGTCGTGCTGCTTTGGATGTTTATGGCTACTTGAATCATTAGATTTCAATGGATGATAGCATTATGGACAGGTTAAATTCACAGCTTGTTACTTGGCATTTTGTCCGGGATCTTGGTTTGAGACGTTTCCAATAAACCATGCTGTGATTGGTTGTACCTAATATCTAGATTCTAGCCCATGATCTGTTGAAATTTCCTTTTGCAGACCAGGGCTTGACATTCCACTATAAGAGTTAAACAATCAGCAATTTTTTCAGGTCATTTTGGGAAAGCGTTCATCTATAATCCTCCCTCCCAAATGTCTGAATGATAAGCATTCTTCAGAATTTCTTAGGCTTCAAAATTATGCCACTCTTTTCTAGTGAGCAGTTTTGCTATAATTCTGAATCAGAACTATTGTTCCCTGCTTGTGATTGATAAAGATTCTCACGCATATCCATTGGGCAGTTTAGCCAGTGCTTTAAGACCTATGCAAGCAATTGCAGTCTTCTCCTTTTGTTCTTAGTATAGCATTGGGCATGTGTGCTTTATGAGGTTTAAAATGGAAGAAGCATCTTATTAGGCTGAAATCGGATACAAATTAGATATTAGTGTATCTATACTCATATTTATTTTTTTTTGACAAATATAGATATAAATATAGATTTTAGTCGAATGTAAAAGTTTACATCCATATTTATTTTAAATAGATATTCAAAGATATTTTTAACTGGATAGTTCAATTAATAGCATGTTAATATGATCAAGATTTTAAATTCTGTGGATGGGAGTGTCCTCATTTTTCCGTGGAACAGGATGTCCGACCCCATCTTAGCAGCGGTCTCGATTATATATCTCAATAGATATCTTTCATTTCTCTTATCTTCTTTTTTTCTTTTTATTTTTTTCTCAATGCTTCATTTCGTTTTCTTCTTTCTTTCTTTTCTTTCTATTTTTTTTTCTTTTCTTATCCCATTCTTTATTTATTTATTCTTTTTCTTCTTCTTTCTTTTTTCCCTTCCTTTTTTTCCTTTCTTTTTTTCTTATCCCTTCTTTCTTTTATTTATCTTCTTTTTCTTTACTTTTTATATTTTTTTCTTCATCTTTTCTTCCTCTCCTTTCTCTTTTTTTTCTTTTTACATAGATGAGTTTTAGAATCCCAACCCTATCCTGATGAATGAAATAGGATAGCTGGGATATCTCTATCCCATTGAGACTTAAAATCTTAAATATGGCTATTTATTTTCATTAAAAATTCATAATGCTATATAAAATTAAATAGGTTTGCAAATAGAATTAGATAGTCGGATATTGATTAGATAGTTATCTTTCTAAATTCATATCCATTTTTCTTTGATGAATAGCTTCAGATATAAAAATAGATTTGAACAAATATTGTCATATCCACTTTCATCCCCACACCTAATAGATCGTAGAGTACACCTCACCAGCAATTGTAGAGAATATTGTCATTTTTTGTTGCACTAAAATATCCTTTATGGGATATTCTAGATAAGGCCTCAAATAAATCAGCTTGACCTATAACCCGACCTGAATTGACCTGATCTAACCTGCTTTAAAAGGCCCCTGGATTGGGTCAAGTTCTAAAATTAGACCCATTCTATTTTTCTGATTGGATTTGGATATATTGAGTTATAATCCAACCTAACTCATTTAATTTTTGGATCAATTTTGGATCTTCTACTCTATAATCTGAACTCAAAATACCATAAGAACTCAAACCTGCTTGAGTCTTTAAATTATGATTTAAGATTGTATGAGTAATGTTTGTAACATAAAGATAGGTTAAATTTTTTTTATATCCTAATTTATTTTGAGAACAATATTATTTATTATTTATTGTGTACGTGTAGTTAATAATAATTTGCTATACAGTAATAACAATGTAGTTAGCTACATTTGACTAGGATCTGATCCACATCCAATTTTTTCGAGTTAGAATTTGGTTATACATGGATCCAACTTGACCTGAATATTCATTGGATTGAAAATTTTGGCTATATGATCTTCTATTGGGTTAAGTGTGGGTCTAATATTATGATTTGATTAAGGAATCTGATGGGATCACTCATGATCCGATTTGACTTGATCCATTTGCACCCGTAATCTAAGAAACTCGAGAGTGTATTTAAAGAAAAGAATAAGTTATAAAATTTTTTTAAAAATTTATATTTATTATACTTATATTTAATAGTTTAAAAAATCTATTCTTACGTCCAGTAAAACTAATAGCATTAGTATAGCTGGTTATATTATGTAAGAAATAAAAATTATCCCCTTCCACCTCCTATACTTATCCAGCCTCACCACTCTCTCTCTTCCTCTATTCCCTCCTCCTCTCTTTTCTTCTCCTCCTCCCATGCTTCATCAATGGCGATATCTCCGACGACAACATCATCATCGGTGGTGGGCCTCCTCATAGGCACCTAGCACCCCCACCACCATCTCCCTTAGTCGATCCCCTCCTCTCTCTCTTTATCCTTCTCTCATCCTTCATCAACCTTATCAACGATGACCTCTTTCTTTTTTTGATGAAATTGAGTTAGAGTGACATAACTCAAGGAAATTATATTAGACTATTAAGAAGTTACATTATATATAATTACAGTATAGAGGGAATAGGCAAATAATGAATAGTTCTAGGAGGAACATCATTAGAAGGTCAGGTTGGACAAAGAAATTGCTTCAAGAGCCGCAGGTGAGTGTAACTGGGATTTGAAGAGCCGACAGAAGATTCGTTTGTTTTTTATTGTTGACTTCCGTATGGCTGTGCAATTAGTAAGATTAGTTGATTGAACTGCTAATTAAACCTTGAATCTTTGTACTTACAGTGTCAACTCTTCCTTCATTAGTTTTAAGTAAAAATCTAGCTCACAACATGAAAAGTCTGAGAACTTTTGAAAGCATAACTTTAAGGAGATAGGCATGAAACTCAAAGCATCTTTTGTTACGCTCCCTCTAGATACACCAAAAATCAGCTACAATCAGGGATTCTATGCTCGAAATTAGTGTTATTATTGGTTGTTGCATTATCCAAACTGTCCAGAATTGTTCTTGTGTTTCAGGTAGGTCTAGGATTTCGAGTGTGCTGTGGAGTGAAGACCAAATCATTTTGGAGTATGAACATTGAAGAAATAGGTGCTTCGATGTTTCTATTGTTTTGCCGCAAAGTGTGCATTTAGGATCATCACTCCAGCCTCTCTTTGCCATGTTTGCTTTTGTGAGGATTCTGTCTAGATTACTGAGAAATAGAAAGTAACGAACTTTTGCTGGTATTCAGAATTTTCATGCAATGCTACTAAAGAATGGTCAGATACCTCCATCTAGCAGAAACTCATAACAACTCTTGATCAAAAATTTGCTATTGGAAAACCATTTCCACTCTAGTCTGTTAGGGGCGTTGGAGAGGTCTGTTTCAGCTATAATATGATTGAGTGTGAGGACGTCTGGGTGCAGGATCAGCCTATCCAGGACAAGTCTGATTATCGAGTCGGAAGAAGAAGAACCAAGAACCTCTGAAATCGATGTCTTCTGATATGGTGATAATTCGAACAATTTAGGAAACCTATCTTTCAATGGAGAATCAAGAATCCAGGTGTCTTTCCAGAATGAGACTTGAATTCTTTGATCGATCCAAAATCTGATCAGGGATCTGAAAACTTCCTTGTTACGCTGAACAAATTTCTAGAAGTTAGATTGATCTTGTAGTGTTATCTATTGGCTTCTGAAATATGATTGTCGGATTAACGATTTTCATGGCTGAGGGTTCGGGCAAAACATGTTCCACCACCATCTAAGTGACAGGACTAGGTTGAGTGTTCTGATGTTTGTGACGCCCAAACCTCCAAACTTTTTTGGTCTACAGCAGTGTTCCCATTTAAGCAAACTTTTGCCATTTTTTCATTGATCATCTCCACACCATAGAAAAGAGCGTCTACATTTGTCAATGCGCTTGATAATACATGATGGCATGTTGAAGTTTGTCATCTAGAAAGTGATTAGTGGTGAAATAACTGCGTTAAGAAGAGCCACTCGACCTGCCAATGATAAGAGTTTACCTTTCCATCTAGCTAGTTTTTTCGAGATCTTTTCCAAAAGTGGTGACCAGTCTCTTAGTTTGAGCTTTGTTTGTCGTAATGGCATTCCCAAATAGGTAAGAGGGAATTCAGAGTGCTTGCTTCCAAGAATTGTTGCTATCCGAGTAGTATGCATTGGGGATAAACCTATGCCAAGTACTAATGATTTATGCGTAAACTTGATAGTAATTCAAATGGATATAGGATGAACTTCAACATTTTGGCGCTGTCACAGGATGCCCCGTAGAAGATAAGAGTATCATCAGCATATTGGAGACTATGAAATATTGATGCATTTCTTCCTAGCCCTTCCAACTGGTTGTTTTCAACTGCTACCTGAAGGATCCTATCCAATGTATCAGTAGCCAAGACAAATAGTAGAGGGGATAGTGGATCCCCCTGACGTAGGCCTCAATAATGCTGGAATGGTTGTCCAAGTGAACTATTGATTAAAAGTGAGGACTTAGCAGTAGAGACGATATCCAGTATCCACATGCACCATCGATTACCAAATCCTCTTGCTTTTAACATGTCCATTAAAAATGACCAAGCTAGGGAGTCTAAAGCCTTTTCAAAATCTAGTTTGTATAGGATCCCTTTATGGTTGTTCTTATGCGCTTGGGTGAGTAATTCTTTTGCTGCAACAAAGTTTTCAGACAGTGAACGACCCTGTATAAAAGCTGTCTATGTTGCTGTAGTTAGAATATGCATTTTTTTGCCAAGCCTGATTGCAAGAACCTTAGATATGATTTTGGTAACACCATGGATGAGAGATATTGGGCGATAGTCACACACCGTGTAATTATCATCTTTCTTAGGTATGAGGGTTATGTAGGAATAATTGATTCCGTCCAAAGAGAATTGATGGTTGTAAAAGCCTGTTAGTACCGCCATCAGGTCTTTTTCAATTGTATCCCAGAATCGTTTATAAAATTCAAAGGTGAAGCCATCCGATCTTGGAGATTTTTGAGCAGCAAGTGAGAACACTGCTTTTTTCACTTCATGTACTGTGAAAGGCCGTTCTAGGTCGTGTAGGGCTGGTGGTTTTTTTGGATATAGCATTTGTCAGTTTGCTTTAACATTTGTGTTTGGGGTAGAGCCTAAGAGTCCCATGAAGAAGTCTTTGAAAGATTATTGTATCTGTTTGTATTCAGTTAGTCATCTCTCGTTGTGTTGCAGCTCGAAAATCAAATTTTTTCAGCATCTATTACTGGCCCATGTGTGAAAAAACTGAGAGTTGCTATCCCCATGCTTAAGCCAATCAATTCAGGTATGCTATTTCCACATCGTTTCTTCATACAGTAGAACTTGTTCAAGTTCTAGCTTCAACTGCGAGAGTTCCTAACGTTCAGCGGGGAAGAGGGGATGATCTTCTTCCTTCTGGTCTAGACTATTGATTTTGTCTGAAAGACTATTCTTCTACATGTTTAGATTTTCGATCCTTATACGATTCCAAGCTTTTAGTTTTACCTGAAGAAATTTGAGCTTAGTCATAATGTCTGAGATTGCATTGCCAGAATTGGGCTTCGAATCCCACCATTGCCGAACTTCATTCTCAAAACTGTTTATCATAAACCAAAAGTTTTCAAAGCGAAAAGGCTTATGCGCAAGAGTCGTACCTTGTGATTGTTTGGACTGTAGGAGAAGTGGCGAGTGATCTGAAGTAGAACGAGTCATTGTTAAGAGGAAGACTAGTGGGAAGCGCTTGAACCAATCTAGAGAAATGAAACATCTATCGAGGATTGCCAGTGAGGGGTCCTCTCTTAGGTTAGACTAGGTATATCATCTATTCGAGGATTTGATTTCCATCAGCTATTGACTGTCGATGAATTCATTAAAGAGTCTTGATGGTACTTGGGAGATAGCTGCACCTTTCCGATCATTATGGAATCTAGTGGCATTGAAATCTCCTAAGAGTACCCAGGGCAGCAAGCAAGAGCGTCTAATGCCTCTTAGTTCAGTGAAAAGAAGCTTTCGATCATGTTCATTGTGTGGCCCATATATGTTTGAAAGCATCCAGCAGAAGTTATTTTGTTTGTTGACTAATTTGATAGCCAGAGAAAAGTCCCCAGAGTTAATGAGATAGCCCTCGTAGATCTCGTCATTCCAATAAGTAAGTAATCCTCCTGATGATCCAATCGCATCCTTTGAAAACCAACCATGATATCTAGTACCACAAATGGATCTTTGTAGCCTTGGGGTAATACGCTTTTGTTTAGTTTCTTGCAGACAGAGAACAGTAGATCTGGATTGTTTTATTGTTTCTCTGATAACACGTCGTTTTTGTGGCCTACCAGATCCCCGAACATTCCATGAGAGAATCATGAGTGAGTATGGAGCAACAAATTAGAACTATCTTGCGAGGAAAACGATAACCATCCCTTCATTTGCTCCTGAGTGTAGTAACTATTACCTATGTTACAATCTGTGGCTACAAAACATATACAAAATAAGCCTTTAGATAGTAGATACATTGCAGATGGTAGGTAAGGACTATTAGAACAAAAACACAGACTTGAAGGGATCATCCATCGACCGCATGCCCTATCATGACATGCTAGATTACATGTATCCTCAATGATCATGACATCACCCCTGGGACCTGGTTAGTCCCCATCATTGATCTTTGATTCTATAGAGCCTTCAAATCCTGAATTGGGTTGAGGATGTCGTTTGCTTCAAAAAGCAAGCCACATTTCTTACCCATAGCAATAATTTCGAAGGGAGTTAAGGAGTTGATGTAGTTTAAGTCTGTCACTGTAAGCGCCTCCTCTATCAAGCCCATTGATTTGATCTTTTTAGATCTTAGTCTTGCACTACGCTTAGCACTGGATGTTAAAGAGGCTACTTCTTCTTATTGTGGTTGTGCAGTCAACTATTTCTGAGGTAGAGGAGTTGTTGCGGGTCCCTAGGTTTGCACCCTTGTAAAATTCTATCAAAGACTAAAGCCACCGAGACAGTGCAATTGACAGTTTGAGCAGCTTGCAAATATTCCAGGTTAGTAGCCTTTGGTTTTGTAGGCTCTTGGATTTTGAGATTGGGATAAGGTACATTTTTCTGAACTAGCCGTTGGGGTGCAGTTACAAGAGCCATCAAATGGAGGTTTAAATTTGAACTTGACACTGAGAGGATTCCGTTGTGTGGATTGAAGGCTAGAGTGAAAATGGAGCATGTTGAGTACAAATCCTGCCAGTAAAGACCAGTCTGTAACTGGGCTAGAGATCTGTTAAGGGCTATAGAGGGAATCTCACTTTTAGATAGCTTTGAGGAGAAATGAGTAGAGGCCGTGGGGATGAAGCATAAGCTCTGACACAGTTCTTGACTCTTCGATCGATGTTTGGTAGATCGCCGGATAACTTGAGAGCTCGTCGGCTCATTGGCAGAATGCTTACGTTTGTCCGGTGATGTAGGACCTTCACCCAAACCGAACTAAAAATTTCAGTCATCATCGTCATTGCCATTTGCAGAGCTCTCTTCAGAAGCTGGTGTGTCTGGAGGTGTTAGTTCTGAGACAAAGTTTATTCTCACCTGATTGTTGTATCTAAGTGACCCAATCACTACTGTCACCGATTCAGGGATCTCTTCTATATCATCACAAAGTAGTTCCATGTTTAGTGAGGTAAGATCTTCCCACTGTAGGCTGCTTTTGCTGATTCTTAGCAGTCGACCAAAACTAGAAATGATAATTTCCATAGCGTGCGAATTCCAGCAAGTTAAAGGAAGGTTAAACAGACTTGCACTTACCTTCAATTTACCATAGTGTGGTATGCTCCTGTTGAGAAGGTTCCAGTGGTTCACTTGGACATAGAAACCATTGCCTTTGATGCGCCCCCCGATCATGAGATGGTGAACTACCTCTCTAGAAGGACAAGCCACAAAGAATGTGTTCATGTTGTCTAATTGCTAGGTAGTCCGGGTGCCAGGAACACTTGCAATCCGACGAAGGAGGTTTTGTATGTTGTCAGGCTTCACCAATCTACCGTAGACTTCCACTGAGGCAGCACAGTCTAAAAATAACTCTACTTCATCCATATCTGGATTCGTGGTTACGAACACTTTAAGGACATCAGTACATCGGAGAGCTGGAGCGTGGGAGGGTTTACGGAAGAAGATGCTAGGTGGGGCTGGGATCTTGTGGCAAAGCAACATCGAGGAGGCATATTTGTTTGGCACTTCTATTGTGGGTGCAAATTTCGAGTTACTGCATCATGCTCGATGACCAAATCCTTACATCTGAAGCTTTATAGGATTCTATTCCTTCTGTTAGATGTTCCTTGTCTCACAGTGAAAGCAGGATCCTCTAGAAAAGGTTTAGGTGGCTGAACGGTGTCGACGTTCGTACGGAGCAATTTTTTAGGCTGCAATAGGATGGGGGTGGCGGTACTCCATACCAAAGAACATTTAGCATATGGTTTTGTGGGTCGTGGAGAGAGGTCTGGGAACAACCATTTAATGCACCAGAGTCCATAGTGTGCGATCCTCCAGTGGCTTTCGGTGTCATTGACACAGCGAGAGATTTTGATGTGGACAGGTATGGAGCTGAGAGATGGTTGCCGCCGGTGTTCGCCGATCTTTGGGTTTCCCTGCATGGGAGAGCCGAAGTTGCCATAGTTTTGGGGTGATGTGAAAGCCTAGTTGGTGAGGTTGATGACTAAGTTATCGGTGATGAAGGTCTCGAGGTGGCGAGAGATCGTGTGGAGTAGTGGTTCCAACTAAAATAATGAGGCAAAAAGACTAAGGCGTCCGCCTCAGCTGCAGGATCAGTTGTTGTAGGAGACAGATATTGCGGGATCTGATGAGGCGTGGGTCCCAGAATACTAGCATACCGTGTCAAGAGTCGACGTGCGCAAAACTGTCGATCTTTCAAAGGAACAACATTAGCTCTAGTGGCGAGGTTACTTACCTGATAGTGAGACCATGATACTTTCACCCAGTTGTTATCTTTTCTTGCAGCTGGGTGATGAAGAGGGTTCCCGGTGTTTATTTTGACATGCTTCCACCAGCCTTCGACATCTGTACGGAGCTTATTGTGGAGTAGTTCTAGGATTTGATGAGGGCGTTGCTTGTGAGGATTGAGTGGCAGGGGACGTTCGAGATGAAATGTAGAATGTCTGGTTGTGTAGAAGGTTTTTGGGTGGTAGCATACTGGTTGGATGGGTTTTATGAAACGAGAAGATGAAGGAAGATGTGGGTGGGGGTGTAGGTTTCTCACTCTAGTATCGTCGGAGCTTTTCGCTCTAAAATCCATCATTTTTACCCCCAAATCGATCATTAAAGTGGAACTTCAGAGATGACCTCTTTCAGAATGCATCATTCATTTCATCCAATGGTGGCATTCATCGAAGAAAGTCGTTGGTGACCTCTCCATCTAAAAGATGCTTCAATGAAGCTGTGAGGAAAGTCCTTTGAAATATTGGGTTGCCTAGATAGGCCACAATTCTTATATTTTATGTAAAGACAAACCTTTACTCAATTTTTCTAAACACTGCATAGGTTGACCTTTATTTGTGTTGGTGGGTGGTGGGATAGTGGCATGCTAATTTCAAGTGGGCCATTGTTTGCTTCATTTTGAGCCCTCAACCGATTCTTCCATCGTTGCCTATTCTAAGGTTGCATTTGATAGCCAGCAATCTATCCAAATTACTAGTAATTTAAAAGGATCCCACCAGATTACCATGTTTGGTATACTCTTTAAGTGGTAATCTGGATTACCTTGGTTATCTGGATTACCTCTCAGAAGGTAATCTAAATAGCCTTGAGGAAAGGTGGCTATGCAGAATTTACCAAGAATTATGGTGTCTCTATAACAATTTATTTTTGGACAAAAATATCCTCAAAAAAATTAGCGTGCCTTTTCTTCCCACGACGTTTCCTTCTCTTCTCCCGTTACCCTCTAGCATGCCCTAGCCACCCAAATCTCCATCTCTTTCATCCCCTCCAGTCAAATTGCCACCGCCATTTGGTCCGCTTTAGTCGTCACTGGCGAGCCTCCCACCGTAAATGGTAATAAATATTTTTTCTTTCTTTCCTGTGTCACTATTTTTTTTCTTTTTTTGGATGGAGATTGTCTACTCGTAAGCGCCGGAGGCAGAGGGGAGGTTAGAGGAAAGAGCGTAGTCCGGTCGAGGGGAGAGAAGGGGCACGGACGAAGGCGATGGCAGGGTCACTGGAGTTGCGGCGCAGGCGAGGACGGGCATGCTGGCCATCGGCATCCAGGATGGGGGGGGGCGGGTGGTGGGGCGTGGTGGAGGGAGATGCCATCGTCGGTGGTCCAGAAGGGGAGGAGAAGGCGGGTGGGGTTGCGAGCGCGGCAGAGGGAGATGCCGCCATTGAAGGGAATGGTGGGGGTGGGTTTGCGGGGGTGGTGGAGGGGAGTTGCCGCCATCGCGGGGCGGTGGGGGCTAGGGGGTTGGCGACCGATAGAGGGGGATGCCCGCCGTTGGAGGGGGGGGTGGGTGTGCGGGCATGGTGTTAGGAGAGCTGCTGTTAGATATGTGTGCCCCTAAAAGTCCAAAATTGGCTGACTTTGTAATGACACTTCTAGAGATAAAATTATAATTTTGATTATAAATAGATAATATAGATTTTTTTCTATTATCATATGTGTAATTAGTGTCCTGTGATACATCCCTTGAGTTAATAGGTAATCGATAATTCTTGATTTCAAGAGTAATGAAATATTAAAGACAAAATATTTTCATAGTTTAACTCTATACAATGGCTTGATGACACTTTGACTTGACGTGATTCATTTATTGAGTATGGTGATTTGATTACGAAATCTGTAGTAGACAATCGCAGCTCTCTTCTATACGTAGATGAAGTCTTGAGTCGACCGGTATAGTAAGAGACTACCGAAGCGAGGAGTAACAGCATACTCAATTATAGAGAATGAGGGCAACTGAGCACGCTGACCCTGACTTCGTAATAGTCATTAAGGAAGTCTAACCTTCTCGTCGATGAATGACTCGGAAGCCTGTAGTGGATGTGTCTGATCTTTTTGGGACCCCCTAGGAATGCATCGGTGAAGTGGTAGTATACACCTTGAAGGTGTTTTATAAGTTTACTATACCATGAACTTGCGATCTCCTAGCCATTCAGAATCTTGCTTGAGTGTATGTTGGTCTATACACGAATCAATATGATAGTGAAATATGAATTCGCAGCCAACAGTGCGAGATCTTAATCTACTCTCGGTGGATGAAGAGCAGCTCATATTAATGCAGATCATTAGAATCAAGTCGCATAAGCCATACCATGCAGAGAGTGAAATAAATGTAGAAAGAATTTTATTATTAAGATTTTCATATCAACTAGCTTGTCGAATGATCTAGAATCGAATGATATAGATGTGAATTAAGGGTTTTATCTTGAAGTTTTAGCCTTAACCCTAATCTGCATCAACTAGGCTCTCAAGATAGGAAAGAACTTAATCACACAAGTAGGCGTGCAATGCGAGACGTTCATTTTCAAAAATTCTGAGGGTTGTCACCATATTACTTACTAGGTGAGTCACTGGAGTGGATTTTGGAAGTCATCATATATGAATATATTAGATTGTATCGATCGATTCTAGTTGTCTAAATTCGAGAAGGTTCTGATCCATCCGAAAGAAGTTTTGATTAATAAATGATGAGTAAGGAAGATCATCTAACATATCCCTTACCATATTAGAACTGAATCTAATGGATCACACAAACAAGAGTGTTGGATCTAGAATTCATCAATTGGACTAACCCCAGTTCAATTGATGTAAATTAGATTCAATTAGGTTCAAAAAAAATTCGTTGCAAGCATACAATTGAACCTAACATTCTCCTTTTTCTATCATTAAAAGTATGTCTCGACTGAGCCAAATGAGTTTTTGTGCTCACTCAGATTACCTTTACCTAAAATAAACTGACTAGAGCTTGGTTCAGATAAAAAGGGTTCGTACTTAAATTATGAGAGATAAATTTAGACAAACAGATCATAATTTTCATCATCTGGCTAATTCTCTGTTACCTTGACTCATTGGGTCAGAATGTTGACCTTTGATCTATTGAAACATCTGCCCATGTCATAATCTCTCTCTTT